>HG993160.1:6439428-6924236 GCA_905231865.2 Boloria selene
TTTCAAATGTTATAGTTTTAGTTTTAGTTGTTGTAAATTTTAGGTAGTTTTTAACATAAATAATTATTCCACCTCCTTTTTTATTATTTCGTAGTTGTGTGTGCATATTATATCCGGATATATTATACAAATGGGAAATATTATCTGAAATACTCGCTTCGGTAATTACTATTACATCCATTTGAACAGAAGAGCTACTTATAGTTTGCAAGAGCTTAGTAAAATTTTTTGTCAATGATCTTATATTAAAATGTATGCATGTAAATTGTACATGGCTATTAAACGGTATAAATTGGAAAAAGTCGTTTGGTGACGTACAATTATAAATTTCTTGAATCTGTAAAGCCATAATTATACTTTTGAAAAGAATATGTATAAACTCGTATAAAATGAAATAATTATTCTGATGAAGACGTTGACGTGTTAATTTTTAGAATTTTGTCTATATCTCGATTACTATGGATGGTATATATTTTACTATTACAAGTTTTCCTAACAAATATCTTACCATCTTTGCACCATATGAATTTAAATAAATTATTTAACTTTATTTTAGTGTTATACAAAATTGATTTCGTGTGTTTAGTTAGGGCTTCACGGATGAAAATTTTGTTTTCTGCTTTGTCTTTATGGATATCTGGTGTAATAATTCCCACAGTGAGGCATTTTTCTTTCCCAGCTTCTATCCATTGGTTTCGGGCCCGTTTGGTTTTCATATCTACAGTTATTGATCCAGCCTTATCTTTGGTTCCTGGTTGTTGTTGGAATGATTGTATATCCTGCACATTTGTATCAAGTTTTATTGCTATTGTAGTTAGTAAAGAATTTATATTTTGTGGACTTATTGCTGGTAATCCTGCTATTTCTATAGAATTTGAAAGAGTTTTTTGTTCAAATGTTTTGTTTATAATATGTATGTATTTAACTGTATATGTGTAGTATATCAACTATCTGGTATCCGTAACACAAGCTTCGTAGCTTACCACGGAACTAGATGGCGATGTGTGTAATAATGTTCCAACATATTTGTTATTGAAGTGAAGAATTTAGAATCGTTGTGATTTCAAACTCGATGAAAAGAAAAAATAAGTCCATAGTACCAGGCGCTCAGAGACGGGGAAGAGTTAGCCTTAGTTAGATCTCGCCCACCGCGAGTCAGTGACATTTCTAACTCCTTCTAACTCGTGGGTGTGACCGTAGCGCCATCTCCCTCTCTCGACGAGCTTAGACGGGGTTATTTAGTATAAATATAAACGAGATTTAAAATTAGTTTGCCAAACAAGTTTTACTTCTGACATGTGTACTTTGTACACACGCACTTTTATTTTTTTCATATTTATGATACTTGCTGCCAGAGGTCATGGGTTAGATTTTCGCTTACACTCGTTTTTGTATTAAGCACAAATGTTTTTACATCGCTTCGCTCGGGTTCATCCCTAGGTTTAGCGTCAGCGAAGCCACGGATTCCACTAGTTAAAATAAATAAAATGTCTACCTCCTTTTTTGAAGTCGGTTAAAAAGTAGCCTAAGTTACGCCTTATAAAATTAGCTATCTGCGAGTGAAAGTCCCGTCAAAATCGGTACAGTCGTTTCAGAGATTAGATGAAACAAACAGACAGACAGACAAACATTTTAAAATTTGGGTTTTCGTTGCTAAGATCGTGTATACTTTCATATGCATTTAGTGAAAAGCTGTTAATTTGAAATTAAAAACAGACACTTCAATTTTATTTATATGTAGTAGGTACTAATATGTATGTATTTAAAGTTAATTATTTAGTGTATCAACGTCAAGTGGTAATCATGTTAGAAATGATTCGCATCGGGATTCGAACCCGCTCTACTCTGTTACCCAAACGAGTGCTACCACTGAGCTACTAGTCCATAATAAAGAGAACATTTCACTTCACTCCACAATTTTAATTATGAACGAAAATCGATCCAACATGTTCATGATATTAGAGTTTCAAGTCTCTCGCATACTCATAATATACTACAGCTTTGCCTTCATCGTTGTTTGTAATTATTTTGTAATGTATTTGAAATTGCTTGTTAAAAAGTGACAGATGTCGGCTTTCAATTTATATTTATACACTAGCCTTTCCCGCGGCTCCGCTCGCGTTCTAAAGGCTGAAAATCAAAAGAAATATTTTTCTCCCGTTTTTGCAACATTTTTCATTGATGTTCCGCTCCTATTGGTCGTAGCGTGATGTAATATAACCTATAGCGTTTTTCGATAAACGGACTATGCATCACAAAAAGATTTTTTCGATTCGGACCAGTAGTTCCTGAGATTAGCGCGTTCAACAAACAAAAAAACAAACAAACTTTCCAGCTTTATAACATTATAGTACACACAGAAAAAGTTATCGTAATAATTATTAAAATATAACAAAAATTACATTTTTATAACTATTAGACCTATAAAATTTCTTTTTCTTATCAACGACTAATTTATTTCCAACGATCCATCAGCGCTATCACCCGCCACCATCTCTGATAAGCGGTACATGCTTAAAACTAGCTATTGTACTATGGTTTTCCTTATTTTTAATTAGTATAAGTACTAATTACCTTCTGACGGTGCAAAAATCTTTTATTTTTCTTAATATAAAACTATCAAAATTGTTACAGCCGTTTCGCCGTTCTTTGGATTTCTAACAGATGGCGTTAATAGTAAAATAACTCTTCTTTCTTCTATCCAACGAACACTAAATTGTAAAAAATGCATATATACGATACTAGCAACAAAAAAACCAATTTTTTAAATATATGTCTGTCTGTCTGTTTGTTCCGAGTAATCTCTGAACGGCTGGACCGATTTTGACGGGACTTTCACTCGCATATAGCTAATGTTATAAGGCATAACTTAGGCTACTTTTTAACCGACTTCAAAATACGAGGAGGCAGAAATTTTATTTATTTTTATTAGTAGAACCCGTAGCTTCGCTGACGCTAAACCTAGGGACGAACAAACAAACAAGCAAGTAAATAAACAAATTCTTTAGCTTTATATATCAGATATTACCTTTTCTAATATGTTTCACTAATCTAACCCCATGGGTACCATGACCACCCTAATTTATGGGAAACGCGTGTCCATGTTAGTACTGAATGTGGGGTAAATAATGTGGGGTAAGGTTACCCATTACCGGTATAGTTCAATCAAAATGTGTTTAGGATATTACATGTGAATTATTAAAATCGTTACTTATATAAGTATTAATATTATCAAAATATAATAACATTTTCACTAAGTCAATTCTGTAAATTAAATATTTTTTGAAAAATCTAATTCAAATAATAAATAAATAAATATTGAGACACTCTTATAACAGCGCCATCTAGTTCCGTGGTAAGCTACAAGGCTTGTGTTACGGATACCAGATAGTTGATATACTACATAATATATATAACGTTTAAATACAGTCATATTTTAAATATAAACACCCATGACTGAAGTATAAACATTCGTGCTCAACAAATGTATGCCCCCAGCGGGACTCGAACCCGCGACCGCTGGCGCAGGAAGAAGGGTCACTACCAACTGAGCCAAACGAGTCGTCTTTGAAATAATAATTATTACAGGTAAGGAGGCCGAATATAGCCTTTCAGAATTTTTGTCTTTTTTAGACGCATTTCGAGAAAACTACTAGATAGATTTTAATGGAATTTCGTATAATGATAGCTTATCCAGGTACATACAACATATTTTATTACTTTTTACTGTCAGAAAATACATAATTTCTTAGAAATAATTTCAGTTTAAATTTATTCTCCACAGTAAAATATCTTCGAGTATATAGAATTTATTTTCCGGTCTCTAAAACACGGACTGAGCTACGGGAACTGTTAGTTATTGTTTAAGTTTAAAAATTTGATATTACTGTACTTAGACAGTATTTATGAGTGCGACAGCCAAACATCAAAAAAATCTTCAAAAAATCACTACATAGTATAAAACAAAGTCGCTTCCCGCTGTCTGTCTGTCCCTATGTATGCTTAGATCTTTAAAACTACACAACGGATTTCGATACGGTTTTTTTAATAGATAAAGTGATTCAAGGGAGGTTTATATGTATAACTAGCGGAAACCGCGGCTTCGCTCGCGCTATGTCTAATATTAATGGAAAAAACTTGGAAATCTAAAATAATGTTAACTGTATAAAGTTAACTTAATTACAATATTTTAGGAGTATCTTTCAAAATGAAACAACCATTCAATGTTACCCCAACCTCAACCCTAGTCTCGATAACAAATGCCACTAGCGCGTGTCGACGCGTGCGCACTCCCTAACACAACTTATCTAATAATAAACTTGAATAGTATTAAATTATGAAAAAACACACATTTTGTTTATCATGTTAATCTTTTTTTACTAGTAACTCACCCTTGTTTCGCTCGGAGATTAAAAATTTCTCAGGAATGAGATATTTTCCTTCGGTAAAAAGTCCTACTAATATTATAAACGCGAAAGATTGTAAGTATGGATGGATGGATGTTACTCTTTCACGTAAAAACTACTAAATGGATTTTAATGAAACTTTACAATTATATAGCTTATACATCAGAATAACACATAGGCTACAATTCATAAAGATATTGTGTGAATTGTCAAAAATATGACGATAAGTGTCAAGTAAGTAGTAAAAAATTTACCTTCGGCCAGCTATTCTGGCGTGCGCTGCCAAAACCGCTAGAGTTACACGTATGTATTGTATGATGGAAATGTTTATCTTAAACCAGCGACTCACCCTCACTTTGCTCGGGTTCGGGTTCAGGCACCCGAATATCCAGCTATCATCATAAAAAAAATTATCAAAATCTATGAAGTAGGTTGTAGTGATGCGGTAACAGACATACAGAAACACATTATAAAAAGTATAGATTCGGACTCTATATCATTGAATGTGACAATTTTTATTATATTTTCCTACACATATTCAATGTTTTCAACTTTCGATTAAGTTAAAATTTTAATATGACTAGTTACTTACTTCGTTTGAGTCTTTCCATAGGTATATTTTAATAGATATGAATAGATATTGCGAGTGAACTTTAGGAGATAGACCAATTATATTGTAGATTTTTCTGTAGGCCTTTTTAAGACCTACAATTTTCTATTACAATGGTAGTTTACTCACAGACTTACAGACTGACTTTTAATTTTGATAATGTAAAACTGACGATTCAAAAGAGCTTGTAAAAGTCTATTTCAATAAAGAATATTTTGTACTTTCTTAGGTTTACGCGAATACTTGACATTATAAATGAAACTATCTTTTCGGATTTTGTCGCGGATTTATTTAAGAATATTTTGATTTGATTTGATTTGACAATGTTTTGATGTATCTCTTAAGTTTAAGTAGTTAACTAGTGTAAGTACTTAAGTAGTTTTTAAGTTGTCCCGTGGGAATGAAGGGTTTTCCTATAGTAAAAGGTACCCTAAATGTAAACAGAGTATTAACTTATTAATACACAAAATTTAAACTAGTTATTAGGTTGTCCCGTGGGAATTAAAGATTTTCCTATAGCAAAAGGCATCCTTAATGTTAACCCGAGTATTTAGTTTTCACTACACATAATTTTATTAAAATCAGTGTAGTTTTGAACTAAAAATTCAAGAGATATACAGACAAAGTCAGTCGCTACTCGCTAGTTAATAAAATTATTGTTAAGTTACATATTATAATGCTTTTTAACTTATCTTATTATTTAAGTCGCAGGTTTCTGACCCCTTAATTTTCATCCATTGTGTAAGACCAGTAGCAGCACGCGTCAGCCACGTGGTCACATAACAAGCCGTATCTATTTTGATTGTCCTTGAGAAAAATATAGGGAAGCTTTTTTATAAAACTAGTTATTTATTCTTTCTTTGTCTATTTTCAAAGGGGTTTCTTTTTGAAATTGTATTCCTTTATTACAGTTTCCTTTATTACAGCAAACCCGGGCCTCAAGTCTGCTATTTTACATGAATTGTCATTATAGAACAATGCAATTTTAATTCTATTACCATTAGTATAAAATTTCGTAGTCTACTAAATTTACAATGGTCGATCAATGGTCTTGTCATTTTGACAATTTTGTCAATTGTAAAAGCGTTCGTAAAACGTTTATTTAAGCTAAGTTCGATTATATATGTTATCAATATATGTTTTAAAGACTAAGCATTATGTAAAATGATCATACAAAGCCAAAAAGATAGATTAACATTACGTACGCCATTACGTACGGGACTACCATTTATTTGCAAAGTGTCATTGAAGTGTCATTGACACACCATCGGAAGACCATTGAATTAGTAGACTACCAAAATTGCAAAAAGTAGCAATTACGATGTCATTGATAGACAATTGTAACACCATTGCAATAGCAGACTTGAGGCCCCGGTCCGCTTCGCTGGGCGTAAGTTATAAAAAAATAAACGGTTTTTATAATCATTATACATAGTATAAAACAAAGTCACTTTCTCTGTCCCTATATCCCTATGTATGCTTAAATCTTTAAAACTACGCAACGGATTTTGATGCGGTTTTTTAATAGATAGAGTGATTCAAGAGAAAGGTATATGCATAACTAGCAGATCCCGCGGCTTTGCCTGTGCTAAATCTAGGGAAGAGCCCGAGCGAAGCGGGGGCGAGTTGCTTGTATCAAATAATGTATTTATACAAAAAGACATTAGGTTTTAAGTACAAGCAAATAAAAACCCCGGGAATCGAACCCACAATCCCCAACTGTCATGTCACTATTTTTTATAAGCTGGTTTTAGTAAACAAATTGTTTAAGCTTACATCCCCTTCTCAAATCTTGTGTGGGGTTGACATAATCTGACAGGCATGTGAAAAGGTCGCCGGGTCGGTTCCCGGGACAAATGGATGTGCAAATTTAAGAATATTTAAATTTCTATTGTAATAAGGGTAATTAATATATAAAGTATTAAGCCAAAAACCGACTATTAAGTAATTTCATTTATCGATTTTGATGAAAATTACCGTATGGTATAAACTATAGAAGATATTGTGTTTTAAAATCTCTGTGTTCCAGTCAAGGGTGTTTATATATCTATACCAATATTATAAAGCTGAAAAATTTGTTTGTTTATGTGTTTGTTTGTTTGGTTGAACGCGCTAATCTCAGGAACTACAGGTCCGAATTGATTGAAAATTGAAAAAATCTTCTTGTGTTGGATAGTCCGTTTATCGAGGAAGGCTATAGGCTATATTACATCACGCTACGACCAATAGGAGCGGAGCGTCAATGAAAAAAGTTGCAAAAACGGGAGATATTTAGTTTCCAACCTTAAGAACGCGCGCGAAGGCTAGTTTATAATATGTATGTATTTAAACTTATATATGTAGTATATCAACTATCTGATATCCGTAACACAAGCATCGTAGAACCACGGAACTAGATGGCGTTGTGTGTTAGAGTCCCAACATATTTTATATATATTTTTTATATAAACTAATACTAACTATTAATTATCACAGCCACAAATCACTTCTTTAGAATGATGTATGAATCCACTCAAAGAATCGATTTTTTTACGGTATTTTGTGCCGCGCCCCTTCAGATATACTCGCGGGGGTCTTACTGAGTACTGTCGGTAGAAAAATATGTATAAATATATTTTTATTTCTTCATCCACGAGTTTTTAATCGACTTAAAATAGAGTTATTATATTTATTTATGGTATTTGATGTTTTTTTATTTATTTAGTTCATCGCTTTATGTGAGAAGGTGTGAAATATTAGGGTCTTATGGATATTTAAATGTTTTTTAATAAAAATAATTTAAATCAGTCTTTAATGATACTGTGGCTGACTCACATATTATATAAAACATTTAATGCATAACATAATTACGTATACGTAATATATAAAAAAAAATTACACAATATATAAAATAAATATTTACATAAATAAATTATCTTACACATACACCTAATTAATAATAAATACATAATATTAAATAAATAATTTAATATAAAATACGAATAGGCATAAAAATATAGCATTTAACTTGAGCCTCAGAGGTCTTTCCTCCCGCGCCTTTGTGGTCTATTTACAAATATGAAACGAAAGATTTTGTATCGAAAAAAATAGAAAATTAAAAAAAGAACTGCATTAAAAGAAAGCCAAAAAGATAAAAACAACTTGCATAGTAATATAGAACATACTTTCAAAATGTTTTATAATGGTAGTGAATGCGTGTGTACATACACACAGACATTAGAAAGACACCACCTCTCCTGTTGCAATCGGATAAAAGCTAGAAACCATTGAGAGAGAAAAAAATAGGACGCGAAAAAAATTTAAAACAAAGCTAGTTAAAATCCTTTTTTAAATAAATATAAATGTCAAATCAAAATTTATGCATATTTTTTTTTGTTGACTGTATTTGCTTAAGTCAACAGGGATATTATTTTTTATTATAGAACTCTAATAGCTCGATCAATATTTGTTTATGAACTGGAAAAGTAGGAAAGGTATGATAAAGTTGTTTTCTTCTGTACTTCAGAGTAGTAACTTTCTTAGGTTTACGCGAATATTTGACATTATAAATGAAACTATCTTTTCGGATTTTCCCTCTCTTGTTTTCCGTGACCATGATTGCTGTAAAGCATTCGAAACGTCGGGAACCAAAAATCTAAATAAATCCGCGACAAAATCCGAAAAGATAGTCTAGGGTAGTAAGTTTAAATTCCGAGTAAGTCGATATTACTATGTAATAAAATTATTAATAAATTGGTACACATAGCGCGATCTACTTCCGTGGTAAGCTACGATGCTTGTGTTACGGATACCAGATAGTTGATATACTACATATATGAATTCAAAATACAAATGACAATTATTTAATAACTCAATTATTTGCCTTTATGAACTTTAATGCAATAAGACAATATAACAAAATTTTTAACGCAAATAATAGATTATTAGATCTCGTTCTATCGAATATTCACTGTGTTGTTGAAAAAACGTCACCTCTATCTTTACCTGAAGATAGTCATCACCCTTCAATACTCGTAGAATTATATATTGAGTCAATAGAAACAAATTTACGCGCTACTATACGAACAGCTCGCTGTTATCACGCTGCTGATTATGATAAAATTAATTATGAGCTTGGTGTTATTGATTGGGAGGAAGAATTGTCATTATTGGATGTGTCAGCTGCAGTTGACAAGTTTTATTTAATAATTAATAATATAGTGAGCAAACTAGTTCCAGTGAAAGTTGTCTACGAAAACGGTCGATATCCAATATGGTTTTCTAAACCTTTAATCAAACTAATCACAAGAAAATTAAAATTACATAAAAAATGGAAAATATATGGTAGATTAAGTGATTATGATAGATTTTCAGATCTTCGTCGACAAACAAAGATGCTTGAGATAGAGTGCTATGATTCCTTCACGGTAAGATCTGAAAATAATATACGCTACAATTCAAAATATTTTTGGACTTTCATTAAATCTAAGAGATGTTCTAATACTATTCCTGACGTAATTTATTTTGGTGAAGAAGAGGCGTCTGACGGGCCATCAATTGCCAATGCCTTTAATTTATTTTTTAAATCAGTTTTTGAAGATGACAATAATTTTAGTATAACGACAAGTAACATTCTCCCTCGACATAACCAATCTCTAATTAGTAAAATAACAATTTCATTAAATGAAGTAGAAAAATATTTGGCAAAACTTGATACTTCTAAAGGTGGTGGCCCCGATGGCCTTCATGCTACGTTTCTAAAGAAATCAAGAAAACAAATCTCATTTCCACTATACTTACTGTTTAATAAATCTTTACAATCGGGAATTATGCCAGAAATATGGAAAAAGTCTTTAATAACTCCAATCTTTAAGTGTGGTGATAAACATAATGTAAAAAATTATCGCGGAATTTCTAAAATATCAATCATTCCAAAACTATTTGAAAAGATCGTCTATGACCACCTGTACCCATTATTAAGACCCTCGCTTATTACTCAGCAACATGGATTTATCAACAAGCGCTCCACTGAAACTAACTTGTGCGAGTTTCTTGACATCGTTATTTCTGCTTTAGAAATCGGATATCAAGTGGATACTGTATACACAGATTTTTCAAAAGCATTCGATAAAATTTCGCACTCATTGCTCGTATACAAACTTGAACAAGCCGGCATACATGGTGATCTACTCAGATGGTTGAATTCCTATCTTCGAAATAGAACACAGGCAGTAGCTGTTAAAGGTTTTGTTTCGAGTTTCGTCCCCATAACATCAGGGGTTCCCCAGGGCTCTCACCTCGGCCCTCTATTATTTAATATCTTTATTAATGACATCCTTGAAAATTGTCAGCTTTCAAACTCACTTTTATATGCAGATGATATTAAGATATTTAAAATAGTAAAGAGTATAGAAGACTGTGAGGATTTGCAAAATAATATTAATAAAATTAAAAATTATTGTATAGCTAATGGATTACATATTAATATTGATAAGTGCTGTGTTATTACTTTTTCAAAAAAAAAGAATCTAATTTCATATAATTACTCTATTTTAAACAAACCCCTTAAACGTGTAACAGAGGTGAGAGACCTGGGAGTACAACTGGATTCTCAACTTCTTTTTGATAAACACATCTCTAATATTACAGCTAAGGCTTACAAAATGCTTGGATTTATTTTTCGTCAGGCAGATGATTTTAAGAACATACAAACATACAATCTACTATATAACTGTTACGTTAGATCCATTCTGGAATATGCCTCAACTGTTTGGAATCCTCAGTATCACAAATATATTAACGCTATCGAGCAAGTTCAAAATAAATTTATTAAGAGATTACATTTCAAATTTGGAGATATTCAATGTAATAACCTAAACTTGTGTGCTTTGGAAAAAAGAAGGGAAGTAAAAGACCAAATTCTTCTTTACAAAATCATTAATAACCATATCGATAGTAATTATCTTTTATCTAATATTTTCTTTAAATGCCCTCGAACTAACAGCCGATCCAGAGATACCTTTTCTGTTCCCTTTCATAGAACCAAATATGCCAAGAATTGTTTCCTGACTAGAGTCTGTAACATTTATAATAATTACTACAAGCATCTTGACATATTTGGATATAATTTAAAGAAATTTATAGCTGAACTTAAAAAAAAACACTAGAGTCTGATAAATATTATTCTTTTTATTTTGTAGCTACACATTTTATTCATACCTGTTTTTATTTTACTGTTAGTAAGTTTACTCTGCTATGTTTATGTATAAGTGGAAACTTTATTGGCTAAGTGTATTAATTATAATGTATTTTGCATTTTATGCCTATATATGCTGTCTGTTTTCCAATTTACAAATAAATAAATAAATAAATAAATAAATACATATTATAAATAACACCTATGACAAGAGTACAAACATCCGAGTTTAACAAATGAATGCCCCCAGCGGGACTCGAACCCGCGACCGCTGGCGCGAGAAAGTAGGGTCACTACATACACTTTAAAATCCCAACCCTCCTTCTATCGCAGTCGGGTAAAGAATGCATGCAAAACCATATCAAAAACTAGTTTCAAATGTCAATAAAATCTGACGGCAACCAATTACGACATATTCTACCCGCCATACACTATGGGGTTCAACCCCTCGAAACTACCCCTATATAAGAAATCAATCACTCATGACGTTAGGTCAAGTGATTTGTAAACCGACTTTAAAGAAAGTTAACACTTATAGGTTTAACCGAATAGTTGATTTTTTAGAATATTTTTTGATTCGAAGCTCCTTA
Source organism: Boloria selene (assembly GCA_905231865.2). Classification (NCBI taxonomy): domain Eukaryota; kingdom Metazoa; phylum Arthropoda; class Insecta; order Lepidoptera; family Nymphalidae; genus Boloria; species Boloria selene. The sequence goes on from HG993160.1 coordinate 6,451,210, forward strand.
TAGGACGATGCGGAGGAATACTCTAACCGGGAAAAAACGTCTTTTTAAAGTACGATTTTTATTCATCTATGTAGTATTTAATAAAAATGGATACTTATATAACAGTTTTACTGTTGAGTGTTGCTAGTGATGTAAGATATTTTCTTTCTTTCAATTATATTTATATTATTTAAAAAGGCAATAAATATTATATCTCATATTTTTTATGTTTAGATTTAGATTTTAATCGATAAAAAAATTATAAAAAATGTATACCAAAATAATTATTTTCTTTATACCGATAATAGAGCTTAAAATTAATATTTTTATAATAAGAAACTTCGTTCCTATCCGGTGTCCCACGACACCACACGTTATACTTTTTGGGTTTTTTTTTAAATGGACAAATATGGGAATTATTTTGGTGTATACAATTTTAACGTCCCACTGCTGGGGGTGGGCCTTCCTTCAATACGAAAGGGATCAGGCCATAGTCCACCAGGCTGGATAGGTGAGAGGACTGAGCATATCTTTCAACTTGCTAGGTTCTCTCATACATGCAGGTTTCCTCACGATGTTTTCCTTCACCGTAAGACAAGTGGTAATCATGATATAAATGATAATAATATATTCTTTATTGCACAATAAAGTTACATAAGAAAATAAGTAGATAGAGAGTGACGTGGACAAAGGTGGACTTATATCTATAAGAGATCTCTTCCAGTCAACCTATGTGCGTGGGAGATAGTGTAAAGTAGCGGGACAGAAGGAGATAGTGAGATAGTAAATTTACTCTAAAATAAAATGATTCGAACGTGAAAATATCCAAGCTGCGAGACTCGGATTTGAACCCACATAACCAACCAAAATTTTATATGAAAAAATATATAATCTATACATATAAATAAAATTGCAGTGTCTGTGTTGAACATCAACATAACAGCTATTAGCTAAATACATGTGTAATTATATACAGTACGTCTAATAATAAAACACATTTTTTAACATTTTTGTCAGTCTGTCTGTCTGTTCTTATAAATCTGAGAAACGGCTGGATCGATTTTAACAGTACTATCACTAGTAGATAGCTGTTGTTATAAGGAGTAAATTAAGCTACTTAAAAACTAGGGTTCCGTTGAAAAAAATCGTAAATTGCAAATACCAAAAAAAACTGTCAGAACCACCCCTTAAATCACCCTTGTGTAAGGGTGTTTGTACAAAGTGGATTATTTATATAGATTTAAATATTATACTGGTAGGGTGATGTTTTTTACTAATCGAGAGGTCAAGATTCGATTCTTGTACATATACGAGTATGTATTGAAATTCTTAGAGGGGTGATTTTTAAGGGTAACTTCGAAGATAGTCATAATAAATACATATTAATTTTTAAATTTGAATGAGTGTTTGTCTTTCTTTCACGTCGAATCAAATCAAATCAAATCAAAATATTTTATTCAGCATAAAAATTGTGTCATGAGTCTACCACCAGATTGGGAGAAACCTCTGACCTGAAAAGAACTGTTGAAAGAAACTCAGCGGGACTAAAATTTTTTTTATCTTAATCTCACTCTTTTTTATAAATTGTAAATTAACAATAATTCTATATATTGAAACAGAGTGATGGATTAGCGTGCTTTTTTTGTGTTTTAAGGGTTGAAGAGTTGCAGAACAGTTTTTCCAGAGGTTATCTCATTCCTAAATAAACAGCTTTATCATAAATTTAATTCAATCTGTCCAGTGCTTTCCTTGTCATGTTGTCACAGACAGACTGACAGAAATTCTAAAAAGTATACATTCGACCTTTAAATATAAATAAAATAAATATGTTGGGACATTATTACACACAGCACCGTCTAGTTCCGTGGTAAGCTACGAAGCTTGTGTTACGGATACCAGATAGTTGATATACTACATATATTAGTTTAAATACATACATATTATTAATATAAACACCCATGACTGGAGTACAAACATCTGAGTTTAACAAATGAATGCCCCCAGCGGGACTCGAACCCGCGACCGCTGGCGCAAGAAAGTAGGATCACTACAAACAAAAAAACCGAAAACCAAATTCTTTCAGAGTCGCACGTACCTCGCAGAACTAACCACAGAGCAGGTGAATATAGCCTTCCCATTTTTGCAACATTTTTCGTTGATTCTCCACTCCTATTAGTCGTAGCGTGATGTAAAATAGCCTATAACCTTCCTCGATAAATGGACTATCCAACACAAAATTAATTTTTCAATTCGGACCAGTAGTTTCTGAGATTAGCGCGTTCAACAACACAAACAAACAAACAAACAAACAAACAAACTCTTCAGCTTTATAATATTAGTATAGATAATGACTATCTATTTAAAAAAATGTCTGTATGTCTGTTAGTTTGTGTTGTTTGTGGCTTATCTCTGAAACGGCTGGACCGATTTTGACGGGACTTTCACTCGCAGATAGCTAATGTTATAAGGAGCAACTTAGGCTTCTTTTAATTTATTAGAAAATCATAAACACCGTTTGATTTATTTTAACTTGCGCTAGCATTTGCTTATGGCAAAGGAATTAATTTTCATTTTTTAATGAATACGTTATACCTCAAGGGTTGTTCATATAAATTGCAAATAAAATAGGGGTGGGCCCCGAGGGAGGAATAATTAATTTAAATGATTTTAAAGTATGTAAATGTATTTTTTTGCAAGTAAAAAATGTAATCAAGACTATTATTTACTATTATTTTTATTATATTTATTATGACTATTTATTATTATTTTTTTATGCTTTGTACCTACTAACTTTCTCCGTGCAACCCCACAAGTTTGTTTATAGTTTAGGTTGCCTGAAAGAGATCTAAGTGCTTATAAGGCCTTATTTAGATATTTTTTTCTATGATATATTTGTATTGTATCTTTTATAAATTTCTTGGTGTTATAAAGGACAAGCCTTTACCGCGGCTCCGATCGCGTTCTAAAGGCTGTAAATCAAATGAAATATTTTGCTCCCGTTTTAGTAACATTTTTCATTGATGCTCCGCTCCTATTGGTCGTAGCGTGAAATAATATAGCCTATAGCCTTCCTCGATAAACGGACTATCGAACACCAAAAGAATTTTTCAATTCGGACCAGTAGTTCCTGAGATTATTGCGTTCAACCAACCGACCAACCAACCAACCAAACAAACAAACTCTTCAGCTTTATAATATTAGTATAGATTAATATTCTTTATTGCACTTTAAGAAAATATTATACTGACATTTTAATATAATTTTTGTATGCAAAGGTGGACTTATCTCTTCCAGCCAACCTTTGTTCGTTAGAAATAGTGTTAATAAGCAGGTATAAAATGTGCACAAAGCTATTTTAGTCAAATCTGTCATATCAAGAATTCGACGTATCGACATATCAAAAATTTTTGAATTTTGGCATCGCATTTCTAACATCAATCCAATAAATCCATCTTTATCTTCCACAGATGAAGTGTTCGAGGACAGGTCGAGGCTGAAAATGGAGGCTGGTTGGGTGGTCCTTGCTGCCGCCTTCGCGGCGGTCTTCGCGCAAAACAATAGAAGTAAGTCTGTTTGTCCGTGAAAAACTCAAAAACTACTAAACAAATTTTCATGTGGTTTTCACTATTAGATAGAGTGATTTATGAGAAAAGTTTTAGTATATAATTTATGCAAACTTTGTATTAGTACGCTAAAATATGATTGACTGTAGAGGATGTGGAAAAAATCAAAGCCGACACGGAACTTCACTGTCCCGCCGCGTTGATTAATAAAGTTATATGAAAACAATGTATTATAGAATTATTACTATTAAAAAATCTTATTATTAAACACGTCGTTATGTGCACGTGCCTAGAGCAAAGCAGGGGCGAGTCGTTAGTATAATATTTTTGAAGAATCATACGAAAATTCTAACCTTAAAATTATAGTATCTCTCCCACTATATCCCAATGCGACGACACGTTTGGCGCAGTTTGTAGTAACCCCACTTTCTTGCGCCAGCGGTCGCGGGTTCGAGTCCTGCTGGGGGCATTCGTTTGTTAAGCTCGGATGTTTGTACTCCAGTCATGGATGTTTATACAATCAACTATCAACTATCTGGTATCCGTAACACAAGCCTCGTAGCTTACCACGGAAATGGATGGCGCTGTGTGTAATAATGTCCCAACATATTTACTATTTATCTATTTAATATCGGAACTTACGTTAAACCAGTACCTAACTGGCTACTTCCGGACAAAGCGATACAGGAAATGGAAATCGGAAATAACAATTGTGATGTAACTTATGCGATTTAGATGTGCTGTGTGTGTGTGAAAGCAATAAATAAAAAATATTTCAATTATATTATACACAAAGAGTGAGGCAGTGGTTGCTCAGTGGTAACGCGCTTTTTGGTTAACCGAGTGTTGCGGGTTCGAATCCGGGTCTCGGAACTCCAAAATTTTCATGTGCGAATCCTTTTTAACATGATTATCACTTGTCGTATGCCCCCTGCGAGACTTGAACCCGCGACCGCTGGCGCAGAAAATAGGGTCACTACCAACTAAGCCAAACGTTTTTTCGCATTTAAGTATACATATAATGTACAGCTGTATGTCTGTCTATTCAAACCAATTTCCATTAAATAACTTTTCCATATTCTGAGAGAATACATAAATCAAAATATTTCAAACAATAAAATATAAAAAATGGTCTAACTTTGACCGAAACTCACATTTCCTTGTCAAATGCAGGATCTTGAACAACTCCTGTACTAAATCCGACTTTAAAATTCGTTTGGACTTGAATAGTTTTTACTGCTTTTGTCTATTAACTTTGCCTGGATTGAGAAAAATGGTGTTTAAAGTTGAAGGGTTTTGAAAAAGCCCATTTACATTTAGTCGTGCTGCTAAATAATCAATTTTTGAATCAAACATCCTATGGATAGACAGTGGTGACCTAATGGTAGTGATATTAAATTTAAAATATATGTTGGGACATTATTACTTACAGTGTCATCTAGTTCCGTGGTAAGCTACGAGGTTTGTGTTACGGATAAAAGATAGTTGATATATATTATAAATTTAAACACCCATGACTGGAGTACAAATATCCGAGTTAATCAAATGAATGCCCCCAGCGGGACTCGAACCCATGACTGCTGGCGCAAGAAAGTAGGGTCACTACAACCTGCAACCAACGTGTCATCAATATTCTGATGTGCGAATCATTTCTATCATGATAACCACTTGTCTTACGGCGAAGGAAAGCATTGTGAGGAAACCTGCATGTCTGAGAGAACCTAGCAAGTTTTTGAAGGAGTTATGACTTCACACGCAATTGGCCTGAATGATGGGGTATTAAAGGGAAGTCCACCCCCAGCAGTGGGTTGTTAAAAAGTAAAATAATTTACATTCATTATTTTTTAAAGTTTGTTCAAAACCTATTCACACGTTGTTGATCTACTTTTTTCATTTACATCGTTTTGAAATTGCTATTAAAAAAATGCCTGTTTACATTTGTTTTCAAACCTTTTAACTACTAATCGTGTTTGTAATTTGGAAACCCCGTTAACATAATTGACATTTGTTGGCCAAATGAAAGACCATCTCTATTAGCTGCAAAGCACCGTTTACATTGAATCGTTTATGTGTTCCTTATTAATGATCGGTTTATTTATCCATTTTAAACAATTTTTTAATGCACTTACAAAATTTAAGTATTAAAAAATTTTAACATTAAAAAAAATATATAAGTTGTAAATTTATACGAGTATATCAATAAACTTACAAGCACAATATTGCTAACTATATATTATAAAACAAAGTCCTCCGCCGCGTCTGTCAGACTGTTCGTGATAAACTCAATAACTACTACAACGATTTTCAGTCAGTTTTAGCAGAACCCGCGGCTTCAAGAACTATCTTTTTGGATTTTTCTCGTATTCATTGATATTTTTGGATCCTGACGTGCTTGCTTTATAGCAATCATAGTCACAGGAGAGACTTTACTTTAGGTATATGTCTCAGAAAGTTGTTACAGAATTCAATTTTATTAGGCTATGGGATTTACAGACTAGAAAAGTTAGTACTATCTACTAAAACCCAACCTCCTCTGTCCTAAGAATGAGTTCCCTAATCAAGTCAAGGAAAATACATCAGGTTGGTAGACACCTACTATTAATCGTATAAGGTATTATAATAATAAATAATAATACCATACCATACATAAATAAAAAAATCGTCCGCCAACACGCACTGGGCCAGCATGGTGTACTATGACCTGATCCCCCTCGTATTGAAGGTAGGTCCACCCCCAGTAGTGGGACGTTAAAAAGAGCTAAATACATATTAAGAAAAGGATTCTACAAATACATAAATATTTCGATAACAGATATTAAACTGGATTAGCTATCGACCCTTCAAAAGTGAACTCACAACACTACTTCCGGTTGACATTTCCTAAGCGATGGCCGGAACTCGGTTTGTTACAATTTGATAGAAAAATTGCGAAAAGATCGCTACTTGTATCATAGTGTTTACCCATTTTGGGCTCTTTAACACGTTCGCTGCGGCGGCGCTAGAGCTAAACTTTCTGCCCGTGCGTTACGAGACAAATACTGCCCGTATCTATATTTCCTGATTTGCGTTACGACCTCTATTTTGCCGTACCAGCACCCGACTTCCAAGGTCCATACAGACGTGGAAACTCATAATATCATCGATTTTTTTTAACTAATCCATAGGGTATATCCTCGTGTATACGTAGCTGCGGCCGCCCGGGGTTCTGTAAGATATTTCTAAAGATAAAGGGATTTTTCAAAATCAGCTATTTACGGCAATATATTTGCCGTATAGCATAGAAGTGATAAAATGCTAGGGATTGAGCTTACTTGTAAAATAAATAATCGATATTTTAATTATATTCTTTATTAGACATCCTAGACAAAACTTTAAAACTTAACAGTGTATGAATCAACTTTTTTTATTTAATTGTTCTTAATAGATCAACATAATAATTAATATTCTTATAATTAACGTCAATTTTAAAAACACTTACGTACTGAATTTTTAAAAATACTCTCTTTTCACTTTGTTACTCCTACTACTGTATCTACACTACACATGAAAAATTAAAACTTTTAAAATAAATACCTAATCAGATATTTTTGCCAGACAAATCAAAGCACACCTTTGAACTACTCGACTTCGAAAATATCTGATAGAGAGTAAATGAAAACTACCAATCAGTTCATTTTTACTTTTCAGTGTTTTCTTTTTGAAGTAGATTTTTGTAAAGTTTTTACGATTCCTCTTAAGGTTTATACATTTATTTAAATTACTTTAGTATCTATTATGAGATCACACAATATTAGGAACTCTAGTTAGAAGAAATAAAATAAATTTATAGCTAAGTATTCCAACATGGTGAATTTCATCACCCTTCTCTTTCACCTAAGTTCAATCAGCAACATGTACCTACCTAGTACAAATAAATTAATCAACAAAAATGTCAACTGTTTTCTTCTTAATTTTGATTCATATTAAGGTACAAATTTATTTTTATTAATATAATGTCTATGTCTATGTGATCACACAATATTTAATTTAATTTGTTTGGTTTAATTTTTTATTGACTTTAATTTGAAGGAATAAAATTTAAGAAAGAAATAAAATTGCTACAATAAAACGCATGATAAATAAATAAAGTTGCTTTACTCATATCGAGTTTTTTTCGTAAACGTCTTATTGTACTATAATTTTTTCGCATAAAAAATATCGAGCACAAAATCACTTACGGACAGCTCTATTGCAAACTGAGGCTCCGCGTGGGCGCATTCGGTATGGTGCGGGGTTGGGGGGGTACGGCAAAACAGTTGCCGTGTCGCACTAGACAAAAATATTTTATTCACTATGCGTTACGGCAACTATTTTGCCGTACATTATTAGTGCAGAATATTATTATATTTAAAGTAAAAATATTGAAAAGATCACTGTCCCTTTTCTACACTTACGGGAACATAGTTAAATCACCCCCGCACCGAGCGTAAGACAAGGATAACGAGCTGCCGCACTAGCTACTAGTCACAAACGGCAAAATACTGGCCGTAACGCAGCGAACGTGTTAAATTATAATAATAATAATAATTATGTATATCTATAGTAGGTACTTAGTATAAAATTATAATTAAGCGCAGGAGAAGCCGCGGGTTCCGCTAGTACTGTACATTAGGGTGGAGTGAATTTGACCAAATTTATTTTTTTTCAAAATTTTAATTCTCCTGTATCATCAATCGTTGATGGTATGTAAAAGATTTATTAGTACCAAAAATCAAAAGTCTACAACTTTATTTTAAGGTGGCGCACTACGAGGGTAATTTGCAAAAACAATAAAATTTAACTTCTAAGGTGTACCCGTAAGTTAATGTGTTTTTGTAACTATATGTCATAAAACTTATATTCTAATAACTATCGGGTGTTATCTTTAGTATATTTACGCTATATTCTAAAAATCACTCGTCAATAAGAACTAAGGACAAGTGTAAAAAGTGGAGTTGTTGTTAAATTTCGTCTGTAAAATACCCAAAACTCGAAAAGACTTGAGGGTGCTCTTTGTTTGGTAATCCAATAAAACTAATTAGTAATGTGTTACCAACGTATTAATTCATTATAAAATATTATTTGTGGTTAAAAAATAAGATGCTAGAACTGAATGATGGTAAAGACCCTGCTGTAAAATACTTGAGTGAAATGTTCGCCACCATCATTGATTAAATTGGAATAAAGCATCTATTCCCACTAAAAGTCATCAACAAATAGTTGCAAGATTGATTTCATAATACAATAAGTACAAGAGTGTAAAGAAATGCATAATGAAACAAGAAAACAGACATGCAGATATAATATCAGCAATTTTTACTGGTACAGTCTCACTAAACGTAGCCAATGAAGATTCTGGACTCTAGACTGGACTCGCACATTCTCGGTGCTTGGCTTGCACTAATAGGATACTTCGTTCATAAATTGGGACAGCTAAACTCACAAAATCTTTAAAAGAACTAGCCACTTTATTCACGAAAGTCTACGCACAATCCTGGTTTGATATTAAGTCAAGACTGTTTTGCAAACATCGAGTTCATATCTTTAACATGATTAAAATAAGTTGTGTAACCTGAAAAGCATTGCTATAACAACTATATAGAGAAATTCCTTGTTTGTACATCCGGAAAACTGACTTTTGGCTATGTTACAAGATCACGAATCACACATAAGAGAACTGGCTCTCCGTAGAGTTTTAAAGTCAAGAAACGAGTGTAAGGGAAAGAAAACCGAGAGTTTCAGTTTGCAAATATTAAATTTAATGCATTGAACAATTATGATTAATTAACTAGTAAAATAAAAAATGACAGAACCTCCAAAAACTATGAAATATAGTGACGCGATAATTCCAGACATGATCTCCTCAGGTGGTAATTTATTTAAAATTGAAAAGTATCCTTGCCACACTCAGGTGAAACGTTACGTCAAGCTTGTAACTGAGGCTTCGGCATCTGATTATTTATCAGAAGCCAGAGAGGATTTATTCGTTCTAGCAAAAAGTCAAGGCAAGATATACCAATATGCGACACAACGTTTTTTAGGCAAAAATCAGAGTCTGTGCTAAGCTTCTGATTTCGAAAGTTAAAACTCACTTTTGATGCCTATTATTTTTATATTATTTGGTTAGAAGTCGTGTTATTATTTTAAAGCTATTGCCTAAAAGTTTTGGCAAAAAATTTAGCTTTAATAAAATCTTTAGATAAAGCTGAAATTTGTACTTTTCTTAAAAATTAAAATCTGATGCGCCACCTTAAGATGTTGACATAGAAACTTAAAATTAAGTTTTAAGATCTCTGATAATGTAGAACATCCATTGGTAACACAGGAATAACGAAATTAAAAAAAAATTTTTTTCGCTCCACCCTACTGTACATATCATAAAACTTCCTCTTGAATCACTCTATCTATTTAAAAACCCGCATCAAAATCCGTTGCGTAGTTTTAAAGATCTAAGCATACATTAGCTATCTGCGAATGAAACTCCCATCAAAATCGGTCCAGGCATTTCAGAGATTACCCGGAACAAGCAGACAGACAACATTTAAAAAAAATGGTATTTTGTTGCTAGTATCGTATATACTTTCATATGCATTTAGTGAAAAGCTGTTAATTTGAAATTAAAAACAGACACTCCAATTTTATTTATATGTATAGATTAATTGTTTGTTAGTCTCGCCAAAAAACTCAAAAATGGCTGGACTGATTTATTTTTTAATTTGTTTAATAATAAAGATGGTTAAACAAAAAAGACTATTAAACGATAAATCGTAGCAGTTACCGGAAATATTCCATTACGAACGAAACGGAAGAGACGATCGTTAAGACTTCCCCCACGCTACTGCTTTCAAACACGACTTTTTAATTGGCAAAACCAAAAGAATAATGCTATATCGATTTTGATTCATTTATGTTAAGTAAATATTCGTTTTGGAGGAGGCCTTTACCTGCAGAGGGGTTCTTACAGAATAATTTTAATATAATTTTAACGTATCTGTAAAAAACTTTTTAATCCAATGTAATCTAAAAAACTGTAAGGGGCCATTCATTTATTACGTAAGACAATTTAGGGGGGGAGGGGGGTCGACCATGTCTTATTTTTTCTTACACGGGGGTGGGAGGGAGTCTCGATAGTTCTTACGTAAGATCAAAGAAATGCGAAAAGTTAAAAATATAGTTTGAAAAAGGGCGGGGAACTGAGCGAAAGGTACTGTACCTTTAAAATTACAAATAAACATTTCAAAAACGTGTATTCATTTTTTCTTTTAGACTCTTACGTATTTAATATTAAACAGGGAGGGAGGGGGTCGGCCTATTCTTATTTTTCTTATAATAGGGGGGAGGGGGTCAAAAACTACCGAATTACCGCCTCTAACTATTAACTATTAAAATAATAAATTACTAATTAAATTGTTACTAACAAAACTTCGCAAACTAACATTTTCTGTAAGAAATAAAAGGCTTTTTTATTTTTATTTTATTTATTTTAAACATTCATTTGGGGTCAGACTTGAATTGTTATGGTGAGGGTCGTGTATTCGATTCACATTCAAAGTAAATATTTGTCTATATAGATGATGTTTATTGCTAACAGAGCTTGTAATATATAAAACCACATATAGAAAATATTGTCATATTTTCTCCCTATATTAATACGTATGATTATAATTTTTGATTTCAAAATGTACACCACTTTTTTTAATGTACACATTTAACTGCTTAATAATATGTTAAAATAATCATGAAATAGGTTTATTTAGCTTAGCGACGATATGGTCGCGAGTTCGAGTCCCGCTGGCACAGAAAGTAGGATTAATACGTGCGCCCGAAATGTTATCGAAACTAATATAAACTAAAGACATATTTCGTTAGAGAGCTCTAATTCATTAAGAATGCTTTAAATACACTTACGACTTACGAAAATATAGTAATTTTACAAAACTTAACGGCACATTAGTACGTAACTATATAAAAAAATTGAAGTGTCTGTTTTTCAAATTAACAGTTTTTCACTAAGGGGCCATTCATTTATTACGTAAGACAATTAAGGGGGGGAGGGGTAAATAAAAATTTTAAATTTTTGTCTGTTTGTCTGCAAATCTGTTTGTTCCGGCTAATCTCTGAAACGGCTGTACCGATTTTGACGGGACTTTCACTCGCAGATAGCTAATGTCTTAATCAGTAACTTAGGCTACTTTTGTTTTAGAAATTTTGTTTATTTTAATTAGCGGAACCCTCGGCTTCACTCGCGTTAAATCTAGGGATGCGTTTAGTAGTGTTTAATAATCTACAATCATGCACACTTCAAACTATCTAATAGTAAGATTCGCAGGAGAAATAGCGGGTATTTCAAATATTGGTTTTTCAACTGATGCCAAATGTCTTATTTTTTGCCGTAAAATAAATTATTTCTTTCTATTCCAGATGATGGTCCAAGGTTCATATCCCGGGGACACTCCTTCAGAACCGTTGTCGGAGACACATTACTTTTGCCATGTCAAGTTCAAAATTTAGGTAAGGTTTTTCAGATCTAAACAATAATACTTAATCTAGATCCAGATTTAGGTCGTACAGATTATAGTGTACCAAGATATTCTATAAATAGTTCAATACCATTCAATGAATTTGGTGGTTTCTTCAAAAATCTAAAAACTACATTAAATTTCAAAGGATTAAGATCAAAATTGCATAACTGTTTAAGAAAAACTGGAGAAGTTTTGCCAACATTTAACACCAATCGGACAGTTTTAAAATTTTTTTAAGCAAACATAATATTTTATCGGCTGGACCGATTGTAGTGAGACTTGTTTCATTTATCAGATAATTAAATGTCAATGATGATTGATGGTGACTAGAATTACATACACTTTTAATTGATTTCAATAAAAAATACCCAAATTCTGCTACAAAAAAATGTATTCACACATTTTTGTTTTTTAGTAATTTCTTTAAGTCCTATCTTTTCAGTTATCACTACATAAAATAAAACAACATCGCTTCCCGCTGTCTGTCTGTCTCTGTCGCTATGTATGCTTAGATCTTTAAAACTACCCAACGGATTTTGATGCAATTTTTTTCAATAGATAGAGTGATTCAAGAGGAATATTTATAAAACTCCAGCGGAAACCGCGGCTTCGCTCGCGCTAAATCTAGGGATGAACCCAAGCGAAGCGAGAGCGAGTCGCTTGTAAAATAGTATTTTCGTACTTTCCTTTAAGCAAATTCGTAGAAACTCAGCTTGTATATTGGGGCAGAAGATATGGGCATAGAACTAAGATAAATATTAATAATGGAAGGTGGTAAAACATAGCAAATTTCCTCCCAGGATCCCTTGTCCTCCTCTGGAGACGAGGTCCAACAGTACTGACAGCAGCCAGCCTCATGGTGACCAGGGATGAGAGGTTCCGACTGGTGGATGGATATAATCTGCAAATTACTGAAGTTGGACCACAAGTAAGCTAAGAATTTAACTATTCTTTGAAGAAACACCATTTTTTACCATTTTTTTTATTTTTGATTGTTTCTACATTATTGTAATTAGTTATATGTAAAAAGAGCCATCCAAAAAAGAAATGAAAAATCAATATTTTTTAATTTTTCCAACAGCGATCTTTTTTAAACACTTTCAAGAATAGCTCCAAGAAATGAAAAAAAATCTGGGTTTTTAGTTTAAAAATAATCAGGGTTTTTATGTAAACTATCAATAGGTAAAAATTTACTAAATAACAAAAGCATAGTTAATTGAAAAATCGGGGTAAAAATTTTTTTTCGGCGGATTATTATTTATTCATTGTGTTTTGAAAGTACCAGTTTTTTTATTCCTTAATATTTATATTTTATCGGTTAAAATAATTTTTATTCATCATACTATTGATTCGGTCGACGCGACAACTTTTACAATTTTTGCGAGCCCCAATTTTCCACTTGAACATTTTTTCTATATGCCATTTCGAATCGAATGAGACCAAAACCATAATTTTCAATGAAGTTGAACAGGTTTTCGTCAAAAAGGCACTTGTTGACTAGACTATAAATTTTCATCCTTCTACCACCAATCCCTATTTTAATAGTGATTAGAACGCGGGCAGAGCCGCGGGAATTGCTAGTATTAGCATAGAAAAAACAAGATTGTTAGCAAAACTCAGTTTCATATCTCAATTCTCAGAAACAGCGTTTTGTATCGTAAAAGTAACGAACACCCTTTTATAACACCAATTATCATATTTTCATGCCCAATTATATTTTTTGGGGTTTTTTGTGGCTATTTTATGGGGTAATTTAGGTAAGGGTGGTGTAATGATGGTGATATGTACAGGGGGTTACACTTTTTATGAGAACAGACCTAAAGAATGTTCAAATTATGCGTTTGATAAATAGGACGTTTGTTGAATGCCTAAAATCTAAATCTTGTTAGTTAAATGACATCATAAATGAAACTATCTTTTCGGATTTTGTCGCGGATTTATTATGTCTCCAGTGACCATGATGCTGTAAAGCATTCGAAACGTCGGGAGCCAAAAATCATAATAAATCCGCGACAAAATCCGAAAAGATAGTTTCATTTATAATGTCAAATATTCGCGTAAACCTAAGGAAGTATTAAATGACATCATCTATATCTATACATATAAACAAAATTGGAGTGTTTGTTCGTAATTTAAAATTAACAGCTTTTCACTAAATGTAAATGAAAGTGTATACGATACTAACAACAAAAAATATTTTTTTAAAATTTTTGTCTGTCTGTTTGTTCTGGCTAATCTCTGAAACGGCTGGACCGATTTTGACGGGACTTTCACTCGCAGATAGCTAATGTTATAAGGAGTAACTTAGCCTACTTTTATTTTATTAGAAAATTATAAAAACCGTTTAATTTATTTTAACTTACTAGTCAGTTCAAATTCGAGCAACTCTTGTGTTTTCCCAAAATGCAAAACAGACATTTCTAAAACAATTAACTTTTTTTTTCATTAAGAAGTCAATTTTCTGGGAAAGATATTACAAATTGAGATTTTTTCAAATCTTTTGATTCAATTAAATGATAAAGAAATTAATGTCAACATTTACTTTTACTTGAAGCTAATCGGTTTAGATTCGAACTTGATCTCGTATCAACGCCATTTTGTCTGTGGCTGTACTTGGAAGAAACTTTTGCAGCTTTATTTAATTTTTATATAGAATTCTTCATCTTTGTAATGAAAAAAGTTTTTAAATATTATCAAAATTGGTAAAGGAGTTAATGAAATAATTATTAGAGAAGAAATTTCAAAATCAAGTCAGTATTCCTTATCACTTTTTGCCTACAACGCAATGTCTTAACAGAAATGGCTCAATTCATTAAAAGGTTCCATCCGAGACTTAAACCCAGGACCGATGTCAAATATTAGTGTTGATAATAAAACTCCATTCTCCATCAGGATGCTGGGGACTACGTATGTCAGATCTCAGACAGGGTCCCGCGGGATCAGGTTCATACTGTCGAAGTGCTAGTACCGCCAAGCGTGAGAGCGTCTCCAGAGTCCAAACACGCTGCAGCACGTCGCGGGGGTTCCGCCGTGCTTGAGTGTAGGGCTTCGGGGAATCCCGTGCCAACTGTCACTTGGCACAAGCTGGTAGGTTTTTCTACTTTTTTACTATAAATGAAACTATCTTGTCGGATTTTGTCGCGGATTTATTATGAAGTCCATCTTGATTTTTTTGTAAATTGTGAGAGGCACTGTCTGTAACAAGTATATAAACCCCTGAGACGTCAAATACCTTAGTCTCTCCCGTGACCATGATTGCTGTAAAGCATTCGAAACGTCGGGAACCAAAAATCATAATAAATCCGCGACAAAATCCGACAAGATAGTTTCATTTATAATGTCAAATATTTTATTATAAACAATAAACATATTATTATTCGCGTAAACCTAAGAAATAATTACTTTTTTATTATTATTTATAAGCTGTCGAGTCACGAGTATGTTATATACCTATAAAGGAGATTCCATAAAAATAATAGCTTTTAATGAACACATATATTGAATGATATTTCATATTTTTTTAAATTGTCTGTTTGTCTGTTTGTTACTGCCAATCTCTGAAACGGCTGGATAAATTTTGATGGAACTTTCACTTGTATATAGCTAATGTTATAAAGAGTAACGTAGTTTATATTCACTGTAGAAAAATAATTAGATATCCGCTTAATAATGAACATCGATGTTTTTCTAGAACGAATCCAGCACTCGTCTCGCAGAAGGGGCCCAACTACAGCTTTCACGTCTAGAACGTCAACACAGCGGTAAATACGCGTGCACTGTCGACAATGGGGTCGGTCAACCCATAGTTAATGAGTTCCAGCTACAAGTGCTTTGTAAGTTAACTTTACCAAATCAAATCAAAATATTCTTCAATTAAATAGACTTTTACAAGCTTTTTGAATCGTCATTTTTACATTAACAAAATTAAAAGTCAGTCTGTAAGTCTGTGAGTAAACTACCACCGGCTCGGAAAGCTGTTCTGCTGAGAAGAACCGACGAGAAATTCAACAATTGCTCTTTTCAAACAAATATTTAATAACAATATTGCATTACAATATTTATCTATTTATCGTACGTGCGTTTACACAACCAGACATTAATCCCACACATTTACATCTACTAAGTATTCCGTGATGGTGTAATAAGCCTTATTCAACAATGTATTTTTAATTTTGGATTAAAATTGACTCAAGGGCAAGTTCAATATTGACTGTGGAATTTTATTATACATGCTTACCTTGCCTTATAAACGATCTATTTACTTTTTGTAGGCGAAGTACCAGTTTATTCTTGCGTGTTACCAACTTATTCTAAAACGTTCCCAATTGTAATGTTACCTTATTTAACCACTCTCAATGGATATTGGATGTATTTCTATTGAATATTTAAATAGATAGGAAGTAAATGGAATTTCATGAGTCGCTAGTTTATTACTAGTCGTAAATCAATGTAGAATGATAGAAGGAAATTCAATTTAATTCGAACTAGCGACTCGCCCTCGCTTCGCTCGGGCTCTTCCCTAGATTTAGCACAGGTAAAGCCGCGGGATCTGCTAGTTATGCATATAAACCTTCCTCTTGAATCACTCTATCTATTAAAAAAAACCGCATCAAAATCCGTTGCGTAGTTTTAAAGGTTTAAGCGTACAAAGGGATATAGGGACAGAGAAAGCGACTTTGTTTTATACTATGTAGTGATAATTTAGGTCATAGATTAACATTATTACCATGTTTATAATCATTGATAAAATGTAATTTGAATTTAACATTATAATACTCTTTAGCCTATCTATACTAGGGTGACGCAAAAAAACCGACAAAAATTTTTTTTTGAGTCTCGAGTGAAAAAATGTTAGTTTTTGACGTTTTAAGCGCCCTCTCCAAAGGACAGCTCAAAAAAAATTTTAAGAGGTTGCTCCAAAATTGTTTAAATTTCAAAAATCGTCAAAAATAGAATTTTATATCTTTCTTTTCTATCTTTTTATACATATAATTAAAATTGAAGTGTTTGTTTGTAATGTTAAAATAATAGCTTTTTACTCAATGAAAATATATGTGGTATTTATAAGTATTTTTGTCGGCTTGCCTTTTTGTTCCGTCCAATCTTAAAAACGGATGGACCGATTTTGACAGCACTTTGGTAGCTGATGCAGCTAATGTTATAGGGAGTAAAAAGAGTTATAAGAAGTAAAAAGAGTTATAAAAAGTAAAAAGAGTTATAAGGAGTAAAAAGAGTTGGCTCAAAAAAGCTAATTTTATTATTTTAGATCCGCCAGAAATCACAGTGGAGAGATCATGGGTTCATACCGGAGAAGGTTTTCGGGCAGACCTGCTATGTACAGTACTCGCTGACCCCCCGGCTGAGGTAAATATTGCTTTTTTTCTTATTTATTATATTAAAATTTTGCTACGTAATTTATATTTTAGCAGACTTTTATAAAAATCCATCGCCATCTTGTTCCATGGGCTACGAGGCTTGTGTTACGGATAACAGATTGATATACTACATTATAACTTTAAATAAATATTTTTTGTTCATTTTTTTTGTGGTTCCGTTCCTTAACGATTGTAAAGTACTGGAATTATATTTCTGAAACTTTACATTTAGATAATATTGTTCCTACTCCTTACATATTGAAAAAAATATATCAAAACTTACATCCTTATCGTTGTTTGTAATAAAAATTATTTTACTCACTTATTTTTTAAAGGATTGAAAAAATAAGTGAGTAAATTAATTTTTAAAAATTTTTAAATTACTAAATCCTTTCGTATTTTTACGTAGATTTAATTTAATTTTTACTGTTATAATTAATTAACTTTACTAATAATATAAATAAAATCGTATTCCAGGTCTTGTGGTACCAAAACTCCTTCCCACTGAGCGCATCTGACCGCGTCACTATGTCAGTGAGAGGAAACAACCACACGCTGCTGATAGCTAATGTGCAGCCAGAAGACTTTGGGAACTACACGTGAGTTGAATTTCATCATCATCATCAGCCCTTTTTAACGTCCCACTGCTGGGGGTGGGCCTCCCTCAGTACGAGGATCAGGACATAGTCCACCGCGCTGGCCTAGTGCGAGTTGGCGGACTGAGCATGTCTTTCCAAAACTTGCTAGGTTCTCTCAGACATGCAGGTTTCCTCCCGATGTTTTCCTTCACCGTAAGACAAGTGGTAATCATGATAGAAATGATTCGCACATGAAAATATCAGAGGTGCGAGACCCGGTTCACTCGGTTATCAAAGCGAGCGCGTTACCGCTGGGCTACCACTGTATCTAGTTGAATGTAAATTACATGTATTGTATTGCGTTCGAGCCCATATCAGGCTGATTTGAAACAACGATATATGTAAAAATAGTTAATACTTTTTAGGTTTACGCGAATATTTGACATTACAAATGAAACTATCTTTTCGGATTTTGTCGCGGATTTATTTGGATTTTTGGTTCCCGACGTTTCGAATGCTTTACAACAATCATGGTCACGGGAGAGACTAAGGTTTTAGACATCTCAGGGAGTTATATACTTGTTACAGACAGTGCCTACACACAATTTACAAAAAAATCAAAATGGCATCAAAAAAAATTTTGAATTACAATATATACTTTCATTATGCAAATAAAATATATTTTTAATTAATTTCAGATGTGTAGCCGACAACAGCTTAGGAAGAGCTCGACAACACGTAGAAGTGTCAGGAAGACCTGGTGCAGCTCGCTTCACAAGTCCGCCCCTGGCACGCGCACCTCACTCCTACACTCTCGCCTTTGCTGTCGATAGCTACCCTCCATTGGATGAATTGAGACTGCTTTATAGACAGCTAGCGGTAAGTAGCGAAATAAATATATTGAAAAAGTAGAAAGAAAGTAGGGTCACTACAAACTGAGCCAAACGAGTCGTCAAAGGTCAGAAGGTCTCTAAACCAACCTAATTTCCCATAAAATGACTACTCCTTCCGTACGGCTTGAGCTAAGCGTCCACAGCCTACGCATCGGACGCATCGCACCAAACGAATTGTAGTATTCTTTATATAGAGAGTCATACAAGTGCGTCCACTAATGCGCACTGTACGGATCGCACATCGGCAATGCCGACACCGATGCTTCGAGAGGCAACTTTTGCGTTGCGTGCCAATGACGTCATACGGAATGCCGATCAGGTGGACGCGCCCCTCTTCTGTCTTACTAAATAAGGTTTCAGGATGTCAACAAGAAAATTGAATTTATATTATATCCAGATATTATGTTTCCTTTTTTAATTTTTTTTTCATTTTCTTCCTCTTCTGCTAACAAATAAGCAACAACGATCTGTTCTTCTTCGCTTTCTTCCATTTTTACAAACACACGTACAATCAGTAAGAAAATCCGAATTGAACTGGCATCGGCAATCCGATTGCTAGTACTTGCGTCAACAAATCCGATCTCCGCCGAAACAGTGAACGCATTATGGAAAATTAATGCGTTTGTTGCGATCCGACCTGTGGACGCTTAGCTTTGGATAGCAGTTCTGTTGAGAAGGTCCCTAAACTTAAGAGCTAACCTAATTTCCCAGATAAATGAGTCGTACCAACAACCTGGGAGATGGCACGACGTAGTGATTCCTGCGCCAGCGCACGCCGCGTCTCTCACACACCGAGTGTCTCACGAGCTCCGTGGTCTGCAGCCCGGCGCCGTGTACGAAGCCATCGTGCAGGCAAAGAATAGATATGGGTGGAACGAAGTGAGTAGTCATTTGTTAGCAGTTTTATTTAGTAACTAGCATTTCCTACGGCTCCGGTCGAGTTCTTAAGACTGGAAACCAGTCTGTAGTGCTACTAACATTTAAAACGTATTCTCCAGTAATAACTGGAGAATATGTTTTTAACAGCCCACTGCTGGGGGTGGGCCTCCCTCAGTACGAGGAGGATCAGGCCATAGTCCACCGCGCTGGCCTAGTGCGTGTTGGCGGACTGAGCATGTCTTTCGAAAACTTGCTAGGTTGTCTCAGACATGCAGGTTTCCTCACGATGTTTTCCTTCACCGTAAGACTAGTGGTATATCATACACCAGTCTTGATCATGATAGAAATGATTCGCACTTGAAAATATCAGAGGTGCGAGACTCGGATTTGAACCCGCATCACTCGGTTATCCAAGCGAACGCGTTACCGCTGGGCTACCACCGCCTTCATCATAACAAATTTAATCAATTCAATATGAAGTTTTTTCTGAGTTTTTTCTTTAAATTTATAGGTGAGCGACATATTCCAGTTCCACACTCTCGGTGGATCCCACTCCGCGCATGCAGACGAGCTCTCTCCCGTGGGATTCGCGGCCGCGGGATCCCGATCTTTGGGAGTGGGATGTATTCTCATAGCGCTGTACATATTTTGTATGGGATGATTGGGAACCACCATGGAATTAAATTTCCAATGACGCGGATAACACCAATGATTTTTTTTGTTAATTTTCGTTGTTCCTTTTAATTTTTAATCTGTTGATTAATATTGACATTTGACAGATTAAAAATTGAAATGTCACTGCCTTATTGTTTTTTTTTCGGTAGATTATAGCAAATATGTGTAATTCCAAGTCTGTCTAGATATAAATGTAAGTAGATCATAAATTTCATTTAAATTAAGGAAAATCGTATAACGGTTCATTTATACACCAATTATAACTTTTTGTACACTACGCCATATTTTTAAAATATATAATTTAATTTTTTTGGCTTTCTTAATAATATAATAACAGATACTTCTTCATATAAGCTATTTATAGTCATTTTTTATGCTACGTGTAATTATTAACCTTATTTGTTTGATCCATTTGTAGTTTAAAGGAAAAATATTGTTGCATACATTTTCATTATTTACAAAAATCTGGTAACTCTGGAATAATATTACTATGAATTACAAGACAGAATCATCTTCTACACCTAAACTCAATCCGTCTTAACAAAGTCTAGGACAAAAGGCGGTGTAACGCGGGTAGGCGCACCCGACTGGCATACGTATTTTTGTATGACAGTTTATTTTTTTTAAAACTTACATCACATCAAAATGTTTTTTTTTCGCAAATCAGTAAATTTTTGTTATAAGAATAATATTGTAAACCAAAAAAGCAATGAAATAATGGCAACATTGTCTTTTTCAAACATAGAAAATAGATTCTTTCTGTTTTTTTTTTGTCTGTGAATAAAGTTTTTTTTTTTATTTAATATTATATGGTTAATGAAATATATTTATTGTGACTGAATAATTTTAAAGCACAACACCATTTCGTAGGTTAGTGGATATTTTTTCTAACGCTGTATATAGTATGTAATAACTGGTCTCATGAAATTTTTGGGCGATTTCGAATACATTCTTTTAAAACTGCACGCTATTTTTCTTTGATTCTTTTTGATACGATATTTATAATCCTAATTATAACTTAAATATAAAAAATACACTGTTCTATAAAATACGTACAAACAAACAAACAAGAGTACTGAATGTCCATCAGTTTTAAAAATATAAAATGTAAGGAATTTAAATTTCAAGCCTCAAGTTTAATAGATTTTTTGTATTTTGTTTTACATCATGGCCTATTTTCATGAGACCATAGTCTTAAGATTAGTGCTTAATAAAATTTTTCCATATAATTTAAAACGCATCATAAATGAATTTATATACTAAGTAATGTATTTTATAGTAATAAAGGTTGTGTCTGTATATTGAAGATATCCTACACCAGTCTTGGAAAAAACTGGCCGATTCGATGAAACGAAAAACGAACAGCAAAAAGAGACAAACATATTCATAAATAGGATTTGACGTCACGTTTGGTGCAGTTTGTAGTGACCCTACTTTCTTGCGCCAGCGGTCGCGGGTTCGAGTCCCGCTGGGGGCATTCATTTGTTAAACTCTGATGTTTGTACTCCAGTCATGAGTGTTTATATTTATAATATGTATGTATTTAAACTTAATATATATGTACTATGTAGTATAACAACTATCTGGTATCCGTAACACAAGCTTCCTTTGTAGCTTACCACGGAACTAGATGGCGCTGTGTGTAATAATGTCCCAACATGTTTTATTTATTTTTTTATTATTTATTTAGCCTGCGATAGTATGAGATGGAATACTAGTCTGCGTACTACGAACCCTTCAGAAAATGCGTCGTAGCCAAATAAATAATATAATATGAAGTTTAATATTTTGCATTAAATAATAAAATAACTCTTGAGCTTGGTAAAGTATTATAACAATAACAAACCTTACAATTATTCTAATATTCCTGATACTCTATATCTATCTCATTCTCTCGTTGGATACTTTTCTGACGTTTCAATTCTGCCATGTGTGAATTGCACACACTCACTTTTTGTTATTTTTTTAAATATGGCAATATTTCTATGGCTTTTGAATAAACAAAAGTAAAATAAAATGGTAGCGTTCTCGGGTAAAGTCGCGGGTAATAGCTAGACCTTATAAGCAATAAATCGTGTTAGTGATAAACCTTACCTTAGTTTTTTGTAATCGAAATGTAAATTGAAATTAAATTTAAGTGCAATATTAATTTTAATATCGGAAGCAATATTGGACACATCACTAATTTATTATAAATCATAATAATTAAGGTAATTTTCTTTTGTAATTTAAGTCCATGTACTGTACTACCGTCTTTAGTTACAATAGAAATTTGAAAAATTAAATGATTTTATTAAAAAAAATTAAAAACTACTGTAAATTCAAAATGAGAGGGAGTAGTACGTTTGAACGCTTATATCTTTTAAACTACGCAACCGATTTTAATGCAGTTTTCATCAATAGATAGAGTGATTCACGAGAAAAGTTAATATGTATAATGCATGCATAGTAAAAAAAGCCGAAAAAATATCTCGTTTCTGAAAAATCTATACGCAAACCGCGAATCAAGGAGGCCCTGGGCTAATACTTCTTGGGGGCCTCAACTCATCTTTTTGTCTTTATAAAATCTATAATAATAAATAATACTAGTTGAAATTAAGATAATACTACTGTTTGATTCTAAATCGATCTCCACATAATGAAGCCAGTCTTTTATAGCCTTAGTTTTTTCAACAGAGGGGGCCTTATATCTTGTGGGCCCTTTATTAGCCCAAAAAGCTTATATTATGTAGATTCACGCAGCTTATTGCTAAAATGTATCTAAAGACGATCCCGAGCGGATCTGGGTTAAATCGCTTAGTGTGTCTAAAATATAATCCTTTTTATTTACATAATTAATTAAAAGGTACTACTATGGAAAATTTAATATTAATAAATAATAATAAAGACGGTAGAACAGTACAAAATCTTAACTTAGGAGAATTTTTATAATATTTTCAAACCCACTGCCATTATAGCTTTGTTTAAAACGGTGTGAAGGCGGCCATTTGTCAATTGATGTACAAGATGAATTAAGAAAAAATTGTGATTTTGTACTCTTTACTTTGAAATTCAACTTATTTCAAGACTTTTTTAGTGGTAGTGCCATGCTTGTTACCTTCGGGTAGCAGCCGAATGGGCCGGCACGCCCCGTATAGTTCATTAGTACCACTCTCTCACAGAAGACCGGCGTGAAGTGGCAGCTATGCTGTCGCGTTTCGTCCGGTGAGTGAGAGTCCGGGAGGCCCACTCTCCTTCCCCCCTCCCTCTTCCCTTCATCCTCCGCCTTCGTTCCCCCCTCCCTCTCGTCCCTCCCTCCTCCATCCCTCCTTTGCCTGAAAGGCCGGCAACGCATCTGCAAGCCAGGCTTGCAGATGTCCATGGGCGGAGGTGATCACTTCCCATCAGGTGAGCCTCCTGCCCGTTTGCCCCCTTTTTAACATAAAAAAAAAACTTTTTAGGTCATAAAAAGTAATTTAAGGACAAAATGTAAGAGATAAATGGTTCTCTTTAAAAAAATATAGGTTTGAACAATTCAATCTATACAGATAAATAAAATTGAAGTGTGTGTTTGTAACTTCGACTTTTTTTAATAAAAAAACCATACTAAAACTAAAAAAATAATTACAGCTTTCTTTAGTTCTGTCTTTTTTATATAAGGGTTATTTCACATTATGTTTTATGTTTGTTTAATTTTGTTTAAATTAAGCAAAGATTTTTACCATCTTGTACATAATTGACAAACATTTTTGTAATTAGTCGTAATTTAATAGAAGACAAAAAAGAAAATTTTTTAGACATAAAAAAATTGTAAAAATTTAATTGGCTGTAGTTAACGCCTTTTTTGGAAAAAAATATAATGTTTTTCAAAAAAACACCGACCCTTGTAAGTAGTTAATAAACGTGTAACTTTACTACAAAATATATTAGCAGTTTTATTTTCACTTTCCACTGCTGAGAAACCTTTTTGTGAAAAAATAATATTGAACGATGAATATTTCTATTTTCAAATAAATAAATAAATATATTGGGACATTATTAATACATTGCCATCTAGTTCCGAGGTAACTACGACTACGAGGCTTGTGTTACGTATACACACACAGACGCACAGACACACACACACACACACACACACACACACACATTTATTTCACATTTTTTGGTAATATAAGCCACCTAGTGTCTTCTTCATGGCAATAAACGATTTTATTATTATTATTATAAATTATAAAAATGTAAGTAAAATTTAAACTAACTCTGTCTAACTCGTGGGTGTGACCTTCGCGCCATCTCCCTCTCTCAACGAGCTTAGACGGGGTTATTTAGTATAAATATAAACGAGATTTAACAATTAGTTTACCAAACAAGTTTTACTTCTGACATGTGTACTTTGTACACACGCACTTTTTATTTAACATCATAAAGTAAGGGAAAGGGCAGAAAAATACAAGACATGTACAGAAAAAATCACTTTTATTATATTTATTTCATAGTTTCTCATCAATGTCCCAGATTCTCAACCTTTGCGCTGCTTAGTCAATTCCAAAGTAAAAGGTACAAGAAAAACTTTGGAATCTCTGACTTATTAGATATTGTAGACAAAAGGAATTATTTATGACTTAATCACAGACAAGCGTTTTGATTTTTCTATATATTTATACATTATACATGTATTTTAGGGTCCCGCAGTAACTGTGAAGAATTCGTTTTGGATTCCTTGACGCCATTCAAACATGAGAGGTGATTCTTCCTTGAAAGCATCGGATTTTGGCAGAGCTTCTGGTAACGGAAGCTTTGGTTTTATCTGAAAAAAAAAGAAATTTTGGATTTATTATGACACAATTAATATCAAAATAAAAAAAATGGGAGTGAATAAGGCAGTGAATTAACTGTATACGTAATACATATCACGATCTTCACCAACACGCCCATACCTGTCACGCCCTGACCCATCACACTCATCATGACATATCAGTCTATAACATGACATTCTCTCACATCCTGCACCATGACACATTATATCATACTCTGTGCTGATATATATCTTGAATTGCACTAACTAGGCGTGCGTGTACAATGTACATTGTCGATAAATCGATTGCATACTGCCACATCACATCACAGTCGGTAACATCACATCACACCCACCTAATCACTCCTGTGTATTATGACGTGCACGACGCCTATTTCACACGTATCACACCCCATCACATCACAGTCGGTCACATCACACCCACCTTAGTGCTCCTATGTATATTTAGGTGCATGACATTGACCTATGTGTTAATGTCGATAAGCTAACACACATATTACGACATATCAATCATATCACAGTCCACACTAGTCTTGTGTAGTTCGCGAACGAACTAGTTCGAAAGAGCGATCCCACAGACGAACTACGCGAACTAGTTCTCAGATCCCTCGCTCCTTAGTTCTTTAGTTCATTACTATGGATCCTTTTTCGAATTCGAAGACTGTCAGCTGTCAAGTACTTCACAATAGTCTTGTGTAGTTCGCGAACGAACTAGTTCGAAAGAGCGATCCCACAGACGAACTACGCGAACTAGTTCTCAGATCCCTCGCTCCTTAGTGCTTTAGTTCATTAGTAATCTGTGCTAACTGCTATGGATCCTTTTTCGAATTCGAAGACTGTTAGCTGTCAACCTACTTCACGAACGATTAACGAACGAAACGAACGAAATCAAATCCCACTATGATAAAAAAGGTTTCAGCTATAATAGTATAAATATTATATTTTATTTTATTATAATATATATTTTATTTTATATACCTACACTTTTGTTACTTTTTTATTTATTTCTTATTTATTTATTATTCTTATTTATATACATACAAATATGTATATTAGATCTTATGTTATTATTTTTTACTGGATATAATATGGTTTTATTAATAAATATTTTTAAAATAATATTACATATTAATTTTTTTGTAAACGCCTTAAATAAAAGTATTTATTTTATTTTATTTATTTACACTAATACATTTCGAGGTTCGAATCTATTTGGCTATATGTGTGCGTACATTCGGTTGTAAAGACGTGACACTTTAAGAAAACTCTCATTCAAAAATTGAGCCAATGCCGGAATCCGGATCGGGCGAACGATTTGTCTCGGATTTGAGAAAGGAACTAACGAACTAAAAGAACGACCTAGTTCGCTAAGGACCTGCGAACTAAATTGACCGCTCCCAGTCGCGAACTATTACGCGCAAGTCTAGTCCACACTACCACATCACAGTCGGTAACATCACACCACACCCACCTTACGCTAACTGTATCTTGAGAACCTATACGACGCGTTAACATGACGACACACGTATCACATTCACAGTCGGTAACACCACACCCACCTTAGCACTCCTATGTACGACCTTGACATGCGTTTAAATGACGACGCCTATCACACACGTATCACACCCCATCACATCACAGTCAGTAACATCACATCCACCCTGTTTATTTGAGGTACACGAACTACATATGGGTTAACATGACGACACTGTTCACACACATATCACATCCCATCACATCACAGTCGGTAACACCACATCACACCCACCATAGCACTCCTGTGTATCATGACGTGCACGACTTTGACATGCGTTTACATGACGACACCTATCACACCCCGTCACATCACAGTCGGTAACACCACACCGCACCCACCTTAGCACTCCTATGTATCTTGAGGTGCACGAGCTTGACGTGCGTGCGCATGGCGGTACGCTGCGCGAAGCTGCGCCCGCAAGTACCGCACTCGTAGGGCTTCTCGCCCGTGTGTGTGCGCACGTGGTTCACTAGCGTTGATTTGGCCTGTGGATTATTCATGATTATTAGATAATATATATAAATCACGTGTCACATTGTTTGTTCCCGATGGACTACTAAACTACTTAACCGATTTTAATCAAATTTGCACACCGTGTGCAGTTTGATCCAACTTGAAAGATAGGATAGCTTACATCTTAATTTATAGTCGCAATATTATTTTATTTCAAATTAAATGTATATTATACGACTTTAGTTTGTATTTATCGGTTAGTTCTATAAAATCCTAATAGATGGTGGTTTGGCATCTAAGTTGCACAGATATCTGGTAGATGGCGCCGTATTTCTATTTCTAGATTATACCCTAAAAATACCCTACAAAAAAAACATACCAAAAAACCAATCAAATATTCCTTGAGCTTAATCGAGCTTATGTGAGATTACATGACAAAAAAGATCTCACAAAAAAACATACAATTTACCACTCAAACATCTCTTTGAGCTTAATCAAGCTTAAATGAGCTTAAGCGAGATTACTCGAGATTACGCGAGCTTAAGTGAGATTAAACGAGATTATTTAAGCCAACATACCCGGAACATCTTTCCACATGTGTGGCACACGTGCGCGGGCGGGGGGCGAGCGCGAGCGTGCACGGAGCGAGCGTGTTTGGCGAGAGACGCGCGCGAAGCGAGGCGAGCTCCACACGCTGAACACGCGTGTTCGCGCACGCCATCGTGTTGCACGCGGGCGTGATGGGAGAGTTGCACGCTGGTCTCGAAGCGTTTGGAGCAGGTGGGGCATTCGAATCTGGGATTTGGAAATAGAATTTTACTATCTACCTTTCTCATTCATTCTATCTTGCAATAAAGATGTGTGTGCAATAAATTTATACTAATATTATAAAGTTGAAAAGTTTGTTTGGTTGAACGCACTAATCTCAGGTTCAATTCAGTTTCAGTCAGTTAAATTTGAAAAATTCTTGTTGTGTTGGATAGTCCGTTTATCGCGAAAGGCTATAAGGCTATATTACATCTTGCTATAACGAATAGGAGTGGAGAATCGATGAAAAATATCGCAAAAACGGGAAAAAGATATTTCTTTTGAGAGCTTCCGTCGCATATACGCTGGAATGATTCCTATTTAAAAGTTTCCAAAAAAGATTTCTCTTAGAACGCGAACGAACCGCGGGAAAGGCTAGAATTAAACATAAATATTTCATATTAAAAAAAGTACAATACTAACTTGAGACTTTTCTTGTCTTTATGTTTGGAAGTCCGTTTCAGATGTTGTCGCAGTGTGTGGGCTGATTTGAATCTAAAAAAAACAATAAAAAATATATTTTTCACATTATAATAACACATAACAGTAACCTACAAGTAGCCTTAGTTACTCCTAATAACATCAGCTATCTGCCAGTTGAAGTACCATCAAAATTAATTCAGCACTAGGTGATTTAATTTATTTATAGTAATCATTTAAGTTTTAATCTATATTGTTGCACACACAATTTTAAATACACCAATGACATTTCTAAAAAAAAAAAACCAAATACATTCAATAAAAAAACTATCATTATAGTGCAATGTGTAAGGGAGATGGAAACACACAACCTACTCAGCCTCTCTCACTCTCACATTAAAATCAGACAAATACCAACTTCTAAAATCCATTACTGAGACTTTCTTAACTAAAAGACTCAATATTCATCCCGACTCAGGACTCGAACCCAGGACATATATATACATACCTAACGTCACATTCAACGCAGTAGTAATCCTTCGAGTCACTGTGCTTCACCATGTGGTGTCGAATCTGATTCCTGGTTCTGAACTTCTTCCCGCACTGTTCGCATTCATAATTCTTGATACCTTGATGGATGCTAAAACAAAATACATAATGTTATATACTTTTATTATTTATTATTATTATTATTAGTTCAATTTATTAATTCAATAAATAAAATTAATACTATTAGTATGTACTCACAGCTGGTGTTCAACAAGAGAGTCTCTATTGACGAAACTCTTCCCACACTCGTCGCACTTCACTCTAGTACCGGAGTGGTGGTTCCGCATGTGACCTCTGTGAGTTTTATCGTTGCTGGAAATAAAAAAAATGGTTCGGTCCTTCGAGCCGGATAAGGATAGGTTGGAACCTCAAAACAGACGGACAAGCAAAAAATTGATTTATTAATCTTTAAAAATTCAATTAAAATCAAATCAAAATATTTTATTCAGTATAAAAACATTGTTACAATTTCTTACTGAACGTCATGAGTCTACCACCAGTTCGGAAAGAAGAAACCTCTGAACATACTGCATTATTAGTCGGTAAATTATAATCTATCGGAGTGTAATTCTCA
The DNA here is from genome assembly GCA_905231865.2 of Boloria selene. Classification (NCBI taxonomy): domain Eukaryota; kingdom Metazoa; phylum Arthropoda; class Insecta; order Lepidoptera; family Nymphalidae; genus Boloria; species Boloria selene. The sequence goes on from HG993160.1 coordinate 6,480,827, forward strand.
AAATTAAAAAATTAAAAAATATTGAAAAAAAAATTAAATAAAATAAGAAAAAAAATTTTTGAAAACAATTCAACTTCAATAAAAAGTAAACATATTAAGCATGTAATTTAGCAAATTTCTATCAAAATAGATACAGCTATACACTAAAGAGCACTTACTTAGAAACTTTCCCACATATGTGACACGTAAACACCGACAACACGCCTTCATGTTGAGATCTGGAAATTATTATTTTTTTTAATTTCTTTTTCTCTTTTTTTTTAAATCGTAATCGTTTCTTTTTTGTAATTTAATCTGTCGTTTTCAGTATTTTAAAGCATTGCTTGAATGTTGTGTTCTCCTGTAATTGGTTAAACATTATAAAAAAGGTTAGATTTAAGTTAATTGTGTGAAATATGTATACTGTTGGAGACCCGTATGAATAAATAAATGAATGAATGAATAAATAAATATTTTTTATTAACAAAACTAGCAATGAACAAAAAATAGACCTACTGTCTGACTTGTTCGTTAGTTTCGCTAAAAACTCATGCGTGTGTGTATGTGAGTGAGTGCGTGCGCGTGCGTGTGTCTGTGTGCTGTGTCTGTATGTGTGTGAGTGCGTGTGTGTGTGTGTGTGTGTGTGTGTGTGTGTGTGTGTGTGTGCGTGTGTGTGTGCGTGTGTCTCACCGGTAGTGGTTGAGTATGGCGAGGCGGTCGAGCATGCGTCGCCCGCAGCGCACGCACTCGTAGCGGCGCGTGTGCGTGAGCGCGTGCACTGACGCCGAGTACGCGGTGGGGAGGTGCATCGAGCACGTGTTGCACTTGTACGGGCCTCGGGCCTGGGGGGAGGGGGGGTTGGTAATATAATATGCCATGATGATGATTCATTTCATTAAACAATCATTAACTCCTAATTTACATGTAACCTTAAGTCAATAAAAAAAAAAACAAAAAAAATACAGAAAAAATAATGAAAAATACACGTTACATGTAATTCTTAGTATTTGTTTACCTTACATTGATTACTTCACAAAAAAAAAACAAAAAAAAATATATATAAAAAAAAGAAGAAAAATCTTTTTGGTTAAAAAAAACCACAGGCACCGACGCAGAGTACGCGGTGGGAAGGTGCATCGAGCACGTGTTGCACTTGTAACGGGCCTCGCGCTTAGGGGGAAATAAATTAAATTAACAAAAAATCATTAATTGTTAATTTATATGTAAACTAAACCCGCGTGCCTGGGGGAGGGGGAGAGGGCGTTCACGTCTAGTTGAAACAAAAAATCATTAATTACTAATTTATATGTAAACTAAAGTCAAGGGGGAGGGGAGGGGTGGGGCGCTTCACGTCTAGTTGATTATGATTCATTGCATTAAACAAAAATCATTAATTCATAATTTATATGTAAGCTAAAGTCAATAAAAAAAAGCGCCTGGGGGAGGGGGAGGGGGCTTCACATCTATACAACCATACCTTGATGGCTTTCTTATTAGAATAGCCAGCCAGTTGGTTATGAATCATTGCATTTAACAAAGAAATCATTAACTCCTAATTGATATGTAAACTAAAGTCAAAAATCTTGTCAATAAAAAAAACTAAGAAAAAAATCAGAAAAAATAATGAAAAATACACCTTACATCACATTCTGAGTATTTGTTAACATTACTTTGATTACTTCACAAAAAAAAACTAAAAAATATATAAAAAAAAGAAAAAAATCTTTTTCGCTAAAAAAAATTTAAAAAAAAACTTACCGGACTATGTTTAAACATGTGATTTCGCAATTTAACTTCAAAGTTAAAACCTTTATAACACAAATTGCATTGAAATGGGAACTTCAGCGTCGCTTTACTTTCTTCCTGAAAAAAAAACTGATATTAAAAAAAATACAAAATAAATATTTAATGGTAAAAATCTATTTCAATTTGGCCAAAAAATTATAGGATTTGAACTCACTTCCCTCGGTTTCCACTACCTTTTCTTATACACATACATAACTTATATCACAAAACAAAGTCTCTTCCCGCTGTCTGTCTGTCCCTATGTATGCTTAGATCTTTAAAACCACGCAAAGGATTTTGATGCGGTTTTTTAAATACATAGAGTAATTCAAGAGGAAGTTTTATATTTTTATTTATTTAAATAAATAAAGTAGTAGTAGCTAGTGGGCTAGTAATGTATATTATACATACTCTAGATACGTTTTAATGGTTAGTTGAGATTTGTCAGAAATAAGATATTTTCCCGCAGTAAAAAGTATCCCACATGTTGACCCGAACAACCAGCTATCATCATAATGAATTCCATCAAAATCTGTCCAGCAGTATACTCAGACAAACGGACAGACAAAAATTCTAAAACTATAGTTTCGGCCTCTTAGATTGATAAAATAAGATTTTTACATAATTATAATTACATGTATCGATATCACAAGTGCAATCCATGGGATAGAATAAATAAAAAAAAAAAATGACACCCACTTCTCTCTGCCGCAACTGTTCCGCTGGGTCTAACTTAATAATTCTTATTTTAGTCTCATCTATATCTATTGGCTTTCTTAATGTCCTCTTTGGCTCTGTAGCTTCTAATGTTGTACTGAAAAAGAGAACTTTTATTAAAACATCTTATTTTCTCTCAAATAATATAAAAAACAATCATAAAATCATTTTTAAAAATAATATTTATAAAAATCTGTTTTTTTTAATGAAAATTAATCCTAACTAATATTATAAATTCGAAAGTAACTCTGTCTGTCTGTCTGTCTGTCTGTTACGCTTTCACGCCTAAACCGCTGAACCGAATTCGATGAAATTTGGTACACAGATAGAGAAGACCTTCAGAAAGGACATAGGCTACTTTTTATCCCTGTAATCCCACGGGAACGGCAACTACGTGGGTGAAGCCGCGGGGCGCAGCAAAAAAATAGCAATATTTTTTTTATTTCATTTAAAATTATGTTTTCAAAATGTATCATTAATATATGCCATTGACAAAACAAGATTTAATCTAAACATCTATTCATCTATCTATACATATAACGCCAATACCAACGGTCGCAGTTTCGAGTCCCGCTGTGGGCATTCATTAGATGAACACGAATATTTGTTCTCCAGTCATAGGTTTATATATACAATATGTATGTACGTAAAGTTACATATGTGTAGTATATCAACTATCTGGTATCCGTAACACAAGCCTCGTAGCTTACCACGGAACTAGATGGCGCTGTGTGTTGACATATTAATGAACATCCTAACATACTATTAATGCTGTCTGTCTTTAGATTAAAACCCTTGGGATATTACAAAAATATTCTTTAATAGAATTACAGTAATATCTAATCAACTTACTCTATGTCAGTCTTATCCACATCAACAACTTTCTTCTTAACCTTCACCTTCTTTTTAACTTTCTTCTTCTTCTCCTTCTTCTCTTTTTTAATTTCTTCTGACAATTCTTCTGCTTCATTTAATTTATTTGTTCTGAAAGTAAGTTTTGTTATTGGATTATTATTATATATGAAAAAATAATGAAATTGTGATAATTATTATCATAGTAGGTAAAAATAAGTTAATAATATTGCTATATTTATAATATAATTCAAAATTTTAAATGTTTAGTATTATTAGGTAATTCGTACTTCGCCTGCGTGGTGGACTATGGCCTGATCCCCCTCATCTTGAAGGAAGGCCCACCCCCAGCAGTGGGACGTTAAAAAGGGCTGAATACTCACTTAATCTCAAATAATGGTATATTATCATCACACTCAAAAACTTCATCTTTCACGGAGTCTATTAAATTGTCTTCAAAAAGGCTCTGTACTTCTGCTATATGGATTTCATCTAATTTTGATATAGAATACTGTTTCTCATGCTGAAAAAATAAAAGTAATTAATTTTAATAAGATCTTACACCTAATATTTAACTCTTCTAAACCAACCTAAAGTTATAAAAAAATTGATATTGTAAATATATGTTGGGACATTCGTTACAACAGCACCATCCAGTTCCATGGTAAGCTACGAGGCTTGTGTTACGAATAGCAGATAGTTGAACTCTACAAGTATATAACTTTAAATACATACTTATTATAAATATAAACACCTATGACTGAAATCCAAAAATTCTGTGTTTAAAAAATGAAGGTACTGAGGAGGAATAGAACCCATGACTGCTGGCACTCTACTCTTCAACTAGAAAAGTATAATAACTATTTTCTTAAAACTTAAATTATTTTCAAAACCATTAAGTGTTTTTTAATGTTTTTAAGTGTTTTTGAGTATTGATGTGTTTAAGAAACTATACATAATATATTATATTACTATATTAACAATGTATGTACCAAGAAGACAGCAGACTGAAAGAAGAGTAAAAAGAAGAGAAGTCTTTTTTAAATAAACTTACCTCTAAAACCTTATGATATCCGACTTTACTCTTACTTGTATCAAACACTAGTGTATTAGATTGAGTCAGATGTGGACTGCTGTACTTTGTTAGTTCTGGATCTTCTCCATCAATCGGAAACTGTAAAAACGATGTTTATGTTATTTGAAAAAACCTTAAAAATATAAATTATAATGAAAATATAATAAAAAAGTATAAGCTCTTTCGCAAGTTATTATGAAAGTGCTTAATTTTTTGTGCTACAAACTTTAAATGTCACAGTAAGGTACTTAATAGTCAATACACATCTTCAGAGAACAATTTATGCGACAGGGTCGGATTACGGTGGTATAAAGGCTGTCACAAGTATATATGAAATGCTTTTGTTTACACTTTAAATTTGGCAGGGAAGTAGCTAAATTTAGTAGACATATGCTAAGAAGAGCCTGAGCGAAGCAAGAATGTCTAGAAGTTGCAAATTAATATACTACACAAAGCTACATTATAAAAAAATATCACATTACTAATGATAACACTTCAATTTTATTTATATGTACTGACTAGGAACTCACTCTCGCTTCACTTGTGTACATACTTATATTTAGCGCAAGCGAAGCCATGGCTTCCACTAGTAAAATAAATAAAATTTCTAATATAAAAGTAACCTAAGTTAGACCACTTACCGGAGCACATCTACTGTGATAATCATGCAGTATGTCATGAGCTCTTAGGACTTTGTGTTTAAATCTTACACTTTTAAGCAAAATTGCACTACATTCATAACATATCCATTGAGGAAGGCCATCAGAGTCTGAAACCTGAAAGAAAATAATAAATAGTTTATGTAACTACAGTTCTCTTTTTATATTTTAAACTAAATGAGATAGAAATATTTTTGGACATTAACACAGCGCCATTAGTTCCATGGTAAGCTACAAGGCTGGTGTTACGGATACCAGATAGTTGATAAACTACACATAATATGAAACTTTATATACATACATATTATAAAAATATATCGAAAGAAATTTCCAGTAAATGAAAAGACCTCGTGTAAACAATAAATATCGGGTTTTAATATTAAATTCAAAAAACTTTCTATCGTGTAAAAATATTTTTTTAAATAGGTATATAATGTTAAATTCAAGTAGTATTAAATATAAAAAGACCAAATTAAATTCATAATAAAAAAAACAGATTACTTACAATAATATCAGCTAAATTCATAAAAAGTTCACGATAGACATCAATTTTCGTCATACGTCTATTTGTTGATAAACAACATCGACAAATACTGTGTGACGTATCCAAGTCCGGTTTTTGGTCGTTTTCTTGAAATAAAGTCTCCATTTTTCAATTATATTCAATTGAAACATTAAATATTTTGAATTAATAACTACTAATAATTAATGTAAACAGTATGGCGTCTGTTTCTTTGACATAGACATACGTGATTTTGACAGTGACAGATATATTTTAGGGCTTATTCATACTTGCAATCATTACAAGTATACATTTATCTATTTTATACATATAAATAAAATAGAAGTGTCTCCTTTTAATTTCGAATAAACAGCTAAATGCATATGAAAGTATAAATTAAAAAATCTATTTTTAAAATTTTTGTCTGTCTCTTTGTTCCGGCTTATCTCTGAAACCGCTCCACTGATTTTGACAGGACTTTCACTCGCAGATAGCTTATGTTGTAAGAATTAAGTTAGGCTACTTTTATTTTAGAAATTTTATTTATTTTAACAAGTGGAAGCAAAGGCTTCGCTCGCGCTAAATCTAGGTTCGAGCGAAGCGAGAGTGAGTACCTAGTCAGTACATATAAACAAAATTGAAGAGTCTGTTTTTACTTTCAAAATAACAGCTTTTCACGAAATTCATATTATAAAAATGTATATATCCTTACCTACCTACATTACCTACTTTCATCAACAATCTATTTTAATTTTTTTTCTTTCTGTCTGTTTGTTCCGACTAATCTCAGAAATGGTTGGACCAATTTTGAACTAGGTAGTGAATAGTGATTTTTTTTTCTTTTGGCTATTAATATACTCGTGTTTGAGCTCATATAATTCAATAGCACAGAAATTGCTCACTTAAAGTGTTGGAGTTCCCTTTTAACCATTTAAGGTTAAGCTAAGACTGTGTTCTTCATTCGCCGTATATGGTCTAAGAGCCGGTGGAAGATCGACCTTCACCGACCTGATAACCAGATGAGACATATTTTTTATTAAATATAATTTATAAACAAATATGCCTATAATTACTTGCCTATCTGAAAGTGCTCATGGCTATTTTTAATTAAATTATCTTTAATCGATTTTTTTTCATCACTTTAATTCTTTTGATAACCAAATGAATTTTATTTCACTGTTAGTTTTTAACACACAGAATATGCCTCAGTAGGCTTGCCTACTCATTTTGTGTATAGCTACCTGGCAAGCCGATGTGAACAGGTAAGTCAATATAGGTGACTCCATCGTTCTGCTAACTTATCGAAAGTTATATCAAATTTTAGATCATTTTATTACAAAATCAGTCATATAGACTTGACTGCAAAAAATCATACTTAAAGCACTGTTGCCCAGCTAAAAATAGCCATGAGCACTTTCAGATAGGCAAGTAATTATAGGCATATTTGTTTATAAATTATATTCGATAAAAAATATGTCTCATCTGGTTATCAGATCGGTGAAGGTCGATCTTCAACGGTCTCCTCTACTAATATACCATATTTGCATAATTTCAGCGAGTCTCAAACATTACAACTATACAAAAGCCTTTTGTTAAATTATAATTTATGAATAAAAGACAAAGATTGTCACAAAAATATATTTATTTTTCTTCATACAAGGGTGAATATAAATTTCATAAATTTCACTAACTTTAAAAATTATCATTTGTTTTTCATCATGACTCAAATCATTATTTATTTTATCCATATCATTTGCTATGCTCGCAGGCTAGTACATATATAGGTGGCGGCGACAACACGAACACTGGAGCATCTAGAAAGAGAAAAAACTAAATAAATGACTTATTATAATTCTCTCTCTCTATCTTTCTCTCTATCTCTCTCTAAGGCTCAAATGCCTAGGAGCTAACAGATATAATAATTTAATTTAATAGCCTACCTATTCAACAAAGTAATATAATATGAAACAAGTAGTAATACCTTTGGCATTCCCCTGACTTACCTTATACAAAATAGATTTAACGAATTCCGACATGTTTAGACGGCAGTAACGCGTTCGCTTGGATAACCGAGTGATGCGGGTTCAAATCCGGGTCTTGCACTTATATGTTTTCATGTGCGAATCATTTCTATCAAGATTACATCTAGTCTTATGGTGAAGGAAAACATCCTGAGGAAACCTGCATGTCTGAGAGAAACCTAGCAAGTTTTCGAAAGACATGTGAAGTCCGCCAACACGCACTAGGCCAGCGCGGTGGACTATGGCCTGATCCCCTTCGTAGTGAGGGAGGCCCATCCCCAGCAGTGGGACATTGAAAAAGGCTGATGATGATGATGAATCATGTAGCTATATAATTTATTTAACATTATAAATAAATAAATTATTTATAGTAAAATATGTATTGTAACTTATTAGAATATACCTATATTTCATTGTATTCTAAATAATACCATACCTAAATGTTTAAGGCTATCCATTGAGGTGCTCTGTTGGCCGGTGCTGTTACTGAAACATTTATAAAAGATTATTATAAACAACTTTTTATACATTTTAATTAAAAAGACTAAGAAGAAAGAAGATAGTAAAGGCGTTACGTATTTTAAAAGTAATGGTACCCTAGTAGTGACAAGTGTCTCGCGCCTCTGATATTTTTATGTGTGAACCATTTTTAACATATTTACCACTTGTCTTACGGTGAACTGTGAAGGAAAACATCGTGAGGAAACCTGCATGTCTGAGAGAAACTAGCAAGTTCTCGAAAGACATGTGATATCCACCAACCCGCAATTCAGCAGCCTGGTGGAATATGACCTAATCCCCCTAGAATTGAATAAAGGTCCCAATCCACCAGTGTTCCCACTGGCTCATAGAGTATATTGCTACATATATAAACACTAGCTAAAAAAGGGTTCTATACAAATTTAAAGTACTAACCTTTGTTCATTTGAATTGATATTAGTTAACGACTTCGATAAAGAACTACTTTGCACCGCTGTGTTTTGTAAATCAGCAAGAGAACAAGCCTGTCTCAATCTTGCTACCAATTTATGTTGTATCTGACAGCTACATAAGTTATCCTCAATTATCTGTGGCACTTTCAATTCATTTTGACATTTACATTTCCCGCCAATATTAATTTGACGTTCCATCATGTTGGTAATAGGTTTGTCTTTGTGGCGGTTTATATTCGGATCTGAAGCGAATTTTTCGTTATTTAAAGTATTTTGTATCACTTTTCTGTTTCGTAGCATCATTGATAATTGATATTGGCCTTTTCGACTGGAAGATGGAGATATATTTGGTGATCGTGTTGGCGAAGTGTGGGCGGAGGTAGCTTTTATTTTTTTTAGTGTATTCTTTAATTCGTATTCTGTGGCTATTGCTTCGAAGACCTAAAATATGGAATTAATTAACAATTACCTGTACGTATAATAAAAGTGTAAGTAAGTCAAATTTTTGGAAATTCTTATTGACATAGTCATTCTTATCGATACCTAGAGGCCGAGTTTTTAGAATTTTTGTCAAATCAAATCAAATCAAAATCTTCTTTATTCAAATAGACTTTTACAAGCTCTTTTGAATCGTCATTTTTACATTATCAAAATTAAAAGTCAGTCTGTAAGTCTGTGAGTAAACTACCACCGGCTCGGAAAGCTGTTCTGCTGAGAAGAACCGGCGAGAAACTCTACAGTTGCTCTTTTTAAAAAAAATATTTGGTAACAATATTGTATTACAATTTATCTATTTATCCTACGTGAGACACAACCAGTCACTAATCCCACACATTTACATCTACCAGGTATTCCGCTATAGTGTAATAAACTTTATTCAATAACGTATTTTTAATTTTTGATTTAAATTGCCTCAAAGGCAAGTTTAATATGGACTGTGGAATTTTATTATACATGCGTACACCTTGCCCCATAAACGATCTGTTTACCTTTTGTAGGCGAAAACTGGGTGTTACAAGTTTATCCTTATTTCTTGTATTTATACTGTGTTTGTCGCTGTGCTTTGAATAGCAATTAATATTTTGCCGAACAAACATAATGTATATATTACAATATATATATTGTAACATTATGTTTGTTCGGCAAAATATTAATTGCTATTCAAAGCACAGCGACAAACACAGTATAAATGTCTGTCTATTTTTGACCACATCACGAGAAAACCACTGCATCGATTCTGATGAAATTTGATAAGATGATAGCTGGTCGTCAGGTCAGTAGAATATTTTTACTGCGAGTTATTGAATAAAAGAATTACATTTCACTACGTACGAGTACATACATGTTACTTTACTTAAAAAGACGTTCAATGCACGTTGCATTAAACGTCGTTGCATTGTCGTGCTATACAAGAAAAAACTCAACAAATTTCCTTTGAAAATCAGTTTAAAAGTTATATGCAACATACGCTACAAACAAACATACACATTTTTATATATAGATATACTGTACCTGTTCAGCAACTAAATTTCTGGCGAACGGTGAATCTTTAGCTGGCAACGTCTCTCTACACAAGGCACATCTCTGCAGTCTGCTCCAACAACCTGTTATGAAATATTCACCAATTATATTTTTTTAATATTATAATTAATATTTAATATTATATAAAGTCTCGAAAATATCCGAAAAATTAGTTTTATTTATTTCGTCTTATAACTTCTACTGATGACTCGTTTTTCGCGATTGGTATTGCCATTGAGTAGATGAATACGGCTAGCATTCTTGCCATTATTCCGCGATATAACTTCTGCAGTAATCGTTGAAGACGAATGGATGAAGGTGATATGTCGCAAAATACTAATTTCTAGAAAATTGAGTTCAAAGTTTGTGTAAAGTATAAACATGCATGCAAGTGCAACTGAACTATTACAATCATAAATATGGCGATTATAAGACTTAAAACTGTTTAACAACCCATACCACCGACGTCTATGCATAAAACAGCGAAAATTAGATCATGTGACATATCACCTTCATTCATTCTTCAATCATTTAAGTAAGATTTAGTAGTACTTAGTTAGTAATAAAGTTAGTATTTTTGTAATTTCCAGTACTGTAAATAAAATTAAAAAGTTAAATATAAAAAAAAAATTATAACCTACCCTCACAATACAAATGTGATCTTGCACAGTTGAGTGCTTTAGTAGCAGTAGCAGCGCAAACACAACACGATATAGCCTTCACTACGCCAGCCAGAGCTCGTCTCGAACGTTCCCCGCGGGAACCCCCGCCGCAGCTCCATAACAACTGGGGAGTTTACTCTTATAAGTATATTGTTACATCAACACACAGCGCCATCTAGTTCCGTAGTTCCGTGGTAAGCTACAAGGCTTGTGTTATGGATACCAAATAGTTGATACACTACACATATGTAACGTTAAATACATACATATTGTAAATATAAACACCCATGACTGGAGTACAAATATTCGTGCTAATCACACAAATATCCTCAGCGGGATTCGAATCCGTGATCGCTGGCACAGCAAGTATCCCTACAAACTGAGCCGAACGTTATGTTCGTCCGTAGTCGTTTCTTTGATTGTCAAGTGATATCTTACACCATATTATAATGAATAGATAAATCTATTGTTATAATTATAATCCACTACTTTTAACAGTGGTAGCCCAGCGGTAACGCGCTCGCATGGATGACCGAGTGATGCGGGTTCAAATCCGGGTCTCGCACCTCTGATATTTTCATGTGCGAATCATGATGATTCCTACCACTTGTCTTACGGTGAAGAAAAACATCGTGAGGAAACCTGCATGTCTGAGAGAACCTAGCAAGTTTTCGAAATACATGTGAAGTCCGCCAACACGCACTAGGCCAGTGCGGTGGACTATGGCCTGACCCCCCTCGCATTCAGGGAGGTCCATGCCCAGCAGTGGGACGTTAAAAAGGGCTTGATGATGGTGATAATGATGACTTTTAACTTTCTACTGTTGGAGATGTCTTTCCATTCAATGAAAGAGAGATCCCGTTACCGCTTTGCTTTGGTAAAAAACATACCTCAGGATCATCGCTGGGATCGACCCCACAATTCCACACTAATAAAGAGACACCACGTCCCTCTCCATCACCTCTTATCAAACCCGCTACCTTACCGATCTGAAAACCGATATACGAAATAAGTATTATTGTTTACGTTTTTTTAATTTACGGTGAAAATGCTGGACTGATTTAAATGAAATTTAGTCCACAGATAGATTGACTTACAACACATAGATTGATATGTAATATGTATGGGGAGGAGGGATTGTCTTACGGTGAAGGAAAACATCGTGAGGAAACCTGCATGTCTGAGAAAACCTAACAAGTTTTCGAAAGACATGTGAAGTCCGCCAACACGCATTAGGCCAGCGCGGTGGACTATGGCCTGATCCCCTCGTACTGAGGGAGGCCCGTGCCTAGCAGTAGAACGTTAATAAGAGCTGGTGATGATGATGATGATGATGTATGGGGAGATGTATCAGAACGAAGCAAGGCTAAGCCACTAGTAAACGAAATCTTTTTATTAATAATATAAATGTGAAAGTTTAGATGCTTGGATGTTGTTACTCAACCACGCAAGAACGGCTAAATGAATATATATGAAACTAGGCTTTCCCGCGGTTCCGCTCGCGTTTTAAAGGCTGAAAATCAAGAAAAATATTTTTCTCCCGTTTTTACAACATTTTTCATTGATCCTATTGGTCAACAAAAAAAACAAACTCTTCATCTTTATAATATATGAAACATAAAGTAGCTCACCGTTAACCCCAATAGATCTTTTCCATCGGCCTGCAATAAACAATCCCCTGTCTTAAGTCCGGAGACGTCTGCCCGCGAGTCCGGAGTAACCTCGTGGATCTAGGAAAAATAATTTATTGTTTGAAAAACCATTCGGGGATTCCCAATGATCTGTAATAACTTTCATAGATTTACGCGAATAAATTATAACATTATAAATGAATTAATGTTGTTGTCGAATTTTTCGCGGATTTATTTTGATCTTTGTTTCACAGCGTTTTGAATGACTTTACAGCAATCATGGTCGCGGGAGAGTCTCCTAAAACCAATAAATCCGCGACAATATCCGAAAAGATATATCATTTACATTCATACTCTCAATCTCGTTACTTGTGATAACGAGTAAGCCCAGACTAAGTAGGTTAGGTTGGTTAGGAGGAAGAGGTTATAGAATTTCAAATTTTAGTAGTTTCTCCTGTTAACATGGTTCCAGTAAATATTGGAAGTTATTTAAAATAAAAAAATCGTGTTAAGTTAAATCTGACGTACCCATGGATATGGATCCCATAATGTTCTTGTCAGTCTGAATCCTAGTCCTTCCCCTTCATCCTCTGGCAGGTTTAACTGAAAAATGCCAAATTAATAATGAGCACCAAAAAGTTGTCTTTTTTATTTCTTTTTACCCTTGGGAAATGTATTAACGCCTACAACCTGTAGGAAACAGCTGGTTATGTGGGACTCACCGGCAAGCCAGTTCTACCCACTAAAAAACAAGCACCCAGTCTTAATGGGGTGTCGCAGGACCGCTTGCGCATTAACCACGACGCCACAACGGCCTGAGAGCTGCTGAAGCAGACCACACAGCTAAGAGGATTGCTCCACAGACCACTCTGCTATCAGAGAAGTACCAGGAGCAACTCGCATGTCACACCACTCACCGAAGTGTGCCCTCCTAACTCCTTACGTGTTTCTTGGCTTCGCGCCGGCTGGATTGCCGGACGCTGCTGAGCCCTCTTACCACGACAAGATGAAATTACGTTGGAATGACCAAAAAAAGTTACATCAGCTGAAATGACTTAAAATATTTCAACTCAGTTGAAAGAATGAATTGGCTCGTTGGTAGGGACTAGTGTTGCCCAAAATCGGTCTTGGTCTTGCAGTCTTGGTCTTGGTCTTGCATTTTTGCGAGACCAAGACCAAGAACAAGACCGCCTAATTTCAGCAAGACCAAGACCAAGACTGACCATGCAAGATTTGAGCAAGAACAAGACTGAGTCTGCGAGACTCTTGCGTCTTGCAATTAGGACTGAGTGTCGTTTCAGGAAGCGGACAGGCTTAATTTATAATACAAAAAATTGACACTTAGAAAACAAACGATACAAAACAAAAGAAAGTACCAGTACATAGAATTTTGAAGAAGAAAATAGGAAGACGTAAAGTACAGATATATTTTTATACCTAATTTAGTTTAAATCGGTAGGTACAAGTACTTTTTACTCGAAACGTGCACATCGATCCGCTAAGGAGAAAGATATTTGATGTAATAGACTTTTCTGTAATTGGCTTTTTATTACCTACATTTTCCTACTACATAGTTTTGATATATGATGTACCTATCACTTAAGATTTAGCCACCGCTAGCTTTCTAAAGACGACTCAATAAAACCAATTAGGTACCTATTTTGTTTTCCTATGGAAATGAATTATTTTTCTGCAATAAAAAGTATCCTAAGTCACGACCTGAGTTTTGTTTGGCTCAGTTTGTAGTGACCCTACTTTCTGCGCCAGCGGTCGCGGTTTCAAGTCCCGCTGAGGGCATTCATTCGTTGAACACGAATGTTTGTTTTGAACTCCAATCATGGGTGTTTATATTTATAATATGTATGTATTTAAAGTTATAGTACTTGGGCGACCGATTTTTGTAGGTAAAAAATAATAAAAAAATATGGGTGCGTGTACTTTATGTATGTGCGTGTGTAGTTAGACTTTTTTCTAGTTGTAAATCAATCTCTGCAGTAAGAAAGATGAAGTCGTTCAAACAGATACAGAATATTTAATTCCTAAAAAATATACCTACTTCGTTTGTAAAATATACTTTTAAAAAAGAATAATATAATAATGTGGTCTTAACTCATAATTCCGTACTTTCACTTATCAAATGACGTATAATTATTTCTCATAGATGGCGTTTTTAATATTTTTATTAGGTATTTAATTTTAGTAAATGTCAATTGTATTTTGCTATCATATTTTTAGATACTATATAGGTATAGGATGGTGACGCTTAATCAACATTCCTTTAAACTGCATGTAGGGTGAGATGATATAAGTCGATAAAAATTGACAATTTGAAAAAATACCTTCAAATAAAAAAGTGAATTTTTCACACAAAATAAATTATAAATATGAAGTCGTTAGACTGATTTCAGTATTTTCAGACATCGTGTTGGCGTGGCTTATAGGGTTATTCGAGACCGTGATTTAATGAAATACGTCCGGTACTAATCACTTTACTTATAATTCGTTATATTACAATCAATAATTTCACTGAACAATTAGGATTCGCTAGGATTAAAGTGGATTAATTTGTAACGTCCACCGAGCACGTGGTTGCGTGCGCCTCTCTCGACGATCCGCCACAAAGTGTCAGTTCAGTCTTGATGGCCGCCCCTCCAGTCCTCGGTGTTCGTTATTGACATTTGACATTGACATTTAATTAAAGCGGATGCGCCGACACGGCCAATCCTGATAATCGCGCGACCTCGTGCGCATGGTGTCGAGCATCTACATCTTGGGATTTAATTCCTCTCTACCTGTTGTAACAAACAAGAACACCATTATGATTCATATTAGCCTACGCTCGGCTCTACCTGACCAGACTGAGATTCATAACTATTTCAAAGTAACTTGGATCAGGTGTAGGTGTGCAAGGCACCTTCGACTTACTACCAAAGCGTGGCCCGGTCGTACTAGGACCCTTCAACCAGCTTTACCTTACCAATCGAGATAACTTACTTCGGTGAACTTGAGCTTCTTCCACCACTGTGTGAAAGTCGTCTTCTGAAGCCGAGAGTGTGCCGGAACTGGCAGTGATGGTTCTTTCGCTGGCACTGGACACTGTCTCGGTATCAGTGTCTGAGGACCCCATTGGATCAAGTCTGTCTTCATCTACCGCCGACACGTCATCCTCATCATTAATCATTGTTGCAGATATCTCTGCCAAGCCCTCAAAACCCCTAGGCACCGCACGCAAATTTTCGTGAGCATACTTATAAACTCTGCTAGATCTATTATTAATACTCTTTAATTCATAGCGGTCGTTGTCTAAAATTTTAGTTATGACGAATGGTCCCTTAAACTTTCTAGCTAACTTTGTCTGGTTACGCTCGCTGCACTTGATAAAGACATAATCGCCAAGCTCGTATGGTTTTATCGTGGCCTTACCCCTATTGAAAAGCTGTTCTTGTGATCTGGCCACTTCAAGAATGTTTGCTGATGCTTGATTTCTTATGACGTCTAGATCAGCTCTTGAAGGAGTGCTGACGCTAGGAGATATTTGAGATAATCCTAAGGACTGTGCGCGTATGCCAAACATAAGTTCTGTTGGTGTGAAACCTGTAACCCTAGACCTAGTGCTATTTAGAGCTAATTGTACTTCATCTAGCTCATCTCTCCAAACCTTATTGGTGTCATTTTCAATAATGGTGAGTAGGCTTTTCAAAGTGCGCATAACCCTCTCTACCTGACCGTTGGCTCTTGCAGAGCCAGTTGCTATGAGATGTAACTCTATCTTGTGATCAGTACAAAATTCTTTAAATTCTGTGCTAATGAAACATCTGCCCTGATCTGCTATTATTCTTTTAGGGGAGCCGAAAAGACACACGGCTTTCTTCAAGGCTTTTACGGCACAAGCTGCATCTAGTGACTGGGTATATTCTAGGAGTATATATTTTGTGAATGCATCTATGATAACAGAAGCATATTCCTTCCTGTCGCTCTTGCCACTGAGTTTACCCGTGATATCAATATGCACGGTATGCCATGGTACTGAAACTTTGGGAATCGGATGCAGTCTTACTTGTTGTGCCCCTGAGGTGCCTTTGGAAGCCCTGCACGCTATGCAGGAGTCGATAAACCTTTGTACATTCTTTGACATTTGTGGGAACCAGTACTGTTCATATAATTTGTCGAGAGTCTTATCTAGGCCTAGATGTTTGATCTCGGTGTGCACATGGTTTATAAGCGTCCATATTAAAGAGCGTGGAACTATGGGAAGCCAGGTGCTTACTTTGTTTCTTTGGACTTTCCGATAAAGGATTCCCTCCCGAACATCGTACGTGTGAGCAAGTGCTTCCGGTAGTTCCCCTCTCTCATGCTGACTTATGAGGTCCTGGATTTCCTGGTCACGTTTCTGCTCTACCTGAATCCAACTGTTATGTAATTCTACAAAATTTACGGCTTTACGATAGTCTATGGGGTTTGAAAATTGAGTGGTTATGCTAAGCTTTTCAGTACTTGACGGGGAAGGCAACGGGTTCCTGGATAGGAAGTCAGCATGTGCCATGCGACGTCCTTCTTTATAAATTATATCAAAGTCATATGCTTGAAGAAACGCCCACCATCTGTGTACCCGAGGTGACAAGTCGATTTTAGCTTTAGACGCCTTCAAGGAATTACAGTCAGTGTAGACCGTAAAATGTTGACCATAAAGATAGTGGCGGAAACTTTCGACTGCTCGTACCACTGCCAGGGTTTCTAGTTCGTACGAGTGGTACCTTGATTCTACTTCGGTTGCACGACGGCTGAAATATGCTACCACCTGTGGTACATTCCGTTCCCTCTGGATTAATACGGCACCATAGCCATCAGAACTGGCGTCGGTGTGAAGTTCTATAGGTTTGTCGGGATCGAAGATCGTTAGTACCGGTTCAGAGGACAAAATCTTAACGATTTTCTTGTGTGCTTCCGAATGCTCCTGCGTCCAAGTTATGCGACCTTTGAGTTTAGTTAAGGGATATAAAGGACTGGCGATGTTGGCAAAATTTGGTATGAAACGTCGGAAGTAGGAGGCCAATCCTAGAAATTGCCTTACTTGACGTGCCGTTTTAGGAAGTGGTACCTCAAGAAGAGCTTGAATTTTTCCAGGATTAGGTCTTACTTCACCTGCCCGTATGACGTATCCTAAATAATTAACCTCTGTTTTCATGAACTTACATTTGGCTATTTTGAGAGAGAACCCCGCTTCTGTCAGAGCTTTGAGTACTGCGTCGAGACGCTGTAAGCCTTCATCAACGCTGGATGAGTAAGAAAGAACGTCGTCCATGTACGCCAACGCTATTGTGTCTTTCAAGGTATTAAGGGCTTTGTTGATACACCTCTGGTACACAGACGCGGCATTTCGTAACCCAAAGGGCATGGCAAGATATTCGTACTGCCCATCGGGAGTTACGAAAGCGGTACGCTCAACTGACTCAGAACTAATCTTGACTTGGTGGTAACCAGCCGCCATGTCCAGAGAACTGAAGAAATGTGCTCCATTTAAGCGATCCACCTGCTCTTCTATCCTAGGAAGTGGGTAATGCTCCGGACGGGTATTGGCGTTTAACTCTCTATAATCAACGCATAGGCGGTCTGTACCGTCTTTTTTCTTCACCAGCACGATAGGGCTAGCAAATGGCGAAGAACTCTCTCGGATGATACCTGCATCTAACAGTAACTGTATTTTTTCCCTTACAATTACCTTCTCTGCTGGAGACATTTGATGGGGGCGTCTTTGCACCGTTTTATGTGGATCAATAAGATTAATTTTCATCTCCCCGGTGGTGACCCTACGAACTGGCATACCTTCTATAAAATATTCACTATATTTGCATAGGATACTGAACAGTCGCTCTTTCCCACTGCCTTCCAAATCTGTATCAATTGAACTCAAATCTAAATTAACAGCAGTTCGGCAGGCATTGACGTCTTTGCGTGATGAAAATCGAATTGAATCACTGTTAATTTCAACATGAAATCCTTGATCCAAAATGTCTCTACCTATAATGACAGACTCTATTAAAGTGTTATCTGGAACTACGTGGAACAATATACTAACAGGAATACCCTGAATGTGGATCAGGCTGGAAATTTGAGTTTGGCATTTAACATCTTTACCGCCTATGCCTGTCAGATAAACTATTTCCTTGCGTAGGGAGCCTGGGATATTGGGAGCTAGGCTTCTTTTAATCAATGAACATGCCGAACCACTATCGAATAGAAAAGGAATCAACTCACCAGTCGCTGTGGATAACGTTCCTTTCACGAGATTGCGTTCACAAAAATTCACGTCCTTCTTAGCTTGGTGTTCTTTGTCCACTTTGTTGTTTGGACAAGCTGTACTGATATGTCCCGGTTTTAGGCATGTGAAACACGTGACCGTCTTCTCTCGTTCAGGCGCCCTTGTGATAATAACACCATCTCGACGTTTGCGGCACTCTTCGATCTTGTGTCCACGATGACTGCAGTAGTGACAAGTCCCTTGGAATTTTGAATCAGCAATCATACGCGGTCTTTTTGAATGGGTAGGTTGCTCTTCAGTTTCATCGTGGCGTCTTTTCAGCGATATGCCGCTAAGGGCTCGATACAATTGAGCCCTCGTTGTGATGGTGTATGAATTGAGCTCTCTGCGTATTACGGAACTTTTTTGACTAAGGACAGATATGACAAAACCCGTAATGACTTCTTCAATCATCTCTACTTTCGGTATACGCTCAATGAGACTCCACAACCGCATGGCTGCTTCAGACGCGGCCTCATGAGGTGCGATTTCAAATTTCGTTACGTTATCAAAGTAGTCCTGCATTAACATGGGTCTGCCAAATCGTGCGAGTAGCAATTCCTTGATACATGACCATTCTATTTCTGAACTTTTTAATTTAGTCAGACACGATGCCGCGCGTCCCTTTAATGCGTTGATTAGAGCAAGTAACAGCTCAGTGCCGGAGAGCTTTCGGCTCGCAACTATAATATCGGTAATTCTGCACCAACCTTCAATATCTGCCTCGGCGTCATCGGGGTCAAATTTCACCAGCAAAGTCGAATTATGTTGTTGCGGCAGTGGCGGAACACTATGAGCTGTAGCGGCTAGCAATCTTGTCAAAATCGATTCCATACCGGTAAGCAAATCGTGATTACTCGCACCAGAGTCTTTATTTCCTTGTTTCCGTGCTGTCTCCTGTTGCTCTGACCCTTCACATCCCACTTCTGATGAAGTCGTTAGACTGATTTCAGTATTTTCAGACATCGTGTTGGCGTGGCTTATAGGGTTATTCGAGACCGTGATTTAATGAAATACGTCCGGTACTAATCACTTTACTTATAATTCGTTATATTACAATCAATAATTTCACTGAACAATTAGGATTCGCTAGGATTAAAGTGGATTAATTTGTAACGTCCACCGAGCACGTGGTTGCGTGCGCCTCTCTCGACGATCCGCCACAAAGTGTCAGTTCAGTCTTGATGGCCGCCCCTCCAGTCCTCGGTGTTCGTTATTGACATTTGACATTGACATTTAATTAAAGCGGATGCGCCGACAAATACAATAAAAATGGTCATAAAAATAAACACTACTAGATCAGAGTTTGTTGACCCCAGCTAAAGGCGGCAACATCACACTGTCCCCGAGCAGCCGTAGGTACTACTAGCCCTAGCGACGTTTGCATAGAATAATTAATAAGAATTCGCAGGAGTGGCATAGCATATTATGTCTTAGAATTGAGTAAAATATCTTGTAAAGTAGGTAAATAAAATACATGAAAATAATCACATTATTATGAGCATAATACGGTTCATTGAACACGCATTTTATTGATTAATCACTGTCGGTGAGATTTGTCGACCGAGACAGAAAATCCGGTTCATTAAAAGCCTTAAATCGTAAACGATAAGTTTTATAAAAAAGTTTACAAGAAATAAAAAATGCGAAATTTTATTCTCTACAATAATGGTTTCAATAACTTTTGCTCTGAAGTGCATAGTTTATGAGATATCGCCCAAAACATTTTTTCTTGAAGTTCCACCTAGATTGGTCAGCATTTTGTGTTTTTTATGCCCATCAAGTGACCCTAAATCTTATAAAAAACAAAAATTCGATTTTATTTTTACTGGCTATTGTGGTAACACTTTTAAGATGGTTATAAAAAATCATTGATGTCAATTTATCACCAGGTATTTAAAAAAATAATCTAATATGTAATAAAAACAGGAAAAGCTTTTACTTTTTTCATACTATAAATTATCATTTTGCAATATTATTAAATACTAATTAAAAGTAGGTTTTACCGTGTATTTTGTAGTCTGTGACGCAAAAATCCTTGAGAGTCGCGCCATTTTGTCAAATCGGTAAAATTCAAAGAAATTTAAAGACACGTGTAAGCATCGCCGCCCTTTGAATGTGTACCGACAGAATTGTGAGGTGTGGTGAGGTGTCATAGGCGATAGCGGGGATAATAGCGAATTCGGAATAAGTAATTGAATTAATTTATTTTTCTTAAAACATTTCCTATAGGAAAACATTTATAAAATAATTATTTGAATTATTTTTACTAGAATATTTTTTTAATAATAATAATAGGCCTAAAAATACCAATAATAATATTAAATAAAGCAATGAAATTACCGCCTCAACTACGCTTACACTAGCACCCCAATGTCGGCATTTCTTTGACAAGGCGGCTTATGCTTTAAACTATTTAGTATTTTTCTATTTCTTTAGTTGACTTTAAAGTGTTGAAGTGGGAGCACGCAGTACGCACATAAGCAAAGGACTGATTTTAATGAATCGATGTACCTAATAGTGAAAGTGTCATACTGAAGCCCCGTCATGGCGATGGTATTTGGTACCATTGCCAAGTGGTGCAGTGGTTGCCATTGATAAGGTTCGAAGGCACGAAGACATATTTTAACGGTGTCAACTGTTTCATTAACGGGAGATGATATAAAACGGCAACGTCAGGAGCTCTGCAAGAAATTCGGCAGATTCACCTGAGACGCCAGAGTAGCCGCCGATCGGTCGCTGATCGCCTGGCTGGGCCTCCCTGAATAGAGTCTCACACGGCTGGGCTGATCGCCCGGGCGGCTACCTACTCGATCGAAGCCTCAAGGGTCCCAGATAGTACCCTCCTAGTGACGCGCTCATAGTCGTGGGCGGCGGAAGAAGGAATGTGAGATGACCACAGAGCTCTGCGTACGTACAAGGCGGTATCAACGGCTATCTACCGCTGCGCGTACCTGGTACTTGGTTTTGAGGAACTGTTTGGTTGGTAGAGGAAGGCCAATGCCCAGTCCCTTCGCCTACTCTTACCCCGAGCAAGACTTGCTTCGATTGTTTAGTGTGTGTAGTTATGTGATACAGATAAAATTAATTGAAATCAAAAGTCAAAACTCGAGTGCCAATGTACCTATTTAATTTTTTTCTGTGGACTGTGTCATACCTACAATATTTGAAATATGCTCGTAGGTATCGTAAATGTCCTTGTAATTTTATCAGAATAATTATTTATGTTGTTTAAGTATTAAATGGATCGCCGACATTCGTTTCGAATTAAAAACTTGTGAATACATTCTAGATACATAACAGTTTGAATGTATTTTATTATAATTATTATGGTTGATAGGTATTACGAATATTGTAGCGAGTGCTTTTGCCTAATAATTTTGCAATTATTGTTATTTTTAAATTTTAAGTACACTTAAGAATTTTTACGAAAGTAAATTAAACAGTGTTTTGTTTAAAGTATGTAACGAGATATTGTAATAGATTGTAATTTCTAGTGAACGTTTTTCAATATTGCATTATTCATTATTGCATCTTTCAATTTAACAATTTTATATTATAACTTTGTGTATTATTTTAATCAATATTTGTGTGAATTGATGGAGGCTTAAAATCATTTTAATGCTACATGAATGTCTTATAATTTGTAATAAAGTAGTAACTAATAATATTATTTTGTTTAATTTATCCTGTCGCATAAAGTTACACTAAATAGAAAAGTTAGTACCTACCTACCTATTTTATTAAATAAATTTCATATTATTCCATCGTGAATTTGCCGCCCTTATAGACTAATTGACCTCCCAGGGTCACAAGTTCGAATCCCGGTTAGATTACATTTTACTTTTTTAATTTTGCTGTTATTTTATTTAAGTTAATGTTAAGTATTGATACCACTAACAGAACCTTTAACTTCTTTCTTGCACGCATATTTTCTTGTTTCTCGTAAAATGATAAATCGAATAGATAAATTCATAGGCATTTTGATAAATAAATCGCAGGTTATTGGTACCTAAATAGATTTTTTGAAAATTGAAAGAGTAGCTTGTGTAAAACCGTGTTAGTGAAGCACGAGCACGACGCAGAAAAAATTGCCGCCCTTGTGGGCTTATTGGCCCACAGATAGAGGTTGTGGGTTCAAATCCCGGTTCGATCACATGTTTCTAATTTATTGTTGCTCTTAATTTAGTTAAAAATTGATGTTAAGTATTAACTATAAATAAAAATCGATTTACTAAGAGTTTTATGTTCATCTAATATTTAGGTAGTTTTAATAATAATAAAACGAATTCTTCAATACTTTTTCGAAATCGCTACGGCCGCACTCTAAACGTCGGAATTTGATTGAAAAGGTGGTTTGCGTTTGTTTTGCTTTTAAGTTATTTTGATTTTAGTTTAGTCAAGTTTAATGTCGTAAAGAAAAGTTGCTTTTATTAATGACTAGGACTACCTTAAAGACTTCGTAATAAATTATCTGAAAGAAGTACAAAAGTTAGTGACTACCTACTGACTACATCTGTGCTATGAAAATATTATACCTACTAGGTGCATAATTGCCAAGGTGGATGGAACAAAAAAACATTTAGGGGTTCGGTGTCAACGCTTGTTACGACTTACGAGGCAGTGTTCTAGTACAAGTAGCTCTGCCTCTGCATATCTGGGAGTAGGTATACATCTAGTATCTACGAATTACCTAATAACCTTATTAACTTATGTTGTGTGAATTAATAACATGTAGGTAGGTACCTAATTGGCCTATTAAAAAGTGGTTAAGTAGTAGATTTTGAAATTGCTTTATTAAAAATTTAAAAAATACAATAAAGTCATTGATTAGTATCTAGGCATGCAGGTCCTATACATCCATACCTACCTCTTAATGCGTAGCGAGTACTAAGCTTTAATTTTGATATTGATGATGTTATGATAATAATTTATGTACCTACCTACTTCTAGTCCATATTATTGTAATTATGACAGTCAATAATTTTGTGTGCCCATCAATGCGGTTCACTAACCTAAGTTAGTAGGTAATGTTGTCACACAAAAGTGGCTATAAAATGAGGTGGTAGTTTGAGGTAAAAATGTTATTTAAAAAATTTGTAATTATTCGTATGTCGAAAGTGATGAGGTTTTTAAAATAATTTAATGATGTGATGTTTATAATAATTAGTAATAAAGTAGTCGCTAAAAAAATCTTTTTATTTCTCTCTGAAAGACAAATTGAAAATAATTTATTAGTTTTTTTTTGGAAATAAATTACTATACAGATACTTTTTTGATAAACGTAAGCATTTTAACTAACTATAGTAATTGATAATGTTATTACTATGATCAAAATCACATGACTATTGAGTTTCGCGGCGAACTACGCTTGCGCGTACATACGATGATGGTTTTAAATTTTAAAACGAAAAAAACTTCCTGTGGCTTCATTTTTGAATATTTTCAATTAGTTTTTTTTGTATTCAACTCGTGATTTTTTATACTATATGTGGTTTGAAGGAACGTTGATCAAGCGTCACCACCCTGTATAATATTAAAATAATTATAAATAATATGAAAACAGTGATCAGAGGCAACTTCAACTTGCTATGAGCGGTTTAGCAGGCAATTTTTACTTTTGTGGTACAGTGATTCTTAAAATTTCACTCTCATCATTTTTTCATAACGCGCCTAAAGAAGTACCAATAAATTCAATTTCAAATTTCGAATTTCTCATTAAATGTTTAGACATTTATTAATTTGTTTGCACTTTACTATGGCTATATTACATAATTCAATCTCAAAATGTACTTACTCCATTACGTTGTTCTAAGACTTAAAGTAACGTTTAATAAATAGCAATAGGCTAATAGGTAATTGCGAGACTTGCAAGACTCTTGCTGCAAGACCAAGACCAAGACCAAGACTGGGAGTGCAATACCAAGACCAAGACCAAGACCAGATGTGTTGGCGCAAGACCAAGACCAAGACTGGCTAAGTCTCGTCTTGTTCTTGCATTTGGGCAACACTAGTAGGGACGTATGGATTTGGCACCCCTGAAACTGCCACCCAGGGCGAGTGCACTAGTGCTCCCCTAGATCCGGCCCGCCGCTAGCTGTTTGAGCGCCCTTGTGCAATACCGATTATGCCGCCCAAGTCATCATCGCAGTAATTATATAAGTTATGTTTTAAAAAGCCGAATATATCAGTAACCGTTTTTAACTCATCGAATCTGTCCATTAGTTACTCAAAAAATATATTAAACATGCAAAATATTAAAATGTTTCATTTTCGTTTCGATATATATTTTTGCCGCCCCCTTGAAAATGACGCCCTTGTACGGTGCACATTTTTTCGGTGCACACCTAAGCACGCGGCAGGCCTGCTCTATACAATATACTTGCCACAACAAGACGGACTCCAGCTGTAAGCTCTTGTTCTGGATCAGCATGACATAATTCTTGTGTCTCCATTGCTCGTGTATCTGGAAATTATTTAAAGACATTAACACACAGCGCCATCTAGTTCCATGGTAAACTACAAGGCTTATGTTACGGATACCAGTTTAAATTTAAATCCATACATATAAATAAATTGGACTGTCTGTTTTAAATTTCAATTAGAAGCTTTTTAACTAAATGCATATGAAAGTATATTCGATACTAACAAAAAAAAACACTTTATAATTTTTTTGTTTGTCTGTCTGTCTGTTTGTTCCGAGTAATCTCTAAACGGCTGGACCGATTTTGACGGGACTTTCACTCGCAGCTAGCTAATGTTATAAGGAGTAACTTAGGCTACTTTTTAACGGATTTTAAAAAACGGAGAGCTTATATATTTTAGTTTTATTTTTATTTTAACTAGCGGAACTCGCGCTAAGCCTAGTACATAATATAAACAAGCTCATGGGGAGGATGACTAGAGTACAAACATTCGTGCTCAACAAATGCATGTCCCCAACGGTACTCGAACCAGTGATCGTTGGCTCAACTGCGCCAAATTTTTATCTAATACGTATACAATTTTCTGAAGGGTATCTTCACCTATGAATTTAGAATTGTCTGTCAGTCTATCTATCGCATCATATAGTTATAATATAAACACTGTTATTTCTAAAACATGCGCAAGCGCAGGGCCTCAACGAAGCTCGTTAGATAACTTAGAAAGCTTATGTAGGTACCTACTTGTATATTTGAATGCCGGTTTTATAAGATTTATGATTTTGTTCTTACATCATTACGTAAATATCTAAATATGTATTTAAAAATAACGCAATCGTAATGTTTCATTAAATTAACCGAATTGAAAACAAGATGTTTTCATTTGTATGTAATATGTATGTATGTTCGTAGTCATACATAGCCCTTGTTAACGCTCTGACCTAGGAAACCGAGTGAAGTGGGTTCAAGTCCTAGGTCTTACGTTGAATTAAAACATCTCGAGGAACTTGCAGGTCGTAACCTATGAAGTTCTCGGAAGACAAATAAAGTTTATTATTTCTCTTGGTATTTAAGAGAAGGCCCTGTTTATTAGGGCCTAGGGGAACGTTAAAAAGGACTGAATACAATAAAAAATATGTGTGTGTACCAGAGTACACAGGTAAGAAGTGAAACTTCTTTACGACATATCATTTTTCTACTACATATTTGCAACTTCACGAAAATGGGGTTTTTCCGTATTAAATTAAAGCTATTTTATTATTATAGACATGCATATGCATAATGAATAATTTATTTTAACATTGTTCTTATTATAATATCATTGCTCTTGTTGTATTTTTTCATTGCTACAAAATTTCTCACATACGTCGATAAAGAAGTTTCATCAAAAAGCAACATGGCGCGTAACCGAAAAACGTGACGATTTTTCTACAAAATTTCTTCCATACGTCGATAAAGAAGTTTCACTTCAATAATTTCCAAACGTACTCTGCAATTTCTTGTAATTTTCCCTTTAAAAGGTTTAAAACTAGTAATTAATATATTTAAGAAACAAATAAGCAAGATCGATTCAGCCATTCTCAGTTAGGTAATGATTTACAGACGGACAGCATATAATTTTTAATTATATAGATAAACCCTATTTGGATGGACTTTGAGCTTTAATGTAATATGTACAAGGACTAAAACAAGATCACGATATTATTTACATCATATAATAACAGTCGAGGTCAAAACGTTAAACCCAAGTTAAAATTTTAAGAAAAATTGATAATCTAATATAAATTTTATGATGTACTAGTAACATACCCTTACTTCGCTCGCTGTGCTTTTAATGTTTAGTATAGATTTCTTTAAGATGTGATATATATTCTAACAATTAAATATTCTATACGATGACCCGGCTATCATTATACCAAATTTCAACAAAAACAGACAGACAGACGAAAATTCAGAAAAACCATAGATTTGGCATCTGTATCGATAATAATGACTATTTCAATAAGATTTTCCAAAAAATATTTAATGTATAGATTCGAATCAGAATTTTATTATAATACTAGCGTATCCCGCGGCTTCGCACGCGTTTTAAAGACCGAAAACCAAATTCTTACTGAGTCGCGCGGTATGGTATCTCGCAGAACTAACGTTTTTTGCAACATTTTTCATTGATGCTCCGCTCCTATTGGTCCATTGCGTGATGTAATATAGCCTATAGCCTTCCTCAATAAACGGACTATCCAACACAAAAAGAATTTTTCAATTTGAACCAGTCGTTCCTTAGATTAGCGCGTTCAACCAAACAAACAAACTCTTCAGCTTTATAATATTAGTGTAGATAATACTTATAATAATACTAGCGAGTCGCTTTTCTCGGACACGTCCCTAGATTTAGCGCAAGCGAAGCCGCGGGTTTCGCTAGTGTATTATACATATAAACCTTCCTCTAATACTATATCTATAAAATACCGCATCAAAATCCGATGCGTAGTTTTAAAGATCTAAACATACATAGTGACAGACAGACAGCGGGAAGCGACTTTGTTTTATATTAATAGTATGTAGTGATGTAGATTCAAAACCCTATAAAGAGCCTCTTTTTCCATTTTCTTGCTTTTAAAGTAACGATCCAATGTCACATCACACAACACCTATTAGTCATTCCAAGTGGATGTACTGCCTAAAACTTTGAATAACATGACTTGCCTATTTTAACCAGAAAATTCTAGAAGAATTTCTAGAATTTCTAGAAGAATTTTCTTTTAATTAAAAGAAATTCACAATATTGGTCACTTTCATTACAAAATACGAAGTTGTGGAGATATCTTGGAACATATATATAAACAAACACCAGAAACAATATCTCGATAGCTTAAAGTTGGTTAATAACAAATATACTTTACCAATTGAAATATATTTAAATTTTAATAAGATATAAACAAAACACTATTAATTTTAAACAAAAATTAACAAAAAATCAAAATCCCCAACCTTTAACTCTCACTAACTCATTAAAACTGTTGTCGAACTCAATGATTGGGAAATATTGAATCATAGTGATGTGATTGGAATCGATATCAATATCGATACAATTTGATTTTAATGAAAATCGTTTAGAGTTCCATAAGAATATAGAAAAAACCCAACTCTTATTTTTAGTTGGTTTGTATGTAACAAGAGTAATTTACTACTTATTTAATAGTATCAAAAGTGCATAGTTGACCGCATTGATTTTTTTATTTCTTGGTCGAACTTAAGGTGTCGTCTTTTACTGCATTAATAAGTATTTTTTATATTAGGTAATTTAATAAAATACTGATATAAGTTGACCCGAATAAACAGTTATCATCATATTCATAGCAAACATTAAAATCGGTTTAGTTATCTTCTCGATCTGTTCAGTGAATTCTCGAATTTTCTCTTTCTACATAATATGTGTAACTCTAGCGATTTTGGCAGCGCACGCCAGAATAGCTTCTAGATATCGTCATATTTTAGACAATTCACACAATATCTTTATAAATTTTAGCCTATGTGTTATTCTGATGTATAAGATATATTATTGTAAAGTTTCAGTAAAATCCATTCAATAGTTTTTACGTGAAAGAGTAACAAACATCCATCTATCCATACTTACAAACGTTCGCGTTATAAATGAAACTACCTTTTCGGATTTTGTCGCGGATTTATTATTATGATTGTTGGCATTCTCTCGTGACCATGATTGCTGTAAAGCATTCGAAACGTCGGGAACAAAAAATTATAATAAATCCGTGACAAAATCCGAAAAGATAGTTTCATTTACAATGTCAAATATTTGCGTAAACCTAAGTAAAGTATTAAACTTTCGCGTTTATAATATGAGTATTGATTATCCCATCACTACCAAACCTGGTGACCTTAAACCACGGCCGCGCTGACCTACTACCACACACCTCTCACGATTCGTCGCTTTACACACATCTTACGAGTTACCTATTGAGATCATACTAGTTAGCTAACTTTGCTATTCGGTTTTACTCGCATTGATAATATTAAAAAGTCTAGTTAAATAGATTAAGGTTTAAAAAGACAATTCTAAAGCCTTAAGATTAAAAAATATATACTTTGGCTCAGTTTGTTGTGGGTTCGATTCTGGGGTCCTTTATTTGTGTGATGAAAAATATAAACATACATTATTTATAAAATTATTTTGTTTTTTTAATAACTTTATTAGTATTTAAAATAACACATTATTTTATTGTATCAACTACCGTTTTTTATCATGGTACTAGATAATGTCCAATTAAAAGTGGTAGTGCCATGCTTGTTACCTTCGGGTAGCAGCCGAATGGGCCGGCACGCCCCGTATAGTTCATTAGTACCACTCTCTCACAGAAGACCGGCGTGAAGTGGCAGCTATGCTGTCACGTTTCGTCCGGTGAGTGAGAGTCCGGGAGGCCCACTCACCTTCCCCCCTCCCTCTTCCTTTCATCCTCCGCCTTCGTTCCCCCATCCCTCCCATTCCCCTCCCTCCTCCCTTTCCTGAAAGGCCAGCAACGCATCTGCAAGCCAGGATGTCCATGGGCGGAGGTGATCACTTTCCATCAGGTGAGCCTCCTGCCCGTTTGCCCCCTTTTTACCATAAAAAAAAATACTCAATTTCCGAACATATTTATAATATATGGGGCCATTCATTTATTACGTAAGACAATTTAGGGGGGGAGGGGTCGACCATGTCTTATGTTTTCTTACACGGGGGTGGGAGGGAGTCTCGATAATTCTTACGTAAGATCAAAAAAATGCGAAAAGTTAAAAATATAGTTTGAAAAAGCGCGGGCAACTAAGCGAAAGGTACTGTACCTTTAAAATTACAAATAAACATTTCAAAAAATTGTTACTTTGAATAATAAAAATTAAAATAAACCAAACGTACATTCATTTTTTATTTTAGACTCTTACGTAATAAATATTAAACAGGGGGGAGGGGGTCGGCCTATTCTTTTTTTTCTTATAATAGGGGGGGAGGGGGTCAAAAACTACCGAAAATAGTCTTACGTAATAAATGAATGGCCCCTATATAGATACAAGCGACTCGCTCTCGCGTCACACGGGTTTGTCCTTAGATTTAGCACGAGCGAAGTCGCGGGTTCCACTAGCTATACATTTAGTATATATAAACTTGACAAATTATATATTAAAACCTTCCTCTTGAATCACTCCATCTATTAAAATACCGCATCAAAATCCGTTGCGCAAAAGATCTAATCATACATAGGGACAGACAGACAGCGGGAAGCGACTTTGTTTTATACTATGTAGTGATTTGTACATATGTGCGAAGGCGGTAGTAACAAGCTGGATTGGATAATCAAGTAAAGCAAAGTAATACTAATTATAGATACCTACATATTATTATACTCTTTTAATTAGAACAACTAGTAACATGTAGTAACATACCCTTACTTCGCTCGCTGTGCTTTTAATGTTTAGTATAGATTTCTTTAAGATGTGATATATATTCTAACAATTAAATATTCTATACGATGACCCGGCTATCATTATACCAAATTTCAACAAAAACAGACAGACAGACGAAAATTCAGAAAAACCATAGATTTGGCATCTGTATCGATAATAATGACTATTTCAATAAGATTTTCCAAAAAATATTTAATGTATAGATTCGAATCAGAATTTTATTATAATACTAGCGTATCCCGCGGCTTCGCACGCGTTTTAAAGACCGAAAACCAAATTCTTACTGAGTCGCGCGGTATGGTATCTCGCAGAACTAACGTTTTTTGCAACATTTTTCATTGATGCTCCGCTCCTATTGGTCCATTGCGTGATGTAATATAGCCTATAGCCTTCCTCAATAAACGGACTATCCAACACAAAAAGAATTTTTCAATTTGAACCAGTCGTTCCTTAGATTAGCGCGTTCAACCAAACAAACAAACTCTTCAGCTTTATAATATTAGTGTAGATAATACTTATAATAATACTAGCGAGTCGCTTTTCTCGGACACGTCCCTAGATTTAGCGCAAGCGAAGCCGCTAGCCGTTTCGCTAGTGTATTATACATATAAACCTTCCTCTAATACTATATCTATAAAATACCGCATCAAAATCCGATGCGTAGTTTTAAAGATCTAAACATACATAGTGACAGACAGACAGCGGGAAGCGACTTTGTTTTATATTAATAGTATGTAGTGATGTAGATTCAAAACCCTATAAAGAGCCTCTTTTTCCATTTTCTTGCTTTTAAAGTAACGATCCAATGTCACATCACACAACACCTATTAGTCATTCCAAGTGGATGTACTGCCTAAAACTTTGAATAACATGACTTGCCTATTTTAACCAGAAAATTCTAGAAGAATTTCTAGAATTTCTAGAAGAATTTTCTTTTAATTAAAAGAAATTCACAATATTGGTCACTTTCATTACAAAATACGAAGTTGTGGAGATATCTTGGAACATATATATAAACAAACACCAGAAACAATATCTCGATAGCTTAAAGTTGGTTAATAACAAATATACTTTACCAATTGAAATATATTTAAATTTTAATAAGATATAAACAAAACACTATTAATTTTAAACAAAAATTAACAAAAAATCAAAATCCCCAACCTTTAACTCTCACTAACTCATTAAAACTGTTGTCGAACTCAATGATTGGGAAATATTGAATCATAGTGATGTGATTGGAATCGATATCAATATCGATACAATTTGATTTTAATGAAAATCGTTTAGAGTTCCATAAGAATATAGAAAAAACCCAACTCTTATTTTTAGTTGGTTTGTATGTAACAAGAGTAATTTACTACTTATTTAATAGTATCAAAAGTGCATAGTTGACCGCATTGATTTTTTTATTTCTTGGTCGAACTTAAGGTGTCGTCTTTTACTGCATTAATAAGTATTTTTTATATTAGGTAATTTAATAAAATACTGATATAAGTTGACCCGAATAAACAGTTATCATCATATTCATAGCAAACATTAAAATCGGTTTAGTTATCTTCTCGATCTGTTCAGTGAATTCTCGAATTTTCTCTTTCTACATAATATGTGTAACTCTAGCGATTTTGGCAGCGCACGCCAGAATAGCTTCTAGATATCGTCATATTTTAGACAATTCACACAATATCTTTATAAATTTTAGCCTATGTGTTATTCTGATGTATAAGATATATTATTGTAAAGTTTCAGTAAAATCCATTCAATAGTTTTTACGTGAAAGAGTAACAAACATCCATCTATCCATACTTACAAACGTTCGCGTTATAAATGAAACTACCTTTTCGGATTTTGTCGCGGATTTATTATTATGATTGTTGGCATTCTCTCGTGACCATGATTGCTGTAAAGCATTCGAAACGTCGGGAACAAAAAATTATAATAAATCCGTGACAAAATCCGAAAAGATAGTTTCATTTACAATGTCAAATATTTGCGTAAACCTAAGTAAAGTATTAAACTTTCGCGTTTATAATATGAGTATTGATTATCCCATCACTACCAAACCTGGTGACCTTAAACCACGGCCGCGCTGACCTACTACCACACACCTCTCACGATTCGTCGCTTTACACACATCTTACGAGTTACCTATTGAGATCATACTAGTTAGCTAACTTTGCTATTCGGTTTTACTCGCATTGATAATATTAAAAAGTCTAGTTAAATAGATTAAGGTTTAAAAAGACAATTCTAAAGCCTTAAGATTAAAAAATATATACTTTGGCTCAGTTTGTTGTGGGTTCGATTCTGGGGTCCTTTATTTGTGTGATGAAAAATATAAACATACATTATTTATAAAATTATTTTGTTTTTTTAATAACTTTATTAGTATTTAAAATAACACATTATTTTATTGTATCAACTACCGTTTTTTATCATGGTACTAGATAATGTCCAATTAAAAGTGGTAGTGCCATGCTTGTTACCTTCGGGTAGCAGCCGAATGGGCCGGCACGCCCCGTATAGTTCATTAGTACCACTCTCTCACAGAAGACCGGCGTGAAGTGGCAGCTATGCTGTCACGTTTCGTCCGGTGAGTGAGAGTCCGGGAGGCCCACTCACCTTCCCCCCTCCCTCTTCCTTTCATCCTCCGCCTTCGTTCCCCCATCCCTCCCATTCCCCTCCCTCCTCCCTTTCCTGAAAGGCCAGCAACGCATCTGCAAGCCAGGATGTCCATGGGCGGAGGTGATCACTTTCCATCAGGTGAGCCTCCTGCCCGTTTGCCCCCTTTTTACCATAAAAAAAAATACTCAATTTCCGAACATATTTATAATATATGGGGCCATTCATTTATTACGTAAGACAATTTAGGGGGGGAGGGGTCGACCATGTCTTATGTTTTCTTACACGGGGGTGGGAGGGAGTCTCGATAATTCTTACGTAAGATCAAAAAAATGCGAAAAGTTAAAAATATAGTTTGAAAAAGCGCGGGCAACTAAGCGAAAGGTACTGTACCTTTAAAATTACAAATAAACATTTCAAAAAATTGTTACTTTGAATAATAAAAATTAAAATAAACCAAACGTACATTCATTTTTTATTTTAGACTCTTACGTAATAAATATTAAACAGGGGGGAGGGGGTCGGCCTATTCTTTTTTTTCTTATAATAGGGGGGGAGGGGGTCAAAAACTACCGAAAATAGTCTTACGTAATAAATGAATGGCCCCTATATAGATACAAGCGACTCGCTCTCGCGTCACACGGGTTTGTCCTTAGATTTAGCACGAGCGAAGTCGCGGGTTCCACTAGCTATACATTTAGTATATATAAACTTGACAAATTATATATTAAAACCTTCCTCTTGAATCACTCCATCTATTAAAATACCGCATCAAAATCCGTTGCGCAAAAGATCTAATCATACATAGGGACAGACAGACAGCGGGAAGCGACTTTGTTTTATACTATGTAGTGATTTGTACATATGTGCGAAGGCGGTAGTAACAAGCTGGATTGGATAATCAAGTAAAGCAAAGTAATACTAATTATAGATACCTACATATTATTATACTCTTTTAATTCAAAAATTTCTTTACGAATTGTTTTAATTAAGATATAATATAAATATTATTAAAAACATTTTTTTTATTTAATCTTTTAAGAATTAATTAAGATTCATTGCCAATTAAAAAAAACTTTACATTACTCTGATATTAAGAACATCTGTTATATATTACTCTATAAAATATATAGATAAGTAGATTCCAGAGTGCAACTTAATTTCGATTAAATACTTTTTTCTAAACATAATATATAGAAAATTGTCCTAAATAACTTATAATTATCGAAATAAAAATAGTTGTTGTCAAATAAATAAGGATCGATAAATTAAGCATTAAATGTATTACCTATTTTTAATCTGCGGCAGCGTCCATTTCTTAAAAATAAAATGAAGACGCTCTCTATCACCATTCTGCTCTGTGTTGATTCTGTCAACTAAAATTTTTAAACTAATTTGTTTGTAAATATTGCTATATTCAGTTGTTTTTGTATTTAAAACTAGTTCATTCTTATTATAAAGCAAAATAGTCAAAATATAACTTATTTGTGTAATTTAATAGGTATTTTCGGTATACAACAATATACTTTTGATATCTCTATTGGAAATTTTTTAATTGTTATATTGTAAATGAAAATTTGAAATAACTATATAAAAAATGTACGAAATGCTGATATGTCGGATCTGCCTATCTTCGGATAACGTGAAATTGTTTAATGTTAACAATTTTGGTTTATCAGAACCATATGAGAGGTTAATGGATGTTGAGGTAAACATTTTTGAATTACTTTTATTTTATATATTACTAACGCGAGCGAAGAAGCGGGTTCCGCTAGTAATAAATATAGCCTATGTTACTCAGTGATAATGTAGGTTTCTAATAGAAAAAGAATTTTTGAAATTGATTCAGTAGTTAATAGTTAATTCGCTTCAGTAGTTAATAGTTAATTCAATAGTTAATAGTTATATAATACATTACCAACGGATGTAAAGGAATCAAAAACAATTACAACATTTAAAAAATGCTCAAATATTATATTTTAAAAATTATTTTAAATTTTATTTTATAAGTAAACCGTAGACTATGCCATTTCCATGATTTCTTTATTCTTAGTGCTTAGCTGTGAACTGTTTGTCGCTTTAAATATTGTTTTTAAAGGTTACCCACATACTATAAATGTTAATTGTACACACTCGCATATTTTTGTGAATGTTTTAAAATTTAATGTGTTTTCTCATGTAAGTGAATTGTGTAATTCTTAATGAGAAATAAAGATTCTAAACGATTCTTAGGTTTACCTGAATATTCGACATTATGAAACTATCTTTTCGGATTATCCAAAAAGATAGTTAATCCGATAAAAAAATCCAAATAAATCCGACAAAATCCGAAAAGATAGTTTCATTTATAAGGGCCAGTAGTTTTTGAGTTTATTTGTTACATAATTAAATACATATCTTTCCTTTCTATAATTATTTTAGTATAGATTACTATTATAGAAAAGAGCTTCGTAATCCTTTAAAAGATTATTACAAAATACTTTATAGTTGCCAACATTGTTGAATCAGTAGTTACTTGACATAAATATTTGTTTCTCGTAACAACTTATTAATAAAGCAATGTAAGCAAGAATTTTTAGTGTTATTTTATATTATAGCTGAAGAAATAAAATTATTAGCTTTTTTTTATATATTTCCTACAAAGATCTTATTGGAATAAACAAATTTAACTTTTAAATAAAATTATACTACCCATCAAGTTGATTTTCAACTCTAATTATAAATAACTAAAATTATGGGACATCAAAATTTTATAAATAAATTTTTAATTTATACAAATCTGAGAAAGTCTAGTCTAGAAATTCGAAGTGAGGGTAAGTCGCTAATATGTAAATAAACATATAAATTGGAAGACAACATTGAAAATACTTTTTTATAGTGTTTAAATAATGGCTTAAAAACATGGGTTTTGGAATGGGCATCATATTAATTTGACATTTCTTATAGGTATTGGATCATCATGAGCTGTCACAATATATATGCAGTTATTGCACCTCTTTGCTGTTGAAATTTCTTGCGTTTAAGGACAAATGTATCTCTTCATACTCTGTTATGAAATATGCGGCAAAAGAGAAGGTAAGGTTCATTATTATAATGAATACTAACTTTACCCGCGGCTTTGCCTGCGTTCATTTTTTTAATTGCTAATCAACCTCATTGGGTTGATCTGTAGGATGCTTGAAAGTTTCTTCAAAATTACTCTAGCTCTTTCAGAACCCATTGTTAATACAAACAATTTTTTAATTTTTCGTAAAAAATATATTTTTTTTAATAAAAAGTATCCTATGTTACTTCTAATACCTCCAAGAATATGTGTACAAAGTTTCATGATGATCGGTTGAGTAGTTTTTGCGTGAAAGCATAACAAACAAACTTACATTCACATTTATAATATTAGTAGGGATATCATAAGTTTCCTACATGTTGATCCGGATAACCAACTATCATCATACCAAATTTCACCAAAATCTGTCCAACGGTTCTTTCATAATGCTGCCATATACAAAAATGTTTTAAAAGTAGTGAATTTTGCCTTTGTATTGATAATAATATAACGTTTTAATAAGATTTTCCAAGATATAATGAACTATAGTTGTGGGTCAGTCAGAATTTTATTACATGTATAGATTTTATTTATTTATTATAAGCTGTTATTATAAAAATTTAAAGTTTTAAAAGGTATTAATTCATTATCTAATTTAGTGTTGCTATTTATAAAAAAAGAAACAACTATTTCAAATATAACAACACATTTTATTACTTTTTTAGCTAAATTTAAGGCAAATAAATGAAATAGCCAATCACAAACTCCCATACACCATGTCAAATGAAAATACCATCATTGATATAGAATTTACAGAACCATTAATAAAAGAAGAAGATATACCAATTATAGAAGAAATAAAAATAGAATATAATGAACCAAAGAAGAAGAAGCTGAAAAAAAAGAAAAAAGAAGATGTGTTAATCAATAATTTGAAAATGGAAGATGAGTTTAGTGGTAAGGAAGATTTTGAAAATGAAAATGATGTTCTGAATAACGAGTCAATGTTCAACGATTCATTGGTTAACGAAACCTTTATCCATGATTCGTATCAAAGTGAAATGAAAGTAATAATTTTAAGTGAACAAGAACAAATGCAAGAGATTGAGGAAAGGAAAACTTCTTCGAATTATATAAATTCTTCGTACAAATGCAGTTTTTGCTACAAAGGTTTCATGATGGCTACGACTTTTAGGAATCATATGTTGAAACATGACCCGGTAAGTATATTAAAAAATATATATATATATATATATATATATATATATATATATATATATATATATATATATATATCAGTACATATAATACTAGCCTTTCCCGCGATTTTGCGCGAGTTCTAAAGGCTGGAAATCAAATACCCCCCGTTTTTGCAACATTTTTCATTGATGATCCGCTCCTATTAGTCGTAGCATGATAAAATATAGCCTATAGCCTTCCTCGATAAACGGACTATCCAACACAAAAAGAATTTTTCAATTCGGACCAGTAGTTCCTGAGATTAGCGCGTTCAACCAACCAAGCAAACAAACAAACTCTTTAGCGTTATAATATTAGTATATATAAATACAATTGAAGTGTCTGTTTGAAATTTCAAATTAACAGCTTTTAAATTAATGTATATGAAAGTATATATACGGTATTTGCATCAAAAAAGTTTTTTTTTAATTTTTTTCTGATTGTCTGTTCCTGCTAACGTAAAAAATGACTGAACTGATTTTGACGAGACTTTCACTCGCAGATAACTAATGTTATAAGGCGTCACTTAGGCTTACTTTTTAACCGACTTCAAAAAAGAAGGAGGTAGAATTTTATTTATTTCAACTAGTGCAACCGGTGGCTTCGCTGACGCTAAACCATACCAATTTATAATATGTATGTAAAGTTATATATGTGTAGTGCATCAACTATCTGGTATCCGTAACACAAGCCTCGTAGCTTACTTCGTAACTAGATGGCGCTTTGTGTAATAATTTCCTTTATATATTAATTCCTGTATTTTGCAGGAACGGGGTGATTTAATTTGTGATATCTGCAAGTCCAGATTCACTGAACCGCGAGCTCTTAAAGCCCACAAAGTACACACGCACGAAAGAAAATATATATGTAAATTATGTGATCACGTGTCTAGGAGTAGGTAAGTTTTAAATTTTGTGTTGTGACGTTTTTATTTTGTGTCATGACAATTTTGTGGTTTGTGTCATTTCTATTCAATTCAATTCTCTTGTTAATGGCTTCAAAGCGTGCCAGTTGAGCACAGATTATTTCGCCAATGTCACGTAGAATGGAGAAGACACAAAGGAGATTGGTCGGTAACATAGAGTCAATAAGTTTATTTAAATTATGATAGTATAAGGGAAGTAAATGTCATTTCTATTTTGACGACTCGCTTGGCTCAGTTGGTAGTGACACTACTTTCTGCGCCAGCGGTCGCGGGTTCGAGTCCCACTGGGCATTCATTTGTTGAGCACGAATGTTTGTACTCTAGTCACGGGTGTTTATATTTATAATATGTATGTGGTAATATGATTAATAATTATTTAGTTAATTTTTATTTCAGATATAGTAAACCTCCTACTTTTGAATATTAAAGAATGTAGTTAGGTGTCAAGTTAAAGGAGATTGTAATTTATGAAAAAAATATAAAGATATTTGTAAATATTAAGAAAGATTTATAATTAATACTTTCTTAGGCTTACGCGAATACTTGACATTATAAATCAAACTATCTTTTCGGATTTTGTCGCAGATTTATGATGATTTTTAGTTCCCGACGTTTCGAATGCTTTACAGCAATCATGGTCAGGGTCTGCGACAAAATCTGAAAAGATAGTTTTATTTATAAGATTTATAATTATAATCCCGCTTTTATCAATTTAACGATCCCACATGTATGTATTTAAAAGTTAAATCTGGTGTCCGTAACACAAGCATCGTAGCTTATCACGGAACTGGTTGGCGCTGTTGTAAAAATGTCCCAACATAATATTTATTTATTTAATTTGTGTCATGATATTTTTGTGGTTTGTGTCATTTTTATTTTGTGTCATGACATTTTTTAGAGTTGTGTCATTATTCATTTTTATAACAATTTCTAAATTGTTATATTCATTGCTATCTATGCATTTAGAATTCAGATATTTAATGTATTTTTTTGATTTTTGTGTAGTTTTGGGTATCGACTTATTCAAACTTCAAGATATTGAATATTTCTTAATATGTCTTATTTTTACCATTTTTACAGTCATCGCGCTAAAGAACATTTGAAATGGCACAGCGGTTACACATTCGATTGTAAAATATGCGGTGCGTCTTTCGCGTAAGTATTTTATTTTTGTAAATTTAACTATTTATGCCACTTTTACTCCACCTTTTTTTTATTTTTTTTTTACTGTGTAAGTCCTTTATATGTGTGACTTTTGTTGCTGTAATAAAAAAAAAATAATAGCCGTGATAGTTGTATGATTTTCTTCAATTTCAAAGTTTGAATTAGTTATAAAAAATGTAAAAAATCTTAGGGCAGAGGCTCTGTTTGAAACTAATTAAGTTGAACTTGTGAATGCGAATCATTTTCTATATCCATATTTCCACGCTGAAGAAAAACTTCGTGAGGAAACCTGTATGTATGAAAAAACCTAGCAAGTTATCGAAAGATGTGCTCAGTCCGCCTTAAAAGAGCATAATACTATTAAGTTTAATTTATATTTCTAGCAAATCAACCAGCCATCTCACACACATACGTCTTCAACACCCATCTAACAACGCTTGTGATATTTGCGGGGAATCTTTCATAGGGGAATATGGACTGAGAATGCACAAGACAAAGGCTCATGTAAGTATCAAGCATATTATTATAAACTAG
Organism: Boloria selene; assembly: GCA_905231865.2. NCBI lineage: Eukaryota > Metazoa > Arthropoda > Insecta > Lepidoptera > Nymphalidae > Boloria > Boloria selene. The sequence continues at coordinate 6,520,870 of HG993160.1, forward strand.
GTATGGGTTTTAAGCATTGAAACACGGTACCCTAATTCATGGTCTAAATTAAAAGTAGCCTAAGTTACTCCTCATAACATTAGCTATCTTCAAGTGAAAGTCCCGTCAAAATCGGTCCAGCCGTTTCAGAGATTACCCGGAACAAACAGACAGTCAAAATCAGACATTTTTTATTTTAAGTGCCGTATAATACTTTTATATGAATTTAATAAATAGGTGTTATTATGAAAACACCCATAACTGAAATAGAAACATTCATGCTCAACAAATTAATTCCTCTAGCGGGCCTCGAACCCGCGACTGTTGGCACAGCAAGTAGGGTCACAATGAATTGAACAAAATTGTTGCCTTGTTCAGACTTCGTTCCGGACACATTCCATTGAATAACTTTGCATACCTGCCCCTCTAGACAAGTGGCAAACGCTCCGTGTCTATTCTATTTCGATAAACGCTAACGCCTTGCCGTACGCTAACAGCAGAAGTCGTTTGTCAAAAGTGACACTTCTGTATGGGTAATTATGTACTAATCTGACATTTCGTTACATTTGGCTACCAATTACAAATTCGATACGTTGAATCTAATCACTAGTCGTAGCTTATGTCAATCCCATACATTGATTATTCTATACTAGCGTTTATGCCACTTGTCTAGAGGGGCTGGTACGTAAAGTCTCATCTCCTAATTGCTCAGAGTGTGACGTTGTCGAAGATGTTTACCATGTCCTAGTGGAATGTGTCCGAAACGAATTCGAAAGATTACAATTAATGAGCAGTATTAATTTATTTGAGTTAGGAACTTGCAACAGTATCTCAGGATATCCTGATTCAAATGAAGCTAGAATATTATATAAACTTTATAAAATAGCTGTAATGCGTCGCTGAATTCAACACGTTTGTGTGGTGGCTCCAATGAGAGTGGCATGTTCAATTGTTGAACAAACTCTCTTTAAAAATAAACATTAAAAAAAAAATTGTTGCCGAAGGTGATAAACTAATCAATTCACATGATATGAATTCTTTCTCCCTTGGTACATAGCGACCGCAGCACATTAGTTTAAATTAATAAAATTTCTTGAATAATTAGTAGCGGAAGGAGTACCTTATAACATCAGCTATCTGTGAGTGAAAGTCCCGTCAAAATCGGTCCAGCCGTTTCAGAGATTACCCGGAACAAACAGACAGAAAAAAAAATTTAAAATGATTTCGATGTTAGTATCGTATATACTTTCATATGAATTTAGTGAAAAGCTGATAATTTTAAAATTTTATTTATATGAGATTTTAACATTTACAATTGAAATTAAACGTCTTGTACATATTCTTCATGGTTTTAGGAATGTGGGGTTCTTATGGGTTTCTCAAATCTATTATTTTTGAAGTGAAACTTCTTTAGAATCGTTGTGAATTCAAACTCGATGAAACGAAAAAATAACTCCATAGTACCAGGCGCTCAGAGACGGGGAAGAGTTAGCCTTAGTTAGATCTCGATCACCGCGAGTCAGTGACATTTCTAACTCTGTCTAACTCGTGGGTGTGACCGTAGCGCCATCTCCCTCTCTCGACGAGCTCAGACGGGGTTATTTAGTATAAATATAAACGAGATTTAAAAATTAGTTTGCCAAAGAAGTTATACTTCTGACATGAGTACAGTTCGCGTCACGTAAAAAGAACGCTGGAAGAAAGTGGTGGGGGGTGTGTTTGCGCATCGGTACATTCGCACACGAAATTCCTAAGCCTATTCTTTTATTTTTGAACTAGCCTTTCGCTCGCGACGTATATTGATTATTGGTAGGTACAATGAAAAATATATTAGATAGAATGACATTAAATTGAATTCTATTAAGTAATAAAATATGTTTGAATCAGTGTAGAATATTTAATCTACTTACAAAAAAATTAAATTAATTCGTTTATTTATATTTTTTTAATTATTCGCTACATTATTATCAGACTCTCTCTTTATAAAACAATATAGGACAAAAATATTTTTCACTATTTTTTATATAAAATCATTTCGTAACTAATAACTTTTGTGTACGTGATGGTATTTTAAACTGACAAACCAATAGCGAGCCGGAAAGCATGCGGCGTGTGCCTCGCCGTCCCACACCCCGCGTCTTACCACCAAATTGTCCGATAAATCGCCTCTGCGCAACTTGACAGCCAGCGTTCTTTTTTTCTTTTTACATGACGCGAATTATACTTTGTACACACGCACTTTTTTTTATCTCAACAGAACACAGTGACGACTACGTTAGCTCAGTGTGAACTGTGCGATTTCAAGTTTTCATCAGTGGAAGCACTCTCGAAGCATCTGGAATATTCGAAGGACGACGCATGTAGTGTTAATTCGAAGTAAGTTAATACATTCATATCGTCGCTATAGAATGAATATCTCGTATGTCAAAAATGCATTTTTTTTTGTAAAAATCAAGTGAAAGTTACGAATTTTATATGACGGCGAAACTCAATACATGACTACTATAGTTTGTCCATTTTGTTAATGGTTTTTTGACAGCTCGACGACTGACAAGCTATAGTGATGTCAAAAGGACGTAATAATCGATATCTCTTATTTTTTAAATACAAAATAATATTTATTTTTATATTTATTAATATGAAAATAAATATTATTATCGTAAAAATCAAGTGTGGTAGAGAGAACTAAGAGAATCATAATGTCTGATTCGGGCCGTGACATTGTATTTGATAATTTATGCACACGAGAGTTATTAATTAATATAACTGAAGACTCCTCATCGGACTAATCTAATATAAATGATGATTCTGACGAATCAGGTTAATAAAAGGAATTGAACTATTTTAGTTGTTTTATTTGTATGATTATAATAAGAAGAAAGTAAAACTTTACTTAATGTTAATGTTTTCATTTATTGTTCAGTTGTTGTCTTCCTGATTAAATAACATATTACACCTTATTTAAATATTAACATTGATTTTTTCCTATTATTTGTAATCTGTGGCACAACCGTAGTAATCGTTATGTGTGGCACAGCAGTAAATGGGCGGTGCCCGTCCATGAAGTACAATATTATTTGTATGACATTTTAACTTTAACGGCTAACCATTAAATACGAAACTTCGTGGGCGTGAGCTGTCAAAAAACCATAAATAAAATGGACAAAGTATAGTGTCATATTTGGAGTAAAACGAAAACCTCTTGTTTGAAAAACATTGACAAAATGAACCATTTTTTTCGTTTCCTGTAAAGTTTGGATCTCTGGACATACGAGGTTTTCTTTCAAAGGCTACCAAAATCAAGAAATACAATAATACTGGTTATAAATTCGGAAAAATATTTTGTTTATAATTAACGTAATATTCTCAATTAATCTAAAGAAATCATGTTGTACGAGTTTGTAACACTTATTATTGAAATAATAACGGTTTTAGTGGCCCCTTATAAAGTTCACGTTAGCCGATTTGCGAATTAAGGTATCTTGACCTTTATAATATATTAGTGACTCGCCCTCGCTTCGCTTCGGCTTTTTCCAAGATTAGGCACAGGCAAAGCCGCGGGATCCGCTAGTTATGCATATAAACCTTCCTCTTGAATCACTCTAACTATTAAAAGAAACCGCATCAAAATCCGTTGCGTAGTTTTAAAGATTTAAGCATACAAAGGGATATAGGGACAGAGAAAGCGACTTTGTTTTATACTATGTAGTGATGTTAAGATAACCAGCTATCATCATATCAAATTTCATCAAAATCCCAGTGGTTTGCTCCTGATACAGACAGACTGACAGACAGACAAAAATTCTAAAAAATATAAATTTGAGCTCTGTATGGATAATAACATGGAGGAAATGGAGTGCGCATGCGGGGACAACCGCGCTTACTAATAGCTCACTAAATTTAGTTTACTCGACGAAATTGTTTACAGTCGTTGCTATTTTATGTCAGTCTATGTCATAGTCACGCGCTCCCGTTTTAAAAGTGTGAAAAACTAAGAACAATGTCTAGTTGTTCAATTAAATGGTGTGGAAAGTGTACTGCTACTTCAAGTTACAAAAAAGACGGGATTACATTTCATAGGTAAGTGGTTTTCTACTCCATTTTATTCAATTCATAAAAAATTAAATCAAATTTTTAATGTCAGAATAGTATATCGCGTCAACGTTGACGTCTTGTCTGTTTTTCTCGTTAGTGCTGTCGCAGCATCGCAACGATTTATATCGATATAATTCAAGATTAGATGAATTTGTATTTTATTGTAGGTATTATTATTGATTTATTTTAAAACAAGTGGGGCCTAGGATAATTAAAAAATTGTATTTTGTATGATTTAAAAATTTGCAGATTTCCCAACAATGACATCGAGAAGAAAGAAATTTGGACAAACGCTACTCATAGAGACAATTTTTTTCCAACAAAGCGTAGCGTCGTATGCTCCAGACATTTCACGCAGGATTGCTTTTAATCTTTAAAAAATAATACACGTCGATTATATAGGTCATCAGTACCTATAATATATTAACCTTCTCTGGTACCTATCTTTTAGTGTATTGAAGTTTTACATAGGCTGGTCATGCACATATTATTAAAATATTTTTACAGACCCTTCCAGATGTTTAAAAAAACACTCAAGATCAACGAAAGATAGGATAGCTTAAATCTTAATTTATAGTCGCAATATTATTTTATTTTAAATTAAATGTTTATTATACGACTTTAGTGTGTACTTATCGGTTAGTTCTATAAAATCCTAATAGATAGTTGTTTGGCATCTAAGTTGCACAGATATCCCGTAGATGGCGCAGTATTTCTATTTCTAGATTATAGATGGCGCGTGGCCAAAATGTAGTGAGGAGTAGTATTTTTATTTTATTAAAATATATATAAAAACCGTTTAATTTATTTTAACTTACGCCGTTTGCTAGTAAATAATATATATTCATAAAGGTCTTTGAAATAAATCACTTGTTTTATTAAAAAATCTAAATCTCTGTATCGCAAACCAATCCTTACACTAGTAATAAGTCACACAATTATCGATATCGATATTTTTAAGTAATTCTTTTGGAATCCCTAGAGAATCAGTCATCACTTGGTTGTCACTTCGTTACCCAATCACAGCTAGCGAAGCTTACCTCTCCCCCCGCCGTAAATTAGTCAATTTGAGCTAGTACAAAAATATGCCGATTCACACTCCATTGGTTTTATCCTCCTAGGATAATAATGACTAATTCAATAAACATTTCCAAAAAATATTGAATGTACAGATTCAGCTCAGTTAGATTTTTACTATATGTACTAGCATTTCCCGCGGCTTCGCACGCGTTCTAAAGAATGGAAACCAAATACTACTTCAACCAAATTAATTAAATTACTTTTCACGCTGAACCATTAAGATGAAATTTCATACGGAGTGTGTATAAGTCAATTATTTCTTGAGTATGTGATATACTAGTAAAAGCCATCGTAATTATACTTTTGGTAAGAATTAGCTTATGGCCAATTAAGGTTAAATTAGGGTATTATGACAAGTTTTTTTTAACATTTACTTATTTTTCTGTACCGATACGATGACGTTTGAATTATCAAAATCGGCTGTTTAGTAGTTATGTGAGAACATAAGATCAACAATAAATACAGGTCAAAAACATAACCCTTCTTTGGGTAAAAAAGTAAAAAATATAATATTTTTATTGTTTGCAAAAAAATTGTACTTTTTAAGGATTTCATTTATAATACTTTCTTAGGTTTACGCGAATATTTGACATTATAAATGAAACTATCTTATCGGATTTTGTCGCGGATTTATTTGGATTTTTGGTTCCCGAAGTTTCGAATGCTTTACAGCAATCACGGGAGAGAGGGTCTCTTCCGCGACCATGATTGCTGTAAAGATAATAAATCATATATGATTCCATTTATAATATGTGTTTCTTTAGGCCGTGTTTACACTGTGGCGAAGGTTTTTCGTCTGAAGAGGCCCTTCAAGAGCATTTAAAGGAACATCCCAAAGAAGAAAGTGTTTTTTGTGAGGAGGTAAGTCTCTATATAATATATTAACGTTTGTTTGTACCATAATTTAACATTATTTATTGTTACCAACTTTATGGTATAGGAAACCATAAAAAAACACTTTTTTATACTAAATAATTCTTATTCTTTATAAGAGCGCGAACATTAGGTTCGACGTCTAGACAAAAAGCAGAAAAACAAGGTGGTGTTGCCAGAGAGAACAATATAACATTTTGGTCTCTGATTCCACAGACCACACAAACCATATATTAAACTTACTACAAAAACCGTTTAATTTTTATGTTAGAATTTTAATAATTTAACACATGCTTAGTCCGCCCGCACTTGTCCAGTGTGGTGGACTATGACCTGATCCCTCTCTTACTAAAGGGAGTGTAGTGAAGATAATTATTAAATATTAAAAACAACGATGAAGCACAAAGGGGATTTATTAAATTAGTTATTATGTTACAATAATGTGTTACTCGTATGAAGCTTGGGCACAGAGAGAGGGAAGGGAAACGTCGCGCACGTGAAATGTCAAATTACCATAGATTCTTAAAACGATCCATTTCACGTTCACTACAGGGAGGTCCACCCAGCAGTTAGACGTCAAAGAAAAGGGCACAACACAAATATACTTTATTTTTTTTATCAAAATTTTGAGTTATGCCACTTTAGCATAAAGATGTAAAACGGTGTATTTACCACTATTGACTCGCCCTCGGTTTGCTCGTCACCAGATTTAGCGCGAGCGAAGTCACGGGTTGCGCTAGTAAATCTATACAATAATTGACAAATTATATACTAAAACCTTCGATAACCACTCCATCCATTGGTGAAAACAGCATGAAAATCGGTGCAGTAGTTTTTGAATTTATCCTTTTATTTATTTATATAACCAGCTATCATCTAACAAAATTCAATAACAAAAAAAATTAGATAGCATTGAACGCATTCAACCAAACAAACAAACTTTTCAGCTTTATAATATTAGTATAGATTTTACTGCATGTGTATATGTCACTGAACTCCTCCTGAACGGTTGGTAGTGATATTATATTTAAACATGTAAACTGTCATAATCGAGTCTCTTCAACACAAACCCCCTTCCCCAGTGCAATGTTAATTGAATTTCTTTAACACAAATACCACCCCCCCCCCCCCAGTGCAACGCAATGTTAATCGAGTCTCTTCAACACAAATCCCTTTCCCCCCTCCCACAGTGCAATGTTAATTGAGTCTCTTTAACACAAATCCCTTTCCCCCCTCCCCCAGTGCAATGTTAATTGAGTCTCTTCAACACAAATCCCTTTCCCCCCTCCCCCAGTGCAATGTTAATTGAGTCTCTTCAACACAAATCCCAGTGCAATGTTAATTGAGTCTCTTTAACACAAATGCCCCCCTTCTCCCCCCCCAGTGCAACAGATCGTTCCGCACGCGTCGCTCGCACGCGACTCACTACCAGCGCGTGCACCTCGGCGTGAAGCTGCGCGCGCGCCGGCGGGGGGCGGGGGGCGCGCGCGCAGAGAGCGCCGTGTGTGAGGTGTGCGGGTATAAGTGTATTGTGAGTGTTTCTTTAATTATATATAATTCGCGTCATGTAAAAAGAACGCTGGCTGTCAAGTTGCGCAGAGGCGATTTATCCGACAATTTGGTGGTAAGACGCGGGGCGCGGGACGGCGAGGCTCACGCCGCATGCTTTCCGGCTCGCTATTGGTTTGTCAGTTCAAAATACCATCGTGCACATAAAAGTTATTAATTACGAAATGATTTTATATCAAAAATAGAAAAATAATATTTTTGAATAATATTGTTTTATAAAGATAGAGTCTGATAACAATGCAGTTAACAATAAAAAAATATATAAAAAAACGAATTAATTTATTTTTTTGTAAGTGGATTAAAAATTCTGCAATGAATCAAACATATTTTATTAATTTATAAAATACTGTTTAATGACATACTATCTAATATATTTTCAACGTATCTACGAATAACCAATATACGTCACGAGCGAAAGGTTAGTTCAAAAATAAATGAATATGCTTAGTAATTTCGTGTGCGAATGTACTGATGCGTAAACACACCCCCCACCACTTTCTTCCAGCGTTCTTTTTACGTGACGCGAACTGTACATAGTAATAAATAATAATAATAAAAAAAGTGCGTGTGTACAAAGTACACAATTCGCTCATTTGGAGCGACAGTGACACAACTGCAAAAAACTGCGAAACTGATTTATTACTATATAATTAATATATAAAACATAATATATAAACTTGTTAATATATAACTGACATATATTTACACCAAAATTATCTCCGTAATCATTTACGTTAGAAGTGAAAACGCAACATATGTAAGTTCATAAATCGCCCGCTAGAGAACGAAAAGACGTTGTTGCAATATTTCAATTTGACCCGCGAATTTTAATAAATAATCTAAAAACTGGCGAACTGTAAAATTTACAAATTTGCAATTATGTCACTGTCGCTCCAAATGAGCGATCATTTATGGTTTATCGTACCTTCGGTAGTACAAGGGCACAATTGTCAAAATTGGCCAAAACGACTTTGTACCCCCTGCTTGAAAACTATATTAATTAAAAAAAACTAAACGTTTTTAATTCTTGCTAACATTATGCCAAGAACACCTATAATATGTACTTTATTTTATAAAAAAGATAATAACTTTAGAGCAGTATAAAGCAGAGTAATACCATTTTGAATGCAAAAAAAATCTTTAAATGGCTCTCCTGTAAAGTTGGGAACCCAACAATTGTGCCCTTGTACTACCGAAGGTGCGATATTTATTAATGAATTATTCAAAATAAAAATACAACTTAGTAAGGGGTATGTATCTTATTTAAATTCTACTTATATTAGTGGCTAAATAAACTAGTTATAAATATTATACGCAAAATATTTTTATTAGTTTTTGCCATTATATTGCTTACTTGCGTAATTTTTGTAAGTCCCAGTACAGAGCCAGCGTGGTGGGCTATAGCCTTCTCTCTCGTATTAGCCAAGCCCACTCCCAGCAGTGGGAGGATTACAATGTCTTAAATGTGTTTTTTGAAGAACTTCTTTATCGTCGTATGGGAGAAATTTTGTATTTTGTAGAAAAATCGTTACGTTTTTTGGTTACGCGCCATGTTGCTTTTTGATGAAACTTCTTTATCGACGTATGAGAGAAATTTTGTAGCAATGTAAAAATACAACAAGAGCAATGATATTATAATAAGAACAATGATAAAATAAATTACAGCTTTAATTTAATACGGAAAAAAATGTTTTTCTTAAGGCTTAAGCCTTATCTAACCCATTTTCGTGAAGTTGCAAATAGTAGAAAAATGATATGTCGTAAAGAAGTTTCACTTCTTACCTGTGTACACACACATATATATTTTTTTTTTCTAAAATAATGTATTTTTGTCCAATAATTCAGTCAAAAGCAACCCTCGTTTACCACCAAAGAATTCACACAGGCGAGAAACCCTACGAATGTACAGAGTGTCCGAAGAAGTTTAGTGTATTTCAACGATTGCAGGTAAGATTAATTTAAACTTATAATAAACTAGAAATAGCACGAGCGAAGTGATAAGACTTATCGTCGCTGTAGAATGAATACCTCGTATGTCAAAAATGCAAGTTTTGAAGTTATAGTTCTTTAGGCGCGTTATGAAAAATTGATGAGAGTGCCAGTGTGGTAGTGCCATGCTTGTTACCTTCGGGTAGCAACCGAATGGGCCGGCACGTCCCGTATAGTTCATTAGTACCACTCTCTCACAGAAGACCGGCGTGAAGTGGCAGCTATGCTGTCGCGTTTCGTCCGGTGAGTGAGAGTCCGGGAGGCCCACTCTCCTTCCCCCCTCCCTCTTCCTTTCATCCTCCGCCTTCGTTCCCCCCTCCCTCCCACTTTCCTCCCTCCTCCATCCCTCCCTTTCCTGAAAGGCCGGCAACGCATCTGCAAGCCTGGCTTGCAGATGTCCATGGGCGGAGGTGAACACTTCCCATCAGGTGAGCCTCCTGCCCGTTTGCCCCCTTTTTACCATAAAAAAAAAAAGTGAAATTTTACGATGCGCGCGCACAACAGCGAGACACAACATTCTCACGGAAGAAGTTAGCTAACAGTCAACAATTTAGAGGACTTGCAACTATATTCACGATAGTTATTTTCAACAATTACATGGGTGGTCATTTTCGAGGTTTCTCGGGTTGCTAATTGCGAAAATGAGTATGTATTATGTAATGATGCCAGAGAAGTATAACTTCTAACGCGTGTACATAAGTACACACACAAATTTCTTGTTTTTTTTTGTAAAAATCAAATGAGAGCCACGTATTTTATATTACGGCGAAACCGTAAACCCAATACATGACTACTAGTGGCATATTTGGAGTAAAACGAAAACCTCTTGATTAGAAAACATTGACAAAATGAACCTTTTTTTTAGTTTCCTGTAAAGTTTGGATCTCTGGACATACGAGGTTATCTTTCTACAGCGACGATATAAACCTTCCTCTTGAATAATTTTATTATAAAAACCGCATCAAAATCCGTTGCGTAGTTTTAATGATCTAAGCATACATAGGAACAGACAGACAGCGGGAAGCTGAAGAGAAGGGACTTTGTTTTATACTATGTAGTGATAATATAAGCACTGAGTGAACTAGGCACAGTGGGCCATTAGTAACGCCCTCGCTTTTATCGAGTGATGCGGGTTCAAATCCGAGTCTCGCACCTCTGATATTTTAATGTGCGAATCATTTCTATCATGATTACCACTTGTCTTACGGTGAAGGAAAACATCGTGAGAAAACCTGCGTGTCTGAGAGAACCTAGCAAGTTTTCGAAAGGCATGTGAAGTCCGCCAACACGCACAGCACTACGCCAGCGCGGTGGACTATGGCCTGAACCCCCTCTTATTGAAGGGATGGGATAAAAAGGGCTAAATAAATACAAAATATAAGTAGAATGGCACTATATGTCATAATATGTCAATCTACACCTTTTTTTACAAAATCAAAGAAAATTTGAGTTATGCCGCTTTAAAATCTTTTTTTATTAAATTTTTGTATTAGGTCACTTTTGGTCTAAAAAACTGTTAAAATATTATATTTTTGTCTTCAACAGATCCATATAAGAACACACACAGGAGAGACTCCGTACAAATGTAAACATTGCCCCAAAGCTTTCAAACATAAAGCTGCATTGAACAGACATGATCGGGTAAGAATCTAAATATATAAAAGCGAAAACTCACCTCACTCACAAACTTACTCATTCACTCACTCACTCGTCATGAAATCTCGTAAACCACTGCATGTATAAAGATTAACGGCAGGGAGGTACTTTATAGTTAGTAGACGTCCGCTAAGAACGAATATGCGACAGGGTCCAAGCTTGCCCTTCAAACAATTTAAATCTAAAATTAAAAATATATTATTGATTAAAGCTTATTACACGATAGCAGAATACTTTGAAGGAATGGGAATAATGTCTGGTTGGGTCTCACGTAGAATAAATAGATTATTTGTATTGCAATATTGTATTCAATTTTATTTTAAAAGAGCAACTGTTGAGTTTCCCTCCGGCTCTTCTCAGTAGAACTGCCTTCCGAGTCAGTGGTAGCTTCCTCACAGACTTACATACTGATATTTAATTTAAATATAAATTCTATATGATGTTGGACGACACGCGTGGCGCAGTTTGTAGTGACCCTACTTGCTGCGCGAGCGGTCGCGGGTTCGAGTCCCGCTGGGGGCATACATTTGTTGAGCACGAATGTTTGTACTCTAGTCATGGGTGTTTATATTTATAATATGTATGTATTTAAACTTATATATGTGTAGTATATCAACCATCTAGTATCCATAACACAAGGCTCGTACCTTACCGTGGAACTAGATAGTGTAAATGTCCCAACATATTTATATAATGTAAAAGTGAAGATTCAAAATTACTTGTAAAAGTCTATTTGACTCTATACTAATATTATAAAGCTGAAGAGTTTGTTTGTTTGTATGGAACGACCGGTTCGAATTGACATTTTTTTTGTATTGAATAGTTCGTTTATCGAGGAAGGCTATAGGCTATATTACATCACGGTACGACCAATAGGAGCGCAGCATCAATGAAAAATATTGTAAAAACGGGAAGGGCGGGCGTTAGTTTTGAAAGGTACCATAACGCGCGACTCAAAAAGAATTTGGTTTCCGGTCTTTAGAACGCGTGCGAAGCCGCGGGAAATGCTAGTAATTTATATTATTTGTATGTTCTAACACAATGTCTGAGTAAAAAATCTTGTTCCAGGTACATACAGGGGCAAAGCCCTACACCTGTCCGCACTGTGGCAAGGCCTTCTCACAATCTAACTCGATGAAGCTTCACGTCAACACTGTTCACTTAAAAATGCCTGCACCGTACAGAAATAGAAGAAATAAAATAAATTAAGTTTTATAAGAATTATTTGGTGATTTTATTTACTGAAATTCTGTGTCAAAATTTACATTGTTTAAAAATGCCTACTAACTTTAAATGGCACACTCAATATTTATTCAAAATCAAAATATTCTTTATTCAAATAGACTTGTACAAGCTCTTCTCTATTTAATTACTACCAAACCTAAATTATACAGTTTTTATTATTTTCTATTAAAATAAAATAGCCTATGTTACTTCTTATAATATATGCTATGATCTGCTAGTGAAAGTCCCGTCAAAATTGGTCCAGCCGTTTTTGAGATAAGCTGGAACTATAAGATAGACACAAAAATTTAAAAATTTGATTTATGAATGAACGCTACTTTAACAGATATTAAAAATTGACGCAAATGAAATTCCGTAATGGTATAATAGTTAATACTCTTATAACTAGACATAAAAACGTAGTGTACCATTTATATTGTTAAAATTTAGCGCGAGCGTAGCCGCAAATTCTCCGCTAGTTATACATATAAAACTTCCTCTTGAATCAATCAATCTATTAAAAAAACGCATTAAAATCCGTTGCGTAGTTTTAAAGATCTAAGCATACATAGGGACAGACAGACAGCGGGAAGCGACTTTGTTTTGTACTATGTAGTGATAACTCCCTTATAGTGATTATGGTTTCCATTAGAAGTTTCAATCGAGTTCAAGGTCAATTCCTAAGCGTATATAAATAGAATAGCGAATTAACCTATACCTTATAGTACAAATAGTTAAATCTAACTTAATTTATTTGCTTATATCAATAAAACAAAATTATATTTTACTAATGTCAAAAGTCAAAACTAAAAACGCGGGAAACGGAAACTACTAAATCTTTACTATTATTACCTATCTGATATCTCTTATCATTTTTTAATTGCCAAATAGATATAGTCAAAAAATTAAACAGACTAACAACATTATAAACGGAATCTACTTCCGGAACGCTACGTTGCATCACTCTATCGTCTGTGGTTAATCGAACAATGAATACTAAAATCGATTATGACATTCAATAAATCGATTGTAAAATCGAAATTATAACATTAAAAAGTAAGCACATTACTGTTTTGTTTCAAAATTTCAGTTATTATTATCTTTATAATGTAAATACGAAAATTTTTAATTTTTAAACATTTATTACATAACACTAACAAAAAATGAGTCTAAGTTACTTGAAATATAATAAATTATTATTATTTCATAGTATACCTGTAAATATGTAAAGTACCTACTATGTAATAAATATTATCATAAATAAATATATAACATTAATTTACTACGTGTCATTGAGTGAGTATATTTGTTGAAACTTGTGCTGGCAGTCGTAGCTCGGCGGTAACGCGCTCGCTTGTATAACCGAGTGACGCGGATTCTAATCGTACTGAGGAAAGCCCGTGCCCACCAGTGGGACGTTAAAAAGGACTGAAGTATAATTAATAATAACTTTATTATTCATAAAGTTTACACATTTGAAATTTAAATAATTTGACAACTTACTTAGTAGATGCCTCTGCTGCCATACTACGATAAAGTAAATGTGTGTGTATGTGCATGCGTGCGTGTATGTGTTTCATGGTAGTGTAAAAAATCAGTGATGTTAATTGCAGATATCAAAGAGTTCTGTATCATCGTATGATAATTTCAAAGAGTGCTTAACAATTTTCATCTTACTTATTTACTATTGGCGGAGAAAAAATATGTATTTTTTATTAATTCTATTATATATAAATAGTATAGTAGTAAGTATATTCGAAACTTTGTAAAAAGTCTAAATAAATCCACAACAAAATCCGAAAAGTTAATTTCATTTATAATATTCACATCGAGTACGATGAATCGATATTCATTAACAAGCGACACACCAAGTACCAACATTACAAGCGATGTCTCGTTGTCTTTGAGTTAAGCGTCCACAGATACTGTCATGGCGTCATAGAAAAATAAGGAGCACATCATTTTATAATTTATCCTCGTAGCGATCGGTTTAATCTGTGCAATGAGTAATAATATGTTTTATTGTTCGTTTGTTAGCATCCATTACATTATCTGTGAATGTGGAGACACTTTCCCAACAGAAGAAGCGCTAAAAGAACATTTGGAAAATGAGCATAATAATAAAAATCAAATCGAGAGAAATGAATACAAATGCGACACCGTAAGTACCTGTTCGTTAAATTTACGTCCATCTATTTTGGGCGGGAACGCTTTTGTATACAATACAATATTGATATAGTTATAACATTTTGTTTATTTTATATTTTTATATTTATATGTGCTTAAGTTTACACGTATTTAATTGTGTGTAGTATTCATTTTTTTTTAGTAATTTAAATATATTTAAGTGTTACGTCTTTTATTTTTATTTATTTAAAATAATTAATAATTGATAGTAAATAATTTTCTAACCTTGTTCTCATACTTTTAATGTTATATGTATTTTTTCACTGAGTTACAAAGATAACATTGTATTTAACATTCAAATTGGTGTATTTCAAGGGTAAATTGGATAAATGGTTTAATTAATAAGAAAATAAAAAGAAATACATTAAAAATTTAATTAAATTGCATCTTGCAAATGGCAAAATTTATATATGTGTATGAATCTTGAATGAGAAAATAGAATAAGTATTTATAGTTATGTAATCTGAACTATATTTTTAACAATCCAGTATCATTTTTAGTGTAGCAAAATATTTGCTTCTGAGCGAGCATGCCTCATCCACCAGAGGATCCATACCAAGCCTCGCATCAAGAAGGAACAGGACCAGGAGAAGAAGAGATATGCTAACAATAAGAACATTGTGTGTGAAGTGTGTGGGAAGAGATATGCGGTATGTAATATATGTTTATTTAAAATAAATATTAATTGTTAATTCTAACTTGGAGATTTTAAATTTTTCTATATGTAATAAGTGTACTGGCAACCGTTACTATCTCAATTTTGATAACTTTACAGGATGAAGAAAAAACTTGTTTAAATCATTAATATAGCATCTAGTAAATAAAAATATGTGGTTTTTAAATATTTTTATTGTACATGTGATTAAAAAGAAAAGTAGCATTATATGCTTCCTTCTAATATAAAATGAGACAGGACAATATAAGTCAACTTGAAACAAAAAAAATGAGATAGGACCGGTTGCCAGTTCGCAGTTGCTATTTTGACCCAGATAACCAGCTATCATCTTACTGAGTTGCATCAAAATCTATCCAGTGGTTTGTGTTTGTAGTTGTCACAGACAGACACAATAATTCCATTAATGTAGATTTGGCCTTTGTATTAATAATAATAATGTTCTCCGACCGATTCCGGCCATGGCGGCCAATCTCATCCAGACTGGCCAACTGCGCAGGAGATATCATAGTGCAGACACAAGTGCACTCTCTGTTCCTATCACTCTCATACTCCGGTGGGAGGACTCTTCAATACGAACAGTGAGAGTTAAAGCGCAGGACTGACGGCTTTATGTGCTCTTCCTCGTACCAGGGTTGACACACTGCCAACTTCCCAACTTCAGGCGTTTACTGAGGCTTACTAAACAGAAATACTCAATAACTAAACTTGGCCCGACCCGGGACTCGAACCCAGGACCTCTCGATGTATGACCGTACATGCTAGCCACTACACCACAGAGGCAGGTCATTAGTAATAATGATTATTTCAATAAAATTTTAAATTATCCATAAAATATTTAAGTATTATTTAATGTAATTATTTTTCAGTCTAACGCAGCGTTAAGATATCACCAGCGAGTCCACACCGGAGAGAGACCCTACCACTGCAGCGAGTGCCCTAAGAGCTTCACTATGCCATTATTTTTGCAGGTAGACTAGCAAATCACCCTTGCTTTGCTCGTCCCTTTTATTTATTTATATATTATACTAATATTATAAAGCTGAAGAGTTTGTTTGTTTGAACGCGCTAATCTCATTAACTACTGGTCCGAATTGAAACATTCTTTTTGTGTTGGATAGACAGTTTGTCCAGGAAGGCTATAGGCTATATTACATCACGCTACGACCAATGGGAGCGGAGCATCAAAGAAAAATGTTGCAAAAACGGAAAGGGGGTTAATTCTGTGAGGTACCTTACAGCGCAACTTCGACACAATTTGGTTCCCGGTCTTTAAAACGCGTGCGAAGCCGCGGGAAATGCTAGTTTTATAATATGAATGTATAGTTTGAATTTTATTTTATGAATGGTTCACAGTTTACAATCTCTCATGTCATTTCACAATTTGACTGATTATAATCTACCGAAAAGTGTGCGTTAAATTGTAAGCATATTATGTATTACGGTTCCCAATCTTTCGACAATTTACAATCTTGCGGGACAGGTGACAATCTAACCGTATTTACAGTCTATACTAATTATTATTATTATAAAGAGGAAAGGTTTGTATGTAAGTATGTTTGTAACGAATTGGCTCAAAAAGTACTGGACCGATTTTAAAAATTCTTTCACCATTTGAATGCTACATTATCACTGATTAATATAGGTTATTTTGATTGCAAGAAAAAAATAAGGATCCTACTAAAAATACAATAACAGGAGAGGAGGAGGAGTGCACGCCGCACATAATATATGAAATAGGTAGCGCGGCTCAGGAGTATATTAAAGCTGGAGTAATTTTGGAGAATTTTCAACCCAGCGAGTGATCGAATGAAGTTTAGTAGCGATTAAAAAAAATTATTGATTGAAATATAATTAAAATAAACAAATTATTTTGTTTCACAGATTCATATGAGAACGCACACTGGTGAGAGACCCTACGAATGTGCGCACTGCCCTAAAGCCTTCAGCAACAAAGCTGCCCTACTGCGGCATGATAGGGTAAGTTACATGTATATTCCACTGCCCTAAAGCCTTCAGCAACAAAGCTGCCCTACTGCGGCATGATAGGGTAAGTTACATGTATATTCCACTGCCCTAAAGCCTTCAGCAACAAAGCTGCCCTACTGCGGCATGATAGGGTAAGTTACATGTATATTCCACTGCCCTAAAGCCTTCAGCAACAAAGCTGCCCTACTGCGGCATGATAGGGTAAGTTACATGTATATTCCACTGCCCTAAAGCCTTCAGCAACAAAGCTGCCCTACTGCGGCATGATAGGGTAAGTTACATGTATATTCCACTGCCCTAAAGCCTTCAGCAACAAAGCTGCCCTACTGCGGCATGATAGGGTAAGTTTCATGTTTGCTGGGGTACTGCTGGGGGTGGGCCTTCGATTTGAGGGGGGCCTTTAGCCCACTATACCAACTTTCGAAGGTTCTCGAAATCATGCAGTTTTCTCAAGGTTTTTTCAGACAAGTGGTGGAAAACAATTCAAGTCAAAATATTTTATTTACCATAAAAATTGTAACAATTTCTTACTGAACGTCAGGAGTCTACCACCAGTTCGGAAAGAAGAAACCTCTGACCTGAGAAGAACTGGCGAAAGAAACTCAGCGGGACTAATATTATTTTTTTATCTTAATCTCACTTTTTTTGTATCTTTATTAAATTGTAAATTAACAATAATAGTATATGTAGAAATAGCCTGGCGGCGATCACATCATTCCCAAGGCGTACTGTCTTATAGAAAATCGTTTATCGAATAATAGCCTTTAGTACACAAACGTTCCTTCACAATTTTTTTTAAATTTGGCAATAGAAGCTTTTTGAATTTTGTCTGGGATCCTGTTGTATAGGCGTATACATTGTCCATAAAAAGAGTTACTGACTTTTTTTGCAACATTTTTCATTGATGCTCCGCTCCTATTGGTCGTAGCGTGATGTAATATAGCCTATAGCCTTCCTCGATAAACGGACTATCCAACACAAAAAGAATTTTTCAATTCGGACCAGTGGTTTCTGAGATTAGCGCGTTCAACCAAACAAACTTACAAACAAACAAACTCTTCAGCTTTAAAAATTAGTATAGATTAGTATAGATCTAATATATAAAATTCTCGTGTCGCGGTGTTTGTAGTTAAACTCCTCCGAAACGGCTTGACCGATTCTCATCAAATTTTGTGTGCGTGTTGGGTAGGTCTGAGAATCGAACAACATCTATTTTTCAACCCCCTAAATGTTAACGGTAGTCCACCCCTATTTTTTTTTTAATTTTCAGATAAATTATTTATAATTTTAATGATACAACATTAAAAAATACATACAACCCTAAATTTTCAACCCTCTACGATCAACCCCTATTTTTTTTTTTGGTAATTATAAACTTAAATTTTTTAAGGTGGTCTAAGGGCTCTCGCCAGTTTGTATGAAAGTCCTTCATCTTTTGTACTACAAACTTTAAACTTGGCAGGGAGTTAGTTAATAGTTAGTAGATGTCCGCTAATAACGAATTTTGTAAGAGGGCCGGATTAAGGAGGTCTAAGGGCTCTCGCAAGCTTTTTTAAATTCCTTCATTTTTTGTGCTAGAAACTTTAAATTTGGCAGGGAGGTAGTTTAATGTTAGTAGATGTCCATTAAAACGCATTTTGTGATTGGGCCGGATTAAGGAGGTCTAAGGGCTCTCGCAAGTTGTATAAAGTTCCTTCATTTTTGTGCTACAATTATTTATCAGGAAATTAGTTTATACTTAGTAGAAATCCGGTAAGATTGAATTTTCAGACAGGGCCGAATTAAGGTGGTGTAAGGGCTCT
Source organism: Boloria selene (assembly GCA_905231865.2). Classification (NCBI taxonomy): domain Eukaryota; kingdom Metazoa; phylum Arthropoda; class Insecta; order Lepidoptera; family Nymphalidae; genus Boloria; species Boloria selene. The sequence goes on from HG993160.1 coordinate 6,539,986, forward strand.
TATAAAATAAAGTGCAGCCCAGCGAGCAATAGGCAGAGGGAGGGGGTTCCAAGAGCGGGAGAGAGTATATTAAGGATGGGTTCTGAAATAGTTAAAGTAATTGGAGAGCATTTTCAGGCAATCTTCAGATCAACCGATTGCGAGTGATCGAATAAAGATTAGTAGCAATTAAAAAAATGAACGCGAGCGAAGCCGCGGGTAATTGCTAGTATACTTATAATTTGCAGGTCCACACAGGGTTGAAGCCGTACGAGTGTCCTCAATGTGGCAAGTTCTTCACTCAGTCCAACTCGATGAAATTACACGTGAAAACGGTTCACCTGAAGATGCCAGCTCCTTACAAGAGTAGAAACCGTCGTGCCAGACAGACTGCCAGACAAGGTATATCTATACTAATATTATAAAGAAGTAAAGTTTGTGTGTTTGTTAAATTGTAAGGGGTAATCTCGGGATCTACTGAACCGATTTTAAAAATTCTTTCACCAATAGAAAGCCACATTATTGCTGAGTGTCAAAGGTTATATAAAAAACCGAAAAATAACAAGGCTTTTACGTGGTAGTCCGTTTTGCAAAGTGAATCGGAGAAGAAACGGTCGAATGAAAGCGTTTCTTACGAACGCTGCCTTAACTATGAAAGATATATTTTTGAGTTATAGAGAAAAGATGTGGAGCTTAAAAATGCCTACAAAAAAGTCAACGACAGCATATGTCTTTTATATTTAAGTGACAAAAAGTAGTTTTTTTAATATTAGTATAAATAATTTAATTTTTAATAATAATAAAATAATTAAAATTATTTAAACACTCTGTACTAAAAAAGGATTATAAACATTATGACCAACGAAGTGGGCACGGGTCAGCTAGTATGTATATATGAATGAAGAAGTAATTGTTCTTCGTCTTCTCCATTGCTAGTGAAGAAGCTGTTAAATATCTACTGGTAGTCCAGTGGTAAAGCTTGCTACCAAATGAAGTACATATGTATCTATATACATATAAATAAAATTGAAGTGTCTGTTTTTAATTTCAAAATAAAAGTTTTTCACTAAATGTATATGAAAGTATATACAATACTAGCAATAAAACCCAATTTTTAAATTTTTTGTCTGTCAGTCTGTTTGTTCCGGGTAATCTCTGAAACGGCTGGACCGATTTTGACGGGACTTTCACTCGCAGATAGCTAATGTTATAAGGCGTAACTAAAGCTACTTTTTAACCGACTTCAAAGAAAGAGGAGGTAGAAATTTATTTATTTTAACTAGCGTAACCCGTGGCTTCGGTGACGCTAAACCTAGGTTCGAACCCGAGTGAACCAAGGGTGAGGGCTAGTTATAAATATAAACACCATGGTTGTTGTACAAATATTCGAGTTAAGCAAAAGAATGCCCCCAGTAGGACTCGAACCCGCGACAGTTGGTTACAGCAAGCAACTACAAAAGTTAAAGCATGTTATTTTTAGTTTTTTAAGCTAATGTTATAACATTTGATTTAACAAATTTTAATGTAACTTGTCACTTATATTTTTAGCTATGAACGTAGAAGTGCAGATCGAAGAAGGCATTTTCCAACCGCAGATCAAAACGGAGATCGGGGAGTATGAGACGGAAGGAGAAATATACCAAGATGGAGACACTTATCAGGAGGTTGGTCTTACAGTTCTCGAGGCATAAGCTCAGCTTTGCATTTGTGTGAGTTCAGTGTACGGATAGGCACGACGATACGGATAGTAGAGGATCCGAAGTAAAATCGACCTTCACCCATCTGTTTAATGGATGAAAATAATTTTATAAGTAATTTAGTATGTTAAAAAATATAAAAAAATGGGTTGACTGAAAAAATCCTGGCCAGGCTATAATTAATTAATAATTAAAAAAACATTTTTTTTTAATTTGTACCGATATGTTTAATGAAAAAATTGTACACCAACGGTAAGTACAAAGTCTATAGAGTATGCAAACGTAGGGTTGACTATATTTTTCCTGGCCTAACTATTGGGTTGACTGCGCCAAAGTATTGTTGTTTACTAGTCTATCGCTATCATTTTCTATTGCATGAGCTATCATCACTGTCTCTTATATAAATATGTTGGGACATTTTACACACAGCACTATCTAGTTCCACGGTAAGCTACGAGGCTTGTGTTACGGATACCAGATAGTTGATATACTACATATATAAGTTTAAATACATACATATTATAAATATAAACACCCATGACTGGAGTACAAACATTCGTGCTCAACAAATGTATGCCCCCAGCGGGACTCGAACCCGCGACCAAGTATTCAATTAAGGGTCGCAATAAACTTGTATAATAAATATAAGGTGATTATATCGCAGGTATATCAAGATGGGGAAATATTGTACGATGAAGTCAAAGTGGAGCAGTCGGAGATAGCCATGTACGAAGAACAGGAGGAACAGCCAGAAGTGCTTTATGAGGAAGTCTACGAGATCCAAGAGGTTTAGTGACACCTATGGGGTTCGGAGACCTTGGAATTGTCCCGAAGCAACAGAATATTGGATTTTTAGTTCGGTAAAACTCGTTAACTGAAGTTTTTAGGTGTTTAAGATCCTTTTGAAGGGGTTATAATTAATTTATTTCAATGAAACTTGTGAAAATGGATAGATTAAACGAATAATGTAAGTAAAATGGTGCGTTAGTGTCTTATTTTAAAATATTTTGATGTGATAATTACTAAAATGTAACTCGTAGGAACTTTTTTTTTATTTTAACTATAGTCTGTTGTAAACTTGGGGATATTTCAAGCAAAATCGCGTAAATTAGTGGTTTATTTTAAAATTAAGTTATAATACATAGTAATTTTTTTATGTTTAATATTAAAAAAGTGCTAAGTATATTATTGTATCCATTTTAATGAAAATTGCATGTAAATATAGTGTAAGTGACTTTAGTCCATACAAAAGATAGTGAATAGGTGATGTTTGGAAAGTCACGGCTTTAATATATGAAATAATGTATTTTAAAACGTAAAATAAATATTATTACGGATTATAAAATGAGTTTCTATTTATATCAAGAAGACAAGTAGGGCAACTTCATACAAACGCACCGGGCGCAGCTTGTATGTGTGCGTCATAGTATCTTTACGTTGCCGCACACACACTCATACAATATCTCGAACCGTTTATCAGTGCGCCAGTCAAGGCTGACACCGCACAAGTTTCGCGCGTCACGGTTTTTCACTATATGAAAAATGTGTAATATTCGTAGAAGAACTTATTGCTGTGTGTTTGGGTGTCTAAATTCTTCATCGATTCCAGAGTTTTCTTTGTTCAGATTACCTACTGAACAGGAAACAAAATTAAAATATAACTTTTCAAGTACTAAACAAACATTCTTAATACTATTTTCTACTGATATATCCGTTAAGCAAGTAACTACAGGTCTAATAAAAATAATCATAAACATGTCGAAACAAAATGTTTTACATTCTTAAATGTATATAAATCTTCTATATATATATAATGAAAATGGTGTTCGTTTGAGGCTCAATCACGCCTAAACCACTGATCGTATCGACATGAAACTACCACCATTCGATGCGAAATTTTTCCTAGATGGTTTATGGCTATCTATTTTTCGAATTCTAACGTTCCTTCATTTTTTTATTGCTGTTTTACTTTTATGAACATTTATCCCGCTAATAAAAACAAAAGACAAGCGTTTTCTCTTGATTCTTTTGTTTTCATGGATTTCAACGGAGTTTACTAAACGGATAATGTTCTTTTACATTCAGCTAAGAATCTTCTTACAAACTTCCACGCATCCACCCACCAACTCCCACGCACCCCTGCACACCCACTCTCATTTTTTGATAAAAATAAAATGCCGTATCTATGATCGAGTATCACTTGAGAACGGCTGAACCGATTGGGTTAATTTCTTTTTGTTGTCTTCAGAATTGTCAGGAGAATGTTTATATGTAAGAAAATTTTAAAAAAGTCTGCTAAAACGTTAAAAATTTCGATGATAATCGAAGTATTCCAATTTCTATACTTACTCATCACGAAATCTCGGGAACTATAGGACTTAGAAATGTGAAACTTGGTAGGAATATTACTTTCGTTATGTAGAGGTCAACTAAAAACGGATTTTAAGAAATTCATCCCCCAAAGGGGATTGCGGGGGCGTTAACAATGAACAATTCTCGTTTTTAAACTATAGCTCCTATAAATTCCAAATTTGGTAGGAATCTTCTGTAAGAGATGTAGAAATAGTCTATGAACGAATTTTACGGTAGCTCACCCCACAGGGGGTTGCGGGGGTGGTTTAACAATGATTTTTTTTATTTTTTAAGCCGTAGCTCCTACAGACTCCAAATTCAGCTAGAGTCGTCTATATGTGATGCAGAAATGATTTAAGAGCAGATTTTACAACAACCCACCGCCGAAAAAGATTGCGGTAGTGGGTGTTAAAATGTGAAATTTCTATTTCCAAACTGTAACCTCTATAGACTTTAAATTTGGTAGTAATGTTTTATTTGTCATGCAGAAATCATCTCAAATAGGATTTTACGAAATTCTATTTCCAATAGGAATTGCGGGGGTGGGTATGAGAATGTTAAATTTATGTTTCCAAACTGTAACTTCTACAGACTCCAAATGATTATTTTTTTACTGTTTAAATAGAAAAGGTTAAAGTCAATTGTTTTTTTTTATTTCATTAATTTCATTTGTTTTTATATAACCTAATTAATTTTATGATAAAACGTCAGTTCATAAGCGGTTGAGAAGTGAAATAAAAATGTCAGACAGAGAAAGTATTGAAAGTTTATGTTTGTGTGCTGACTATGTGCTTGGTTCTAAAAACTGGTCTCATGAGATAAAAGCTCAAACTTTAGGTAAGTAATGATTTGTAAAATATCTATACTAATATTATAAAGAAGTAAAATTTGTTTATTTGTTAAATTGTAAGGGGTAATCTCGGGATCTACTGAACCGATTTTAAAAATTCTTTCACCAATAGAAAGCCACATTATTGCTGAGTGTCATAGGTTATATAAAAAACCGAAAAATAAAAAGGCTTTTACGTGGTATTCCTTTTTGCAAAGTGAATCGGAGAAAAAACGGTCGAATGAAAGCGTTTCTTACGAACGCTGCCTTAACTATGAAACATATATTTTTGAGTTCTAGAGAAAAGATGTGGAGCTTAAAAATGCCTACAAAAAAGTCAACGACAGCATATGTCTAACTTTTATATTTAAGTGACAAAAAGTAGTTTTTTTAATATTAGTATAGATTTTTCAATTTTTAATATTAATAAAATAATTTAAATTATTTAAACACTCTGTAATAAAAAAAAGATTATTAACATTATGCCCAACGAAGTGGGCACGGGTCAGCTAGTAATAAATATTTTTTAATAACACACTTTCCGGTCCAATGCCAATTTCTGAGCACTGAATTAAAATTTAGCTACAGTGACAACCCTGTGACAGGCAACTACGGTAGGTAATTATATCGCGGATTGGGACGAAGTTGCCCTACTTCTCTTTATCCTAGATTTATGCTTTTTTTTTTTTTTTTTTAATCTCCGTTTAAAGAGCTTAGTTACTATATGCAAGTATGACGCTCTGTTACTATTACAATATGTATAACAATAGTATTATGTTTTACTTGAGTTTGTTACGATTTTTGCTAAGCTATAAATTAATGTCGCTATTTTAGAAGATGGATTTGATAGTACAATATTTATACCTCCTGTAGATAAAATTATTGGATTACTAGCGACTCGCCCTCGCTTCGCTCGGGCTCTTCCCTAGATTTAGCACAGGTAAAGCCGCGGGATCTGCTAGTTATGCATATAAACCTTCCTCTTGAATCACTCTATCTATTAAAAAAAACCGCATCAAAATCCGTTGCGTAGTTTTAAAGATTTAAGCGCACATAGGGATATAGGGATATAGGGACAGAAAAGGCGACTTTGTTTTATACTATGTAGTGATTTATACAGTAGCTTTGACGCTGAGGCTCATTCCGCACACACTCCATTAAAACATGGAAAACATCTTCTACAACTCCGCATTGCGAACAATTCGGTGTTGTGACTTTACCCATTAAAAAAGTAAATTTGTTTAATGGAATGTGTCCAGAGCGAAGGCGCATGGCAAGAAGTGTCTGATCTATTCAAACAGGTCTTGTCAATCCAAGGACGAATTATTGGTTCAGCCTGAATAGTCTTGTACCAAATGCCTTTTTCCTTTGACCTTTTGTCAAAAAACTCTTTCCAAATATTGAGAACTTTTCTTCTATTTATGCTTTAACATAGTAATTTAACTTCATATCTAGATGTGAATAAAATAATTTTATAACCATTAAAAAAATGAACGTTAAGAATTTTGTGTTCATTTTATAGAATGTTATTGTTATTGTTTTTACTTGTTTTTTTTGGTTTGTAACGTTTTGAAGTCGTTTTTTATTTTTGTTAAAAATAATTTATCCCTAATTTAATAATCTATGATACTCCTATCGAATAACATAAGAATCATCAAAATCGGTTCCATACATACATGTCAAACACAACTCTCCTTTAGAATTCGCTTAAGTCGGGTAAAAGAGGAAAATTCGTTACCAAACAGGAAATAAAGCACTGAACTATTTTGTTTTTAACTATTTATATATTGATGCTAGTGACTCAACCTGACTCCACTCGTGTTCATTCCTTAACTATGAGTATGGATTTCTCAGCGGTAACGCGCTCGCTTGGATAACCGAGTGATGCGGATTCAAATCCGGGTCTCGCACCTCTGATATTTTCATGTGCGAATCATTTCTATCATGATTACCACTTGTCTTACGGTGAAGGAAAACATCGTGAGGAAATCTGCATGTCTGAGAAAACCTAACAAGTTTTCGAAAGGCATGTGAAGTCCGCCAACACGCACTAGGCCAGCGCGGTGGACTATGGCCTGATCCCCCTCGTACTGAGTCGTGCCCAGCAGTGGGACGTTAATAAGGGCTGATGATGATGATGACTGCAGTTAAAAGCATCCTTTATATTGACTCGAGTAAGGGAGGTCACGTGACTACGTGGAACTTGGCACTATAGTTTTCTGTCCAAGATCGAAAGTCCAGGGGCAGGTCCAAATCTTGATGGAAAGATTAGTGTCAAAATAAATAAATATGATGGGACATTATTACACACAGCGCCATCTAGTTCCGTAAGCTACGAGACTTGTGTTACGGATACCAGATAGTTGATATACTACTTATATGAGTTTAACAAATGAATGCCCCCAGCGGGACTCGAATCCGCGACCACTACGCAAGAAAGTAGGGTCGGTACAAACTGCGCCAAACGTTCAATGTACAAATTCCACTCAATTAAAATTATATTATACTAGCTGACCCGGCGAACTTCGTACCGCCATATTTTATTTCTCTAATCGCAACTGAGTAAATAAAACCCTTCCGGTAAAATCGAATTAGCTAAATTGAAAATAAAACTGGAGTACTCAATTGAAAAAATTCACACAACGCTATCTATTGGGTGTATTTGCAACCTAGATGTCAAACAATATTGAAGAATTTTATCGATGAATCAACGTACACCGCCATCTATGAGAACTTCATAAAACTAAACAGTAAATAAACACTTGCTAAAGAAACAATTCATAGATACATTTTATTCGTTTACATTCACGACATAAGCGAATAATTGTGATGATAACTATCCTATCCAGTAAGTTAGACCAAAATACGATTACTTGTGAAATTTGATTGAAATCGGTTCAGTAGTTTTGGAGTTTATTGGCAACATACATCGTGACACAAGATTTTTATATATATAAGATGTATAGATTACATACAATTCTCAACCAAATCTCACAAACACCATAGAAAACCCATAAAAAAACAATGGACCATGTTAAAACCATTTATTCATAATAACAAAGTAAATAATTAGTGCATAATAGGAAAATTTATATAATATTTTAAACTATCTTATAAATGATATTATACAAATAAACCTTCTAACTCTATTTACATTTAAAAATAACGAAACTACCTCAGATATTTTAAAAATTAAAAAAAATCAAATTTTAATCTCCATAATTTGAGCAAATTAAAAAAATAAAATATAAAATTATTAACATAATCATTTACAACATTGTTAGGTCCAAAGAAAATTCTTGTGGTCCATACTGTAAAATAATTATCGGGACATTAACACACAGCGCCATCTAGTTCCGTGGTAAGCTACGAGGCTTGTGTTACGGATACCTGATAGTTAATATACTACATATATATATAAGTTTAAATACATACATATTATAAATATAAACACCCATGACATGACTGGAGTACAAACATCCGAGTTTAACAAATGAATGCCTCCAGCTGGACTCGTACCCGCGACCGCTGTCCCAGAGCCAAACGTGTCCACTGTTATAAAAGAAATGACTCGAATCAAATCAATATCTGAGGTAATTCTTGCTTAATAATAATCACCTATTTTTAAGTCATAAATCAAAAAACCTCGTAACATTACAATCTTCTTTTGGCATAAAAAACAAACGAAAAATCTAAATCAATAAACATTTCCTACGTTCAATATTAGTGATAACAAGTCAGTGTAATTAAAAAACTAAAAAACCCAACTGCGTTTCTGTATACAGTTCGCGCCACGTAAAAAGAACGCTGGAAGAAAGTGGTGGGGGGTGTGTTTGCGAAATTACTAAGAATATTCTTTTATTTTTGATCTAGCCTTTCGCTCGCGACGTATATTGGTTATTAGTAGGTACATTGAAATATATATTAGATAGAATGTCATTACACAGAATTCTATTGATTCAAAATGTATACCCGGTGTCACTTTCACAATTAATACGAATCTAACGACACCTTTGAAGCTATAATCCATCGAGCCAAAAATCCGCCATTTTCTTCTTTTTCAGTCGAGTAAAAACTTAAGAAAACCTCCGTGTCTGAGAGAACCTAGCAACTTTTCCAAAGACTTAAGTCCAACTACCTTCACTTGACCAGTATGGTGGACTCCAATTTCCCATAACGTTACCCACTGTTCTCCACTCCCAGCTGTGGGATACTTATGGCTAAAATATTTATTTCTTCATTACGCATGGACCATATAAAGGCAACTAAAAGATAACTAATTAGAAATGGTCCATACAAAATCTCGCTAATACAATTTATCGATTCTTCTTAAAAATTAAAAATTAGATTAATATAACAATAAATATGGACCAAAAAAGGCTGACGAATAGTTTAAAACTTATTTTCTATAGACAATTATTGCTGAACTTTTAAGGCATTTGGGCAAACACCACCTAATTCCCAACATTGGGCTTCTTCCTAAGATTTCATGAGCAAAACCCCCAAAAAACTGTCATGACACCCACACCTGGCATACGAACCCAGGACCTGCACTATCTGCTACCGTACATGCTAGCCAAACAAACTATCTGTCACTCTCATACTCCAGTGCAACTTCTATGCGTATTCTCCTCATCATGAAGGAGTATCATCATCAGCTTGCCACTACTCATGCTAATTTTTCTTCGAAACGCCATATTAGAAACCATAGGGTTATTCGAATGCAGTCAAATTGTCTGTCTGTAACTAGATATTGCTGGAATTTTGTTTTTTATGCCTCAAGAAAAATAATATTAGATTATACACCCTTTATATCAATCATCGATGTAGCCTCATGGGGTCGTTTAGACCCCATATTACCAAAACCCCTATACAAATAGTTGTAACAAAGTTTAGGGGTTATTTTTAACGCCCTTTTTGGGGTAAGCATTATCGACCCCTAAGGAGGCTACATCAGTGATTTGACCCCATGTTTATGTAATTATTTACTTCGGAATATAACCAGCCTTCAACTATCTATCACTTTTCATTGGACTATAAACGTTTATGCTCTTTTCCATTGGAATTTGCACAAAATAGCCGTTTTTTTAATAATAAAGATATTTTTTATCTATAAACGAGTGCAAATCGAATCGAAATTCACTTGAAATACTTTATTCTAAGTTTTCGAGAGCCAAAAAAATGTAAAGCTAAACGTTTATGAAATATCTAAGTACCCACATCGATAGGGTTCTTTTTAAAGATAGAATTTTAAACTCGCGCATATATTTAACTACTTAACTAGAAACGTCGTTTTTACTACGAAAAGGGTTAAGAATTAGTATTTTTTTGAAGTACGACTAAGATTTTCTTGAAGCTAGCTTTGCCTAATATATAAAAACTAACGACCGTCTATTATGTTGATTTATTGCTACTTTAGCACCTCTCTTGAGGTTCCAACGGTACTTCCGCTCTGCGATCTCTTAAAAATAACCTTAAAATGCTTTTTAAAGGATTAATATTAGTTAAGTAAAGTGGTAAACTATTCGGATTCTGATTCGGATTCGGCCGACTCAGATTCCCCGGACTCCGAGCTGGAGACCGGTTCGCATTTGATGAATTCGATCTCCTTCCTTGCTTTTCGGGGCCTTCCTCGCTTCTTCGTCGCCTTCTCCGGGGCTTCCCCATCATCCATGACAGTTTTCACCATTTGGGATATGCGCTTCAAATGTTGCTGCTCATGTCGTTGCAAATGATTGTTCAGATAACGCTTGATTTTGAATTTCTTGCCACATTGATCACATTCGTGTTGATACTGACTTTCGTCCACTTCGACGTGCACTGAGTTGTTGTGACGTCGCAAATAGTGGGCGTGGGCAAACTCCTTGTCGCACTTCTCGCAACGGATCTTCGGCTTATTGGGATGCACGATCTTTTTATGCTTTTTCAAACGAACGGCCGAATGGAAGAACTTATCGCAGAGCTCACACTTGACCTTCTTCTCGAAGGAAGTGTGCACTTGCATGTGCTCTTTTAAGTATTGGTCGTTTTTGAACTCCTTGAGGCATTCGGGACATGTCACTTTGGATTCCAATGGCGGGTGGATGTTTAGGATATGGCGTTTCATGTGATGACGGGATTTAAACGTCATGGGACAAAAAACACATGGGTGTCTCTCGACCTGCGAGTGCTGGAAATGCAAGTGTCTGTTCAGATTTAGATGACTTTTGTACAATTTCTGGCAGACTGGACACTTGTATTTGTCCTTGTCTGGTCTGTGGCAGTTTTCGATGTGGTATCTCAGTTTGTATGGGACTGCGAACTCTTTGCCACATTCGGGGCATTTAATTTCTGGCAGTGTGTTCGGGTGAATGCGTTTGACATGCATATGGAGAGCCCGTCGTGTACGAAACTCTTGAAGACAGAATTGGCAATAGCATTTCTCCGACTCCGAATAATGCTTATTCATTCTATGCATGTAGAGGTAGTGCTTATTTTTGAAAGTCTTATCGCAGATGTCACAGATCACTGCTGACTCTTCAGAGGAATGCACTCTAGTCGTGTGAAGGTACAGATTTTGGTAATTCTTAAACTCTTTGTTGCATTTCTGGCAAATGTATCGTTTGGTTCTTTTTGGGAACATTATAGGTTTCCAGGTAGATAATACTGACTCGTACATCGCTCGTTGCTCTTCGGTCAGGGCTTCACTAGTCACTGATATGAATTTGGTTGGCGGTCTGTTCGGTTGGGGGCCAGGTCGGGGGATCAATTGTTCGGAATTGCTAGGCAGTTCATACCCAGCTTCTTCTACTTTTGGCAAAGAGTAGTTCTCTGGCATACTTCCTTGTGGATATTGCTCATCTGGGATTGTTCCGAGGAAATGGCCCTCGATCTTCGGTGGATATTCCTCCATTTTTGGAGGATAATCTTCCAATTTCGGCTGATAATGCTCCATTTTCGGCTGCTGATACATTCCCTCATCCAAGTTCATCTGAAAAAAAAGATAAATAAAGATGAGAAAGGTTGAATATTACTTATATTAAACAAATAAATGCCCCCAGCAGGACTCAAACTCACGACCGCTGACACAGCAAGTAGGATCGCTAAACCTGAACTAAACGTGTTATCGTATGAGCTGAATAGAACTGATAACATATAAAGTACTGTGAGGTCGGTATATAGATCGCTTTACATAACATTTGATTTGTGTACTAAACTGTACCAGAGTTATATTATACTAGCAACTCGCCCTCGCTTCGCTCGGGTTCAACCCTAGATTTAGCGCGAGCGAAGTCATGTATTCCACTATTTAAAATCATAAAAGTTTCCACAATGAAAGTAGACTAAGTTACTCTTTATAACATTAGCTATCTGCGAGTGAAAGTCTCGTCAAAATCAGCCTAGCCGTTTCAGTGATTAGCCGGAAAATTTTAAAAATTGATTCTTTGATGTTAGTACCGTATATATACTTTCATATGCATTTAGTGAAAAGCTGTATTTGAAATTAAAAACAGACACTTCTTCTTCTCTTTATTTCTTCTTCATTTATATGTATAGATTTTTTTCAAATATCTAAAAGCAGTCTCCTTTTTAAGGCGCTTCTAAACGGGCAATATTTTTATGTGGCTGCAATACAGTGGCTGGCAACATTGCGCGGCCAGTCCTGTTGTTGTTTCGGTCGCTCTCTATTGTTATGGCATAGTGTGTGCTTTTCTACGCGACTGAGTTTGCTGTGACGTGACTTGAGTGACGCTGTGATTAATTGCTATATTCGGTGCTACTGTTGTTTTGTCAGTTGCTACGTAAAAGTAACAATAACATAATTGCAACACATTGCCCGGCCACATATTGCTCGACCATTGTGGCAATATTTTTGTGATGGCCCTGCAATAAGTTGCCAATATTGCCCGTTTGGAGCACCCTTAAATATAAAGTCAACACAGCTAAGCAAAAATAAGTCACTAATAGAAATACATATATAAAGACAAGGAAAATATATAGTAGTAATATACTCGTTAGTCAACTTTGAGGTCACCGGAGGTCGTACTACTGGTTGTTACGGAGAAGTGCAAGGCGTTTTAGAAAATGAAGTTTTCCGAACGGAAAAAAATATTTTTATAATGATTACGCTTGATCTACTTCTAGAAGAAAGTTTGCACTTGCACTTATGTGCTCTTTTGACTTTTGGGGCTCTTTGGTTTCCAATGGCGGGAAGGCGCATGGGGAGTGGCAGAAATATTTCCAGAGGGATGCATCTTGCATCATGACGACATGCTTGGCGCAGTTTGTAATGACCCTACTTTCTTGCGCCAACGGTAGCGAGTTCGAGTCCCGCTGGGGGCATTCATTTGTTAATATGTATGTATTTAAACTTATATAAGTAGTATACTATCTGGTATCCGTAACACAAGCTTTCTTGGTAGCTTACCACGGAACTAGATGGCGCTGTGTGTAATAATGTCTCAACATAATATATACTTTTACAACAGTAAAGGTTTTTAAATTAAATTACTTATCATTTCAGAATTTGTTGCGAATTTATTTAGATTTTTGGTTCCCGACGTTTCGAATGCTTTACTAGAGTCTCTTCCAATGGAATACAAACATCTGAGTTTAACAAGTGAATGCCCCCAGCGGGACTCGAACCCGCGACTGCTGGCGCAAGTAAGTAGGGTCACTACAAACTTAGCCAAACGTGTCATCAAGTATGTATATAAGTAGAAGACACTAGGTATCATCCTAACGCGTAACGGAAGGGCTATTCCCCATAAGAATATATTGGACCCCATGGAAACTAAAATTTCTAATACTTTTTTTTTTTTATGGTAAAAAGGGGGCAAACTGGCAGGAGGCTCACCTGATGGAAAGTGATCACCTCCGCCCATGGACATCTGCAAGCCAGGCTTGCAGATGCGTTGCCGGCCTTTCAGGAAAGGGAGGGATGGAGGAGGGAGGGAAGTGGGAGGGAGGGGGGAACGAAGGCGGAGGATGAAGGGCAGAGGGAGGGGGGAAGGAGAGTGGGCCTCCCGGACTCTCACTCACCGGACGAAACGCGACAGCATAGCTGCCACTTCACGCCGGTCTTCTGTGAGAGAGTGGTACTAATGAACTATACGGGGCGTGTCGGCCCATTCAGTTGCTACCCGAAGGTAACAAGCATGGCACTACCACTAATAGGTAACAAGCATGGCACTACCTATATAAAAATCTCGTGTCACAGTGTTTGTTATCGAACTCCTCCGAAATGGCTTCACTGATTTTGATGATTTTTTTGTGTATGTTTGGTAAGTCTGAGGTTGTAGGCTATTTTTTATTCTGCTAGGTGGTGGCCCTCTCCAGATTTTTATGTGTAATCTACATCTATCTAGATTTTATTTTTTATGATTTGGTATCAAAAAATACAACACTAAATTTTTATTCTTGTACTAATTGCTGCACTTTAGATATTAGATAGCTTCTTCATTTAATCTATACTAAAATATAAATTGGAAACTCTGCTGTTACCTTTCACACAAACCACTAAATGGATTGTAAATTAAAATTGATTTCATTTAATTGTCTAGTTTACACAGATAAATAAAATCAGAGTGTTTGTTTGTAACTATTTCTCTGTCGTTTTAATCTTTGAAACAGCTGGACAGATTTTGGCGAGACTTTCACTGATGTCATAAGAAGTAACTTAGGCCAGTTTAGATTTAAAAAAAGAATTAAGGCACACATAATTATAATCTAAGAAATTAGGCTAAACATGACACAAACAGGAATGCAACAAAGAGAAGCGAGGGTAAGTCACTAGTTGGCTAGCTTTATAATGTAAAAATAATATTTATATTCTAAAAATAAGTATGAATGAACAAACAAAAAACAAACTTTTTTCCTTTGTAATATAACAGTGAGTAGTGATCCACTTTTAACTCTTTACATTTAAAATATTACAAAAGTTCTTAGAAAACTTTTTTTTCTGACTTAATCAAATTAAAACAGTATTTTTTTGTTTACAAACAGTTAAAAAATTAATTGTCAAATAAATACTAGGAACTAAATAAGGTTTTACTAAGCAAATATCGATGCAAATACTTTTTTTTGTGTAAAGCATCACAGTGTTTTGAAAACAAAGTTAAATCAAAACAATGCTTTTTATAGAGACCATATTCGTATTTTTTTTGCACTTAATACTTCAAATTTACTTCACGAAAACGAATTTACGTTTGAAATTACTAAATAAGTAATTAAACATTAGATTAATAACAAATGATTTGAACGATTCTATATAAATATGGTATGTAGTATATGGGCATGTATAGGCCTAATCAACTAAAATGGATGTAAAATATATTTTCAATAAAACTTATTAACGAGTATAATAAATAATGTTTAGCTTACTTTTAAAGTGTCAGCGATATGCAGCGAAGTTATAATGCACTCGAACACGTCATATCTTCATAAAATACGCATTCAACAATAGAATTTATTCTCTTGTAGATAATATGGCATTACGCCTCGAGCGATATAACATCAACATGGCGCACGCGAAAACTTACAAATACGATTAAAATATTATCAAAATAACAATATTTATAATAAATATATTATTTATTTAATATTTATAATTATTATAACTATATTATTTAATAAAATTCACGGCAATTTTAGCCCACGAAAAATTGTTTGACAATTGACATTACGAAATTGGCACAGATATAAAATACAACATTTTTATGACCTTGAAGTTACCACAGATTGTAAAAAAAGCTTTCGATTTTAATTTATGCATAACTTATAATTTATTTAATTTTGTGATTGGAAATACTTATTTAAATATTACAAACTAGTTTAAGTCATTTATTTTAATATTTAAGTGTAAAATACTGAGATATAAGGCAGGTCTTTACAAAATTTAACAACTTTATGAATGTAAAAATGTTATAATAAAATCATCATAACATAGGAGAAAATAAAAAATATTGTAATAATGTTCAAATTTTATTAATATATAATTAATCATACAAATAAAATATCAATTAAGACGACAATTAATTACAATCCCTCAATACAAACCCAAGTGTGTACACGCTTAAAATAGTCGCAAGATACCCCAGTTTTTGAAATAACTTTCGCAGTTTTATAAGTGAAAATGCGTGAAATAGTGCATCTTCAGGCGGGACAATGTGGAAACCAAATAGGATCGAAGGTACGCAATAAAAAATATAATAATTTTTTATCCATACGCAAATAGAAATGGCAAATCTATTTATAATGTTATGCTCTAAATAACGTGATGAGATCACGGTCCATCGCTTCTTGAAGATGTAATAGATAAATTTCATTTAAATTATGCATTACTATTGTTTTAATGACTAAAATGTTTGTATATATACCTACAGGCTACACCAACAAACATCTTTTTTAGAAAATTAGATTTCGTTAATGGGTTTTAGTTGAATAATATAATGTTACGTCTTTATTAATATAATAATATGAAATAATTAATTGTACGGAGAATAATAAAACAAAATAGATATCTACTGATCCTACATTATATATAATTAAATAAAGTAAAAAATATAAACATTTGTACCTAGTTTTATACTAAAACTGGTGTTATTGTTTTTTTTTCTTTAATTTCTATCAGTGATTAAAGTAAGATAGAAGCGAATGAAGTATTTTTTTGAGATACGAATATAAATTATATACGTATTAAAGCAGTATTTCTAGCTACATTAAGGCAATACTAGCCCAGTGGTATGATTGCTTGTTTGGGTACGGATTGAAGTGGGTTCAAACCCCGGGTCTCGCACCTTTGATATTTACATGTGCAAATCATTTCTAGCATGATTACCACTTGTTTTACGGTGAAGCAAACTTAGTGAGAAGTTAGTGAATTTGCTAGTCATGTGAAGTCCGTCAATTCGCGTTTGCCATATTTGAGGACTTTGGTCTGATTCCTCTCGTGTTAAAGAGAGGCCCACCCCCAGCAGTGTCACGTTAATAATAATATTATTTATTTTAGGCTATATCCAAATAACGTGTAGTTATAGTAAATTACTTATAATACTTAAAAAATATGTTAATAAATTTATCTTAATTAAATTATACATTAGAAGGCAATCAAATATATTCGCGATTATAATTAGGAGACTGTTAAGGCTATCTCTCAACTTGCGCAGAAAAGAAGCCGCTTTTTTTCTCCTAATGGCTACACAACCTTCAACGGGTGCATCCGCGAACAATAATAATAATAATGCACTGCAGTCAGGCCCGCCGCGTGCAAAGAGTAGAATAACTTTACCTATGGCCGCGTGCTAAGGTGCAAAGTGTGCACCGTACAAGGGCGGCATTTTCAAGGGGGCGGCAAAAACAGATATCGAAACGAAAACTAAACTTTTTCATATTTTGCATGTTTAATATATTTTTAAATAACTAAAAATTAAACGACAGATGATTAGTTAAAAACGTTTACTGACATATTTGGCTTTTTAAACCATAACTTATTTAATTACTGTGATGATGACTTGGGCGGCATAATCGGTATAGGCGTATTGCACAAGGGCGCTCGAACAGCTAGCTGCGGGCTTGGCTGCAGTATCGAGATAGCTCCATCAGCATCCTAAATGAGTTATTATTTTGTAACCGGAGAACATTGGTGGTCTTCGCCATATAATTCGTTGTTATTTAGCTCTTATCATCCCACTGCTGCATATTAAAACTCACAGACATATAACTATTTATTATATGTCTGTGATTAAAACTTGACTTTTTTTTCAGTTTTGGGAGATAATATCAGACGAGCACGGCATCGACCCCACCGGGAACTACATCGGGGACAGTGACCTGCAGCTCGAGAGGATCCAGGTCTACTACAATGAAGCCGCTGACGGTAAATAGCAGTCCTTCAATATTTTTTTAGTGTTACGCAAACATTTGTCATTTTTAACAATTTAATTTAGGTAAAATATCTCATATCGGCCGCAAATAGTGAGTTCCGGTGACTTGAGCAAAATTAGTCGGCTTAACTTTTGGTAGGCGCATGCGTTGTCTTCCGATACGTTATCCAGCCCTAGATTTAAGATTTTTCGAACCATGGCAAAAATTTAATAATGGCGCTCCTCCCTAATTAAATAACATCAAATTCAGTAAAATTACGAGTAAAATGACTGTGCCTATGCATACAGATACACGCACATTATTTTTTATATGGGTTTATGGATGGTATAAATAATAAAATAATGTTCTCCGACCTGTTACGGCCACGGCGGCCAATCTTATTGAGACTGACCAACTGCGCGGGAGATATTATAGTGCACGAGTGTATGCGCGGACACTCTCTGTTCCTGTCACTCTCATACTCCGGTGGGACGATTTCCCAACTCCGGGCTGTTACTGAGGCTCAAACAGAAAAACTCAATAACTAAATTTGGCCTGACTCGGGACTGGAACCCAGGACCTCTCGATGTATAACAGTACATGGTAGCCACTACATCACCTATAATACTAATTTTTATGATAAGAACACGAATGCTTGTACTCCAGTCGTGGGTGTTTTTATTAGTTGTCTGGATGTCTTAAAAGTTTATGTATATGAACTATCTTGTATCCGTAACACAAGCCTGCTTCTTACAAGTTACAACATATCTATTTAATTGAAAAAATCTTTTTATATTGTTACATTGTATGAGTTCTATAGCTTTTGATTACGGATCCCTAAATTTTTACATTAAAAAATATATTAAGGCGGCGATATATGTAAATTGGACTTTCTTTGTATTTGAATTCTCTGTAATCTTAATAGGAAAAAATTTTAAAAAAATGTATGTTATTCTACAGCATATACAGCATTATCTCTTCCGCTTAAAAAGTTAAAAAAAACAACATAAATATCATAAATAAATATGCTAAGTACCCTCTGTTACAATTTTTCATATCATTTCTCTCGTAAACTATCAAAAACAAGATTTTGTTATTGCGTTCAGCATATTAAATAATACAACACCTAATATGATCTCCGATTATTTTTTCAAATAACTGTTTTATTTATTTTTTATTATTTTTTTACGTAATTCATACACGTAAGCCGCGAGAGAACACCCTCTGTCGCCCAGTAAATCAGTGCGGGACGAGGCGTTGTGCTGACCGGACCTGTGACTGTTTGCTCCGCAACCGCAGAACCAATTTAGAAATTTATTTATTTAATTCGTGAACAAAATTGTCACGAGTCGTGTGCGCTAAATTATGCTCTAAAACATTTGTATTTAAAACTATATTGAAATGAAATAAATAAATGGCGTATTTTGGACCTTATTGACTTGTAAATTTTTTACTTAAAAATTTTAGTATACATATTTGACGACACGCGTGGCGCAGTTTGTAGTGCTTGCTGCGCCAGCGGTCGCGGGTTCGAGTCCCGCTGGGGGCAGACATTTGTTGTGCACGAATGTTTGTACTCCAGTCATGGGTGATTATATTTATAATATGTATGTATTTAAACTTATATATGTGTATATACCATCCACCATGTATATCAACCATCTAGTATCCATAACACAAGGCTCGTACCTTACCGTGGAACTAGATAGTGCTGTGTGTAAATGTCCCAACATATTTATTATTTTATTATTAAATATATAGTATCGACTAAGAGAAGTTTCAATTTAGACTTTATTTGTATAGTTATAAGGACTAAGTCTGGAAATCGAACCTGTAACGAAGTTACGTCTACTGAGCCATAGGTAACATAAAATTTAATCTGTTTATCTTTCATGTTGAAGTTATACTTCTTTAGGCGCGTTACTTTACTTTTATTACACAAAATTCTCACGGGAGAAGTTAGCTAACAGTCAAAAGAGGACTTGCAAGTTGCAACTATATTCACGATATTTATTTTCAACAATGACATGGGTGTCATTTTCGAGGATTTTCGGGGTGCTAATTGCGAAAATGAGGTCCATTTTCAAATCCAAGATGGCGGACATCCGGTTTTTTTTTCAACAATGACATGGGTGTCATTTTCGAGGTTTCTCGAGGTGCTGATTACGAAAATGAGGTCCATTTTCAAATCCAAGATGGCGGACATCCGGTTTTTTTCCAACAATGACATGGGTGTCATTTTCGAGGTTTCTCGAGGTGCTGATTACGAAAATGAGGTCCATTTTCAAATCCAAGATGGCGGACATCCGGTTTTTTTCCAACAATGACATGGGTGTCATTTTCGAGGTTTCTCGAGGTGCTGATTACGAAAATGAGGTCCATTTTCAAATCTAAGATGGCGGACATCCGGTTTTTTTCCAACAATGACATGGGTGTCATTTCCGAGGTTTCTCGAGGTGCTGATTACGAAAATGAGGTCCATTTTCAAATCCAAGATGGCGGACATCCGGTTTTTTTTCAACAATGACATGGGTGTCATTTTCGAGGTTTCTCGAGGTGCTGATTACGAAAATTAGGTCCATTTTCAAATCCAAGATGGCGGACATCCGGTATTTTTTCAAAAATGATATGGGTGTCATTTTCGAGGTTTCTCGGGGTGCTGATTACGAAAATGAGGTCCATTTTTAAATCCAAGATGGCGGACATCCGGTTTTTTTTTCAACAATTACACGGGTGTCATATTCGAGGTTTTTCGGGGTGCTAATTGCGAAAATGAGATCCATTTTCAAATCCAAGATGGCGGATATCCGGTTTTTTTTCAACAATAACATGGGTGTCATTTTCGAGGTTTCTCGGGGCGCTGATTACGAAAATGAGGTCCATTTTCAAATCCAAGATGGCGGACATCCGGTTTTTTTTAAACAATTACATGGGTCAGGGTGTCATTTTCGAGGTTTATCGGGGTGCTAATTGCAAAAATGAGTATGTATTATTTAATGATGCCAAGCATCTATTATCAATGAAAACTACCAATAAAGTGTTTTTTACGTTTTAGTGTTATTTTATCAAGACGTTTTTTTAAGTTTTTATTTCACGTTTTAGTGTACATTTGTGCACTATAGTAAATATCCTGCGTAGTTGACTAATCTTCGTGACAATATTTATTTGATCACCCTCACCACTATCTATATTAAAAATAAATGAAATCCATATGACGAAATGAAATCCGCAAAATTGCAGTACTAGTAATTTTTTATATCCTCAGGAGTAATTATCATATTTTAATCGTTACAAATTATATATTTAAATTTTAAAAATAATTATTTTATTTAACCTTCATCATATTAAAAAATGGGATAAAGATTTGGAGCAGGTATCCCTAAACACACACACCATGACAGTTTGACTACAATAAGTACACGAGCTGTACTCACACATATTTTTGTAAAAAACATAGCACTGTTTATAGGTATTAATTGTATAAAGTACACGATAGTTAAATCTTTTCTTTTGTTCATGTTTTTTGTAAAACTGGAAATAAAAGGCTTTTTTAATTATTATTATTATTATTATTTTTTAATTTAATTTTAAAGCATTATTTTTACTTTAGTTCCTACTGATTTTTTGTAATAAGACAAACCCTCAATTACCCCCTAAATTTCAAATAGCCATAACTTTGTTAATAATTCAGATCAACCTCACAAACACAAACATCTACAGACTCACAAAAACCTACACCACCACAAAAGGCACCATCTTCCCGGAAGCCACAACATATTTTTATTTTTTCTTTATACCGCTAATAGAACTTAAAATTAATATCATTTTTATAATAAAGAACTTCGTTCCTATCTGGTGAAACTGAAAGTTGTGAACCTACAAACACTTTTTGTGTATCGATCATCAATTTTAGTATATGTACTGCCGATGCGAGTACACTTGGACGTTCGACAACATTGTATATATATTCAACGAGTTAGAATATTTCGATAGCGCGATTCAGGACTTAACAGCGTTATATAATATTTTTAAGTTTAACATCATATATAAAAACAATAAGTATAAAACAACATATTTAATATGACAATATTGTTTGAGGACTGAAATAAAATGAATTTTTACAAAATTAAAAACAAAAAGCCAACGTTACGCGGTGTTCCCAGGCCCACCGGTCACCCATCCAAGTACTGACCGCGCCCGACGTTGCTTAACTTTGATGATCGGACGAGAATCGGTGTGTTCAATTATATATATTTACTGTGATTATAAGTTATAAAAATTGTATCTACATATTGTACACATAAATTAATAATAGATATAAATAATAATTATTTTAATTATGTAAAAAATATTTTTTTATGATATTTAAATAAACTTTATTTAACTAGATAATGCTTTATAATAAAACTTTCAATGTATTAAATACTCTTTTTTCTATTATTATTAGTGTCGTTTTTATAATTGCATAAGTTGATAAAAAATGCTATCATTATAACGCCTTATCAATATATTGCCGTTGCGAACACCTCTAATAGAACCATGCCTAACAAAGCAACAGCTGTTAGTTGTTACACTGTGCCGTACTACGCGCGAATTCTAGCGCGCTGGTCGCGCGTAATTATTATCGGGAGGCGCGGGGTTGCGCGGGGAATTTTTACCGGCAACGCCCAATCGAGCAAGGTCAACGGCGTATATCCCCGTCTTAATCACAGGTAAACGTTACGTTCCTCGCGCTGTGCTGGTGGACCTCGAACCTGGCACGATGGATGCCATACGATCATCTTCCTACGGGCAACTCTTCAGACCTGATAACTATGTTTTTGGGCAAAGTGGTGCAGGTATGTATCGAATCAAGGCCTTTTTAACGTCTCCCTGCTGAGGGTGGCAAATGGCAATCGCAAATGGCAATAAAACATTATGACGACACGTTTGGCTCAGTTGGTAGTGACCCTACTTTCTGCGCCAGCGGTCGCGGGTTCGAGTCCCGCTGGGGGCATTCATTTGTTAAGCATGAATGTTTGTACTCCAGTCATGGGTGTTTATATTTATAATGTGTATGTATTTATACTTATATATGTGTAGTATATCAACTATCTGGTATCCGTAACACAAGCCTCGTAGCTTAACACGGAACTAGATGGTGTTGTGTGTAATAAGGTCCCAACATATTTATATTTATATTTATGACTATAATATATAACAGGGTAGTTTTTATCTCAAGTATTGATCTCAATCTTTGTTATTACAAATTAAATGTTTATTATACGACTTTAGTATGTATTTATCGGTTAGTTCTATGAAATCCTAATAGATGCACAGATATCTGGTAGATGGCGTATGGCGACTTAATAAAATAAATATTTAGTGCGATGATTTCAAATTATCGGTTATATTTCAGGCAACAACTGGGCTAAGGGCCACTACACTGAGGGTGCGGAGCTGGTGGACGCGGTGATGGATGTCGTCAGAAAGGAGGCTGAACCCTGTGACTGTTTACAGGGTATGTATGTATAACCAGCACATCTTCATAAAAAATCCGATTACGGAAGTCAATCTCAATTTAAGCTTACGTAATTGGGCACTGTCCCAATTTTTTCCTGATCTTCAACGCGAGTCAGTAAAATGTCAGTCAGTATAGAATCATCGAAATAACACGTCAATTAGAAGAGTACATCACTACATATTATAAACAAAGTCCTCCGCCGCGTCTGTCTGTCTGTTCGCGATAAACTCAAAAACTACTGCACCGATTTTGATGCTGTTCTTATCAATAGATAGAGTGGTTCTCGAGGAAGATTTTAGCATATAATTTGTCAAGTTTTTGTATACATTTATTAGTGAAATTCGCGGCTTCGCTCGCGCTAAATCTACGGGCGAACCCGAGCGAAACGAGGCTTAGAAGAATAGAAAAATAACTATAGTGTCAGGTTTCATTTCTTGATCAACTGTCTTCTTCTTAGACTGCGCTGTCTTATTGATTGAGAGTCATTTTTATTCCACTAGGTGTCCAATTCCATATTAATAATCTATTGCAGGTTTCCAGTTAACTCATTCTCTTGGAGGAGGAACAGGGTCTGGATTAGGGACGCTGCTGCTGAGCAAGCTCAGGGAAGAATACCCTGACCGCATCGTCAATACCTTCAGTGTTACGCCTTCGCCTAAGGTAAGTTTTTTACCAATTTCTTTTTTGTGAAATAAAGTCAAAATGGGATAAATTATTTCAAGCATGGCTGGAAACTAATTAATCTTATCTATCTAAGAAGAAAGTTGAGTAAGCAGTTGTCTGTTAGTTACACCATTTATGACTCCAGAACGTCTATTTTTATTTGATCTTCGATTTGTTGGTTTTGTCTCGAATAGCATAATAACTATTGATCATTTCAAAAATTAAAAAAATAATAACTTAACTATGGCTTACGATACCTTATAATTATATACCTATTTAAATAATGTTCTTCTCCCAAACAATTTGGCCACGGTGGTCAATATAGTCAAGATTAGCCATCAGCGCAGGAGAATTATAGTACACAAGTGCACTCTCTATTCCTGTCACTCTCATATCATCAACTGAGTCATAAACAGGTAGACTCCATAAGCATAACTATACTTGGCCTAACAAGGACTCGAACCCAAAACCTGGATGTGCAGACAGACGTACACACCAACGAGGCAGTTATATATTTAAAAAGTTTCCTTCATTGAATTAGACTTTCATAAATACTATAAATGAAACTACCTTTTCGGATTTTGTCGCGGATTTGTTAAAATATTTGGTTCCCGACGTTTCGAATGCTTTACAGCAATCATGGTCACGGGAGAGACTGTATTCGCGTAAACCTAAGAAAGTATTATTCCATAAACACTTGTAAAATCATTGACTCAAAGTCAGTGTAATCATTAGTCAGTTAGTGAGTGAGAATCCCTAATATGCCATGTAACTGTCCAGGTCTCAGACACAGTGGTAGAGCCTTACAACGCCACTCTCTCAGTCCACCAGCTGGTGGAGAACACCGACGAGACCTTCTGTATAGACAACGAAGCGCTCTATGACATCTGTTTCCGGACACTGCGGCTAGCTTCTCCTACGTATGGAGACTTGAATCACTTGGTGTCGGTAAGATTTGCTACTTTATATACCTACTAAGGAAATTGGTAAGGCTTAGTTCCTTATACTTTAGATTGTTACCGTTCACATAAGCAGTGGTAGAATAGTAGCAGCGCGTTCGTTTTCGTAAAGGAGAGAAGCGTGTTCAAATCCGGGGCTGGCACTAATTTCTATCATGATTACCACTTGTCTTACGGTGAAGAAAAACCTGCATGTCTGAGAGAACTTAGGAAGTTTTCGAAAGACCTGTACTTGGCCAGTGGTGGATTTTGGTCGTATATTGAAGGGTAAAGGTTCTACGGACTCTATTTCTTTATTCTTCCTATTCCAAAACGAGCAGATGAAGAATACTTTTCGGAGAAGAATAAAGAGTGACCACTACTGCTATGAAAAATAAAGAGTATTTCAATAAACGTTAGCTGTAAATGTACCTAATCTAACATTTAAAAAACTTTTTATTATTCGACTGCGGCAGAAAGAGGGTTATGTTTTTCGAGAGTATGTATGTATGTACAATTGTATGGCACGCTCTGCGGCCTGAACGACTCGATGGATTTAAGCTTCAAAGGTGTCGTTAGATTCGTATTAATTGTAAAAGTGACACCGGGTATATATTTTGAATCAGAACACAACATATTTTAGGGTTTTTTTCATTTCCAAATTACAGAAACGCAGCCCGGCTTTTTAGTTTATTAATTACAGTGAATTGTTTACAGCTGACAATGTCAGGAGTGACCACCTGCCTGCGGTTCCCGGGACAGCTCAATGCTGACCTCAGGAAGCTCGCAGTCAACATGGTGCCCTTCCCCAGGTTACACTTCTTCATGCCCGGTGAGAGTTTAACATATTTTGGGACATTAACACACAGCGCCATCTAGTTCCGTGGTAAGCTACGAAGCTTGTGTTACGGATACCAGATGGTTGATCCTACACATATATAACTAAATATATAAATTTTATACAAATAAACAGCCATGACTGTACTACAAACATTAGTGCTCAAACAAAAATGTCCCAAGTTGGACTGGAATTCGCGACCTCTGGTACATCAATTAAGGACATTTTCCATTTCAAAAAATCTGTAATTTCAGTGAGTTATATATGTGTAGTACATCAACTATCTGGTATCCATAACACAAGCCTCGTAGCTTACCACGGAACTAGATGGCGCTGTGTTAATGTACCATTTGACGACAAGTTCGACTCAGTTGGTAGTGATGCTTTACTTTCTGCGCTAGCGGTCGTGGGTTCGAGTCCCGCTGGTGGCATTCATTTGTTGAG
The DNA here is from genome assembly GCA_905231865.2 of Boloria selene. Classification (NCBI taxonomy): domain Eukaryota; kingdom Metazoa; phylum Arthropoda; class Insecta; order Lepidoptera; family Nymphalidae; genus Boloria; species Boloria selene. Next base: position 6,566,072 of record HG993160.1, read on the forward strand.
CACGAAAGCTTGTTCTCTAGTCATGGGTGATATATTTATAATATGTATGTATTTAAAATTTATATATGTGTAGTATATCAACTATCTGGTATCCGTAACACAAGCATCATAGCTTACCACGGAACTAGATGGCGCTGTGTTAGGGTCATACTCAGAAAAAGTGTACATTTGTCATCTTTTCTTGTCCCGCTACTTCATACTTCTATAAATGTCATATTTTACAAATATAATAAAAAGAAATGCCTTTGTTGCTATATTTATCTATTAATAAACTGATTTCTTTAGTATTATATCTATAATTTACATTAAACCATACTTTTTTTTTGAGATTAATTTTCTTAAAAATCATCTCTCTATACATTTTTTCAATGTCTCAATGACCGTTTTACTTGTTCAGAGACTGGTTGTTACGAATAATAATAGATTTATCTAACATTGTGTATACCCATATTATATTTGCTAAACTAATCAATTAAATTAGATTAAACTTATTCGTAAATCATAAAAGGAAAAAAATATTTTAATAAAATAATGTATGTCCTAAAATTATGTCATTTTGTTACTCAGGGTGAGTTACGCAGAATAAAATTTAGAAAGAATTTATTTAAAAGAGTAGAAATATTTTTTCTGTATTGGCTGTACTAGTAATAACGTTAAAATTGTTATTGCTGCGACCTTTGTATTTTCATTGTCATAGTTCACTCATGATTTTTTCTCAAACAAATATTTTTTAAAAAATGTCTCAGGGTAATAAACGACTATTATTTTGGTAAATATTTTATAATTTTCTTTTAATAACTAAATACTTTTGTTATATTTTATCCAACTATTATAACTATTTTCAGTGTTTTTTTTGTGTAATACACGGTTAACGTGAAAACCCTCTTTAAAGTTATAATTTCTCAGAATTGATTGTCAGGTTTGTTATATTGCGTGACGTTACGAAACTGAAAATTTTTTAAGCTTAGTTCATAAAAACAAATAAATAATTATTTTATGTAGTATTATAAAATATTTTTTTCAGAGCAAAAATATTAAAATACATGTTGTAGGTAAATGGTGATATGTATAATGGCAGAGATCACAAAGAATATCTAATTTAATAGTTTCTTGAATTTACGCGAATATTTGACTTTATAAATGAAATTTTATTTCAGTAGACACGCCGAGAGACAAAAAATATAGAGAACGTCTGAAACCAACTTTATATATTATTTTTGTTAAAATTCCATTTAACCATTATTACTTTTTTTTATTAGCGATATCTGCGATCAGTCTCTTTTAGACTATAAGCGGATCTTGTGGGCCTGTGAGGTGCTTACCAGCGGTAGCTACCTTTTTAAGTGTCTAAGATCTAGCTCTTTGATATCGTATCGCTTCAAGCGTGTGTAGTAGCTGATATACAGCAGCACAGATGCCAGGTAATTTGGTAGATTTTTTAAGGCGGTGTTTATATTTTTGTTTGGCTGTGTTATTCTGGAGTACCTCATGTATCTCGGCGTCCTTGTCTACCTAGCTCTTCTTTCATTCAATATGTTTTAATAGTATAATTTATTTAACATCAGTATTGTGGACAAAAGTCGAAGGCGGCCGAACGTAGACGAATTCACTCGACGGCGAGTCGTCGACACGCATTTGTTTTAAGCCACGCCCTTTTTATTAACTCGTTAACGGTTAAACTACTGTGTGTATTTAGAGATAGGAGGATTCCATGTCTCAGCACGAGGAAGATAGTCAGCTGGTCACAGTACACCTGGTGGGGATGGACGGGAAGAGACACAAGAATAGTTAAGAATATGAAGCTCCTCCAACCAGAATACGTCAAGCAGGTAGACAACCTGCTGGAGAAGAAATACGCAGTGTAGTGCGACGGCACAGAACATTCGAGTGATATCTGCTGATACCTTTAGCAGAGGTGTAAGCCTTTACGAACATCTGCTGGAGGGACCTAATCTGCTAACGTCGCTTATATTGTTCGGCTTTCAAGAAGGGCAGGTGGATACCACGCTGACATACAGGAGATAATCCTTCGGGTGAGATTCGACCTGAGGATCAGCCAGCACGATAGTTTGTGTGGTGGGACACCGACTGGATGAATTCACCTCGCCACTGATGACAAAATAAAACGCATTATCGCGCCCTCGGGGTTATCACCAGAAGCCATTGCATGACCAACTGTTCCGGGAGCTGGAATTTCTGTAGCGGCCAGAAAAACTATAACCCGCTGAAGGGGCATATCTGATAAATCAAATCAAAACTAAATATTTTATTCAGCATAAAAATTCTTGCAATTTCTTACGGAACGATCAGTTCGGAAAAAAGAAGCCTCTGAATTGAAAAGAACTTGCGAAAGAATCTCGGCGGAACTAATATTATTATTTTAAGTTTATCTCTCTCTCTCTCTTTTTTCAAATGAAATTGCAAATTAACAATAATTCTATATATTGAAATAGCCTGGCGGCGATCACATCACTCTCAAGATATACTGTCTTCTAAAAAATCGTTAACAGAAGAGGAAGGTCTGCTGCACATAGCTGAGGAGAAAAAGCTGTACGTCACTGAGGAGGACAAGCAGTTCAAGCAAGACGACGAGTGGCTACCGGATCCTGCACGCTTCTCTTCTCGAAATCGGAGACATTGGTGAGAGCAGCTAGAGTATTGACATTTGAGAACAAGTGTCAACGTTGAGCTACAGGATGAAGCATTGTCACAACGAAGAAGCTGAACGCGGTCAGCTTCAAAAAAGAAATGTTACGGATTAAAGCATATCGTCCACCACCTAAGACGAGCAGATTATTTCGACTGGATCCAGTACTGGAGGATGATGTGATGCGTGTAAGAGGCCGTATAGGATCTGCCACCTCGCCCCTCCAGATGAAATGACCTATTATCCTCGATGAAGGCCAACGCATTAGGATACTCCTTGTACTACGAGAACATTGCGCTGGGGTCACGCCAATCGAGAACGTGTAGTTCGTACTTTCCCAACAACCATTCAATTACTTTGGAATGAACTACTTCGGGCCGATGATAGTAAAGATCGGCAGATATCGAGAGAAGCGGTGGGAAGCGCTGTTCACGTGTCTCAAATCGCGTGCCGTTCATCTGGAGATCGCCCATCACTGTCCACGAGTTCGGCGATCATGGCGCTGAGACGAGTGGCAGCTAGAAGAGGACGGCCGAACACCATTCACTCAGACATCGTCACCAACTTTAGAGGAGGGGACAACGGACTTTTTTTTTACGCTCTGAATTAGTGCTTGACTACGTTCCACCTGATGGTAAGCGGTAATGCAGTCGTAGATGGTAAGTCGCACTAATTCAATAGCCACCTATTCACTCTTGCCTTAAAGACACCCATAATGTAATCGGACGGAAACTCGGACGCAGGCAGGTTGTTCCAATCCTTAGCCGCACGTATGATATATGACGAAGCGAAACGCTTCGTCCGGATGGATGGAATGTCCACTACATAAGGATGGAGACTAGTCATTTATCGCGTCGTCCGATGATGGAAAGGGGATGGGGAAATTAAAATATCATGTAATTCCTGCGCGCACTCTCCAAAATGTAACCTTTTTTTTATTCTGAATTAGTGCTTGACTGCGTTCCACCTGATGGTTAGTGGAAACGCAGTCGGAGATGGTAAGTCACACTAATTCAGTAGCCACCTATTCACTCTTGCCTTGAAGACACCCATATTGTAATCGGACGGAAACACTGACGTAGGCAGGTTGTTCCAATCCTTAGCCGCACGTATAATAAATGACGAAGCGAAACGCTTCGTCCGGACTGGTGGAATGTCCACGACATAAGGATGGAGACCAGCCTTTCGCCGAGTCGTCCGATGATGGAAAGGGGATGGGGGAATTAAGTCGAGTAATTCCTGCGCACACTCTCCGAAATGCAACCTATAGAATACACAAAGGCTGGCAACCCTACGTCGGTGATCGAGGCTTTGTAAGTTGGCTTTTACCAGGGTAGGGTCACCAATAAGCCTCAGCGCACGCCTCTCAATCGAGTCCAAGGCTGACAGATGGCATTTTGCAGCACCAGCCCATATGTGACTACAGTATTCTACGCACGACCGGACTTGAGCTTTGTATAGATTAAGAAGCTGTCTCGGCGTGAAATACTGTCGGACCTTTGCGAGGATGCCAACTTTCCTCGGTGCTACATTAGCCTTGGACGCGATGAACCGCCCGTAGTTCATGTTGGGGCTAATGTCCATTCCCAACAACTGCAGACGGTCAGTGTATTCTAGAGGCACATTTCGGAAAGTAGGAGTCAAGATAAAAGGACTCCTTTTTGTGGTGAACAGGCACGCCTGTGTTTTGGTGGCATTGAAACTCACAAGATTGGTATCGTCCCAAGTGGAGGTTGTCCTGAGTGTGAGATTCAACCGCTCTACCATGGCCTCTCTTTCGGACTAAATTTGATCTCTACTGGCTCGAGGATTTGGCAGGTATCTCTCTACAACTGTGCTGTCGTCTGCGTACCCATGGATACCGGGTGTAAGCAGGTCGTTGATATGAAGCAGGAACAAGGTAGCAGAGAGAACAGACCCCTGAGGAACCCCTGAGTTGGTATTTAAGGGTTGTGATGAACAACCCTCAACCCTCAGGAAATCTTTAATCCAGTTGATCAGGCCAGGAGATATACCAAAGGCTGAAAGCTTGCTTACGAGGCTAGCGTGCCAGACCCTGACAAAGGCCTTTGAGACGTCGAGGGAGACCGCGATCGCCTCCCCGTTTCGCTCAAGAGCCTCGCCACAGGTGTGATTGGCATACACTAGAAGGTCCCCAGTCGACCGATTCCGGCGAATTCCATATTGTCAATCATTGAGGAGATCATTCTGTTCAAGCTATGCCATTAGTCGATTGTTCAATACACGCTCCATAATCTTGCAGTGTATGGAGGTGATTGAGATCGAACGATAATTGGTAGGGTCAGCACGGCTACCTTACTTGGGCACTGGTTGCACGTTGGCAAGCTTCCAGGATTTAGGTACTATTCCAGTCCTAAGAGAAAGGCGGTACAGACGTGTCAGTATCGGAGACAACTCGGGAGCACATGTTTTAAGCACTATCGCTGGTATACCATCAGGACCACTTGCTTTATTCACATATAGACGACACAAAACTCTCTTTACCTCTTTTTTTCAGGCATTGAGATCCCGCAGTGAGGTAGATGTGGAAGAATAGCATTACCAGAGTCTAGACATGAATTTTGGGCAAAAAGGGAGGCAAGCGCCTTCTCTTTTGTTGTATGAGCCAGGGATCCGTCAGATTTTACCAGCGGTGGCAGTGAGGACCGACAGAAGTTCGCCTCGACCGCTTTGGCAAGCGACCAAAAAGATCTGCTGCCAGATGGTTGGGCAGAGAGCTTTGTGCCAAAATGTGTAATTCGGTCAAGACGAGCCTTCTTTAATGTCTTTTTGTAGGACCTGGCGGCTAAGTTAAAGGCTCTCTTCTTGGATCTTACATCCGGAGTTTTGCGGTCTCGAGCATCAACCCAGACAAGGTAGACCGAATGCTTACGCTTTTCAGCAAAGGTGTATTCAGCATTAAACCATGGGCGAGCTTTGCCACCGACGGGTACATCAGAGAACTCAGAGACTCATCAGAGAATAAAATATTCCATTGCTTGATGCATCATATCAGTTATAGCATCCGCACAACTCGACGGATCGGAAGAAAAGAAGCAGACCTGCCGCCAAGTGAAGTATGCAAAAAAGTGTCGCATCTCATCCCATTCTGCTGAGTTGTATTGCCATACGGGCTGTCTACCAAGAATAAAACCAGCGGTGAAGGAGGAAGGACTTCTGCATTGTATGGAGTGGTGCTACATTCCCCGAGGTGCCCCGAATCAGGGAGGCCACTAACCACTTCCTGCTGGGGTCATCTGCTAGCCTGCCTACAACCGGGCCATGGAAAGACGACGACCGATGCACACACGTGAGGGGAGCCAGCAAGGCGCTTGCTGATCATTTTTGGCGAAGATGGGTGCGAGAGTACCTCCCACTCTCATTCTTATCGGTGGACCAACGAACAAGACAAAGATTCTGCAAGCGGGAGACATCGTGATGATGGTTAACCCCATCTTGTCACGTAACATGTAACTTATGGGCATCGTGAAACGAGCCTACTCGACGGTGACGCACGAGGTGCAGACGTTCGAACGAAGAGCGGCGGCTTCAATCGTCCCGTCACTAAGCGCGTTGTGCTGATCGTGCTGATGAAGAATGAGGCGCGCAGCGCTACGCTATGGGGAGAACGTAGTACTACATCCGCCGGCGAGTCATCGACGACGGCACCCGACCACGAGCGGTAGCAGCCGACCGTTCACGATCGTACCCGAACACATTAGTTTTAAACCATGCCCCTTTTATTAGATTGTTAACAGTTAAACTACTGAGTGTAGTTAGAAATAGGCCACGCCTATTTTATTTACGGTGTTTGTTTGTAATGACTTGTCAACACCTAAGCGTGTGTGAGTCATATAGCACTCCTTTAGAGTCCCCCTAAGCCGTCTCCATACCATTCGATAGTTTCGTAAGCCGTGGTCCGAACCTCGCAGGAGGTGCCATTACAAAACTACACCACTTGAACTTCATAGTCCATTTCTAGCCTGTGCGCCTCCACACCCGGTAACGTAGTTAAGGCCAATAGGGCTAACCGCACTCTACATTCAGGAAAAATATGTACGGCATGCATTCACTTCGGACAGCAACATCGAACTGAGCAGACGTACTACAGAGCGTAGCAGTGGAAAGACAGTATAAGTGAAGTGAGTCTAGCGTTGCCAGAGAAGTGTTAGTGTACATTGTAGTGAACTAAGAGCTTGTAGAGCTCTCAAAGAAATCTAAAGACAAACTCGGACCATCTGTGCCACAACCCGTGTCTATGAAGCATACTCTGCCTTTCGCAACCCACGTGTATTCTGTAAACCCGCTGCCAACAGCGTCCTCTGCTCCTTCAGAGTGTCAGTGCCTTCACCACATCCTGCGCCTACAGCGCAATATTTGTTACCACTAAGCCGCTAAAAGAGCAGCACTAGAAACATTGACATCGATTTAGACATGACAAGGCGTGGAGCAACCTCACAGCAGCCGTGATTCCTGCGAACTATAATTTAGCGTACTGTCAAGGCTTGTACACGGGAAGTCTGTGGTTCAGCTGTTCGCGCGGGGCGCTAAATGCACTGCGCGTCCAATATAATAATCTTTTCAGGATGATGTTGAAACTCCCTCGTTTCTGTAGTGCCTCTGGGATGTTTACCCAATCGCTTACAGATGGTTTCCATGCTATCATCAGGAAAAAGGTAGCTTCGCATGTGATAAGGATTCGGGGGAGCATAAATAGCATCCTGAAAATCGTGGCTGAGGACACGAGAGCTCCTGTGCTGAGGCATCTCAGGCAGAACCATTGTCAATCACTTTTGTTATGTTTTGTTTGTATTTGTTACTAACCCTAGTGTATAAGTTGTATTATCTAAGGTGTATACTAACAAAAAATGGTTCCTATATTGTTCCGAATAAAAACAATTACTATTATTTTAATTTGAGTACCTTCAAGACAAGAGTGAATAGGTACTTACTAGGCAAGCGCACTCCTATTAGGACGGATTCACGCTACAATATCGGCAACAAAGTCAAACTCAAATAAACTGGAATCGAGCGAGACAACAAACGATGGCAGTTATATTGCCATTAGGTCAGAAACTGTTTTGCCCGCCCCCGTTGTGTAAAGTGTCTAGGGGACCACGGGACTTCGGACTGCCCGCGTAGGGAACCCGTACCAGACGCCTCTTTGAGCAGTTCTCTGCGGAGAGCAGGGAACTCACGCGAATTATAGTGGGTGCTCCCGCGCACCACAAGGGCAGGACTCTGGTACGCGCCCTACACAAAGGCCAATGCCAAATGTATACACCGGTACCAGTGCCGACAACTAACGTATGAGCGAACCGCATGGGTACCCAAAGCTGGGGTCTACCCAAGAGGCCTTCATTGCAGACAGATATCACAGTGCCTTCAGGGCAGACACGAGTCACGACACTTACGTTGGATGAAATAGTCTCATCATTTAAGGCGTTATATTCTATGAGAAAATAGGAGCCATTTCTGCTACATTCACCTCACTAACAAACTAACAAATGGCTTGTTTAGGTAGAATTAAACCCAATTGGTGTCTACCACACCAACTTACACCAACCTCAGTAGAGGAGGTTAAACAATAATCAAGACACTTCAGACTAGAAAGACACCTTAGATAGAATCCCTAATAAAATTATTAAACGAATGGCAAGAACCTATAGTTATAGGTATTCACAAACCAGGGAAGGCTCGCAACCTCCTTTTTAGCTACATACCGATTTCACTACTAAACCGCATAAGTAAAATCAACGAAAGAATAATATAAGCCAAACAAAGGGCCATAGCATAGGCCAAAACTCTCATATTTCCTGAACAATTCGGAATGCACCGCTTAACGCAGCACATACATAGACATTTTAACATTTTTAATTGATCAGTAGGCACAGGTGTGCTCTTTTCTATAGTAAAGGCGTTTGACAAAATCTGGCACAACGATTTATTATATAAGCTTTACCGAATGGGCGTACCAAATGGTCTCGTTCACATCAAACGAGAATATTTGTCAAATCGTTTCTTCCATTGCAGAGTAGATGGTACATTTCCCACACCACACCCCATAAGGGCAGTAGTACCTCAGGGCTCAAAGCTAAGACACGAGAGATACTTTATACACTCTACACGATCGACATTCCGAGGCATGAGACTACGACCATCGCCCTCAATGCGGATGACACAGCCATTTATGCCCCAGCAATATGGACTAATAGAATAGTTTCAAGACTTCAAAAGGCAGTCATAATCATGGGGCATTGGTTCCGAAAATGGAGTAGTGAGTTGAACCCTGAGAAAAGAGTGGCTGCGTACTTTTAACTAAAACCGATTTATACGCATCCTGGTGCACAGTAGACCTACACAAAGACTTACAGCTAGAGATCATTAGGGACTACATAAAAACAACTTTCATTAACTAGGTACTTTGCAATAATATCAATGCACACTGCCGAGTTATTAGTAAACGCCGCTAATTACGAACCCGTAGATGACATTACAGATAGGCACAGACGACCAAAAGACGTAATTTAGCCTTTATCTTTAGGAACACACACCGACACCGTACACACAATCACCGTTCTCGCCGACGCGAAAGAGGTCCCAAATCGTATACGACTCCTTCAGAGTCCCACTAAGCCCCCCGAATATCATGCTCCATTTTTAGGCAGGACGTTCTGTCCGCCTCACCACGCTGTAAAGGCCAGTAGAGCCAACAGCACTCTACATTCATCGTCAGACAGCCATCGAAGAGGCGAGAACAAGAAGAATAAACGAACAAGCAAGAAAAGAATTTGAACCTCTTATACAGTTCACGACAATCAGTTTATAATTTTTGTAACTTTAAAATACATTATTTTATTTAATGTAAATAATACATTACAATAATGTAAATAATATTTATTAAACCAAACAATTGTTTCTATACTACGCTTTATGACATCAGTTTTGTTACGAAGATTCTCAGTATCGTTACCTATCAGTTTAGTTACAAATGTCAAATGTACACTTTTTCTGAGTATGACCAGTTAATGTCCAAACAACATTTTTTCCATATTAATTGGTAAAATTATTCATATACTTCGCAGGTTTCGCTCCACTCACTGCAAGGAACAGTCAAGGCTATAGAGCCCTCACTGTGGCGGAGCTTACACAACAAGTCAGTATTTATATCTACAGATAAGAAATATAAATAAAATTTAATCTAAATTTCATTAAAATCTATTTTCTTTGGTGGTTTTCTTAGGATGTGGTTACAGACAGACAGTCAGATAAAATTCTAAATAGTAATATTCATAATACTTTCTTAGGTTTACGTGACCATGATTGCTGTAAATTCGAAACGTTGGGAACCAAAAATCATAAAAAATAATAAATCCGCGACAAAATCCGAAAAGATAGTTTCATTTATAATAGTAATATTCAACTCTAAATTACGCATTCAATCCCCCTCGTACTGAGGGAGGCCCACCCCCAGCAGTGGTTAAAAAAGGGCTGATGATGATGATGATGATATTCAACCACAACGCCTGGCTAGATCTGCCGAAGTAGACTAAACAACCTTGGGGTTGCTCCACAGTCCACTCTGTATCAGGAAGCCGTCCGGCTTTTTCTACTAACCCCTCCACCAAGATAAGGTGAACGCACGTCGGGAGGGATAACAGTATATTACTGTGTCAACTCGTTTTCATCTTTTTAGTTAGCTTTTATAACAAATATTTCGTGCTCGTCACACAACAGCTAGAATCGAATCTGGCTCCAGATCCAGTACATCAGTTAAGGACATTTTTCATTTAAAAAAATCTGTAATTGGAAGTACCAGGAGCAACCCGCATCACACATCGCCCACCGAAGTGGGCCACCTCCATGCTTTTTTGAACTATGTTAATAACTAGCATTTCCCGTGGCTTCGCACGCGTTCTAAAGCCCGTAAACAAAATTATTACTGAGTCGCGCGGTATAATAACTCATAGAACTAACGCCCGCTCTTCCTGTTTTTGCAACATTTTTCATTGATGCTCCGCTCCTATTGGTCACAGCGTGATGAAGTATAGCCTATGGCCCTCCTCGATAAATGGGCTATCCAACACAAAAATATTTTTTCAAATCGGACCAGTAGTTTCTGAGATTAGGACGTTACCTAAACAACAAACAAACTCTTCAGCTTTATAATCTATCTCTAATATATAAAATTCTCGTGTCGCGGTGTTTGTAGTTAAACTCCTCCGAAACGGCTTGACCGATTCTCGTGAAATTTTGTGAGATTCGAACAACATCTATTTTCCATCCCCTAAATGTTAAGACTAGTCCCTACATTTTTTTTAATTTTTAGATAAATTATTTAGTTTTATTTTTTTATGATACAGCGTTCAAAAATACATACAACCCTAAATTTTAACCCTTCTACGATTAACCCCTATTTTTTATGTATTAATTATAAACTTTTTATCGTGGCAAGATTTTTATTTTTATTTTGTCATGACTTGGAATAAAAAAAATCATAATACTCGCAATTGTTTTTTATTCCGTCTCGCAGATGTTCAGTCCGGTGAACATGATGGCGGCGTGCGACCCTCGACACGGACGCTACCTCACCGTCGCCGCCATCTTCCGCGGACGGATGTCCATGAAGGAGGTTGACGAGCAGATGCTGAGTGTGCAGGACAAGAACAGCAGGTGAGTTCAGGAGATGGGAGGGAGAGAGAGAGAGAAAGAGAGAGAGAGACAGAGAGAAGGAGAGAGGGGAAGATGGAACAGGCCAGTCTGTATAAATGTAAGCAATATAGTATTTACGAAACACAGAAACTGGATTGTTAGTTTAAAGTGTTCAGGTTTATTGTCAAATAATCTCAGTAACAAAAGGACGTTGTAAATATAAATAAATAAATATGTTAAATGTATATATATATTAATATGTGGTAAGCTACGAGGTTTGTGTTACGGATACCAGGTAGTTAATATACTACATATATAAGTTTAAATATATAAAATTAACACGGGCATGACTGGAGTACAAACATCCGAATTTAACAAATGAATTCCCCCAGCGGGACTCGAACCCGCGACCGCTGGCGCAAGAAAGTAGAGTCACTACAAACTACGCTAAACGTGTCATCAAAATCAAACACAATCAGAAAAAATTATCTTCTTCCTTAAAATTTCAACATAATTTTATCTATAGAGTTCTATTTCCCATGAAAGGTCCATCGCAGTGACTGCGCATGAGCGAAGTTAACGATCGAGTATTATAATTACAAAATATATCCGTTGGGAATAGAACCCAGTCCCTCCTCCCTAATGTTCGTAGAACGGATGGCGTTTATTTTTATTATCAACTAGCGACTCGCCCTCGCTTCGCTCGGGCTCTTCCCTAGATTTAGCACAGGTAAAGCCGCGGGATCTGCTAGTTATGCATATAAACCTTCCTCTTGAATCACTCTATCTATTAAAAAAACCGCATCAAAATCCGTTGCGTAGTTTTAAAGATTTAAGCGCACATAGGGATATAGGGATATAGGGACAGAAAAGGCGACTTTGTTTTATACTATGTAGTGATGATGATGATGATGATGACTAGCGACTCGCCCTCGCTTCGCTCGGGCTCTTCCCTAGATTTAGCACAGGCAAAGCCGCGGGATCCGCTAGTTATGCATATAAACCTTCCTCTTGAATCACTCTATCTATTAAAAAAAACCGAATCAAAATCCGTTGCGTAGTTTTAAAGATTTAAGCATACAAAGGGATATAGGGACAGAAAAAGCGACTTTGTTTTATACTATGTAGTGACTAGCTTTACCCGCGGCTTCGCCCGCGTTCATTTTTTTAATTGCTAATCAACCTCATTGGGTTGATCTGTAGGATGCCTGAAAGTTTCTTCAAAATTACTCTAGCTATTTCAGAACCCATTGTTTAATTACACACAAACAATTATTTAATTTTTCGTAAAAAATAATTTTGTTTTTTAATAAAAAGTATCCTATGTTACTTCTAATACTTCCAAGAATATGTGTATAAAGTTTCATGGTGATCGGTTGAGGAGTTTTCGCGTAAAAGCGTAACAAACAAACTTACATTCACATTTATAATACTACTCGCTGCGCCCCGCGGTTTCACCCACGTAGTTGCCGTTCCCGTGGGATTACAGGGCTAAAAAGTAGCCTATGTCCTTTCTGAAGGTCTTCTCTATCTGTGTACCAAATTTCATCGAATTCGGTTCAGCGGTTTAGGCGTGAAAGCGTAACAGACAGACAGACAGACAGAGTTACTTTCGCATTTATAATATTAGTTAGGATTATTATAGTAGGGATTAGATTTAGACTCAAAATAATAAAAACATCTCTAATGACGGAATCAACCGAAGCGAGAACAATTGTTGCTAGTCTATACATAATACATATAAATAAAATTGAAGTGTCTATTTTAATTTCAAATTAACAGCTTTTCACTAAATGCATATGAAAGTTTATAAGATCAACAAAAAAAATTGTCTGTCTGTCTGTTTGTTCCGGGTACTCTCTGAAACGGCTGGACTGATTTTGACGGGACTTTCACTCACACATGTACGGTCATACATCGAGAGGTCCTGGGTTCGAGTCCCAGGTCGGGCCAAGTTTAATTATTGAGTCTTTCTGTTAAGTAAGCCTCAGTAACAGCCCGGAGTTGGGAAGTTGGCGGTGTGTCACCTCCGTGCCTCGGAGAGCACGTAAAGCCGTCAGTCCTGAGCCTTCACTCTCACTGGTTGTGTCTCACGTCGTCCCACCGGAGTATGAGAGTGACAGGAACAGAGATTGCACTTGTGTCTGCACTATAATATCTCCTGCGCAAATGGCTAGTCTCAATGAGATTGACCACCATGGCCGGAATCGGTCGGAGAACATTATTATTATTGGCTGATGCTAGTCGTCTGCTAGTTGGATGAGTAAAATAATTTAGTCGTCCAACAATTGTTGGATGACTAAATTATTTTTAAGGCTGTTGCTAGTCATCCGATAATCGTATTAATAAAAAAATATATAATTCGTCCGACTATTGTCGGTTTGTACGAATATCTATCACTTCTTTGATTTCTAATATAAAATAAGCGATTTGTATGTGTATGCCAAAAATAAAAAAAAAATAACCTTAACCTACCGAGCTGATAATTTGTTATTTAGATCCCACCCACTTTTAAGTCCAAGAGTTTTTATATGTAAAAGAGCTGGCTCTATAGAGTCGTCCTATGAAATTTACGTTACTAACACTCCCTGAGAGTATGTACCTACATCAAAACAATGTACAAGAAAATGGTATTTTGTAAAAAGTACTACAGAAACGTCAGCAATTGCATTCACGAGTATGTTAAAACTTAAAAAACAAATTGATTTCTCTTTGAGCCATTTAAGAAGCAAAAAAGTCTCAGTCGCGATATATCAAACACCAATTGTCGGACGAATAATATTTAATTTATTCGTCCGCTTATCGGATGAATAGACAGTTCGATTATTATTATTATAAGGAGTAACTTAGGCAACTTTTATTTTATTAGCAAAATAAATCTTTCGTTCCCAGCTACTTCGTGGAGTGGATACCCAACAACGTGAAGGTAGCGGTGTGTGACGTGCCACCGCGCGGGCTCAAGATGGCGGCTACCTTCGTGGGCAACACTACGGCTATACAGGAGATATTTAAACGCATCTCTGAACAGTTTACTTTGATGTTTAGAAGAAAAGTACGTATTAAGACGTAGCTGTACAAAGAAAAAAATATATACAACGGAACATATAACCTCCTCCTTTTTTGAAGTCGGTTAAAAACCTCGTATGTCCAGAGATCCAAACTTTACAGGAAACGAAAAAATGGTTCATTTTGTCAATGTTTTTCAAACAAGAGGTTTTCGTTTTACTCCAAATATGGCACTAGTAGTCATGTATTGGGTCTACGATTTCGCCGTAATATAAAATACGTAATTTTCATTTGATGATTACAAAAAAAATTAAATATTATGCATTTTTAACATACGAGGTATTCATTCTACAGCGACGAAAAGCAACTTAACAGATAAAACTATATTTTTAAACTTTTTTCCCACAGCTGGGGGTGGACTTAAATCAATGATGATAACATGTTTGGCGCCGTTTGTAGTGACCCTACTTTCTTGCGCCAGCGGTCGCGGGTTCGAGTCCCGCTGGGGGCATTCATTTGTTAAACTCGGTGTTTGTACTCCAGTCATGGGAGTTTATATTTATAATATGTATTTAAACTTATATATTATGTAGTATATCAACCATCTGGTATCCGTAACACAAGCCTCGTAGCTTACCACGGAACTAGATGTCGTTGTGTGTAATAATGTCCCAACATAAATTTTATTTATTATTTATTTAATGATGGGAAAGAAAACCTCTTTTAAGAATGTATGTAATTTAAGTAATTTATGCTTATTACTAAGTATTCTTCCAGGCTTTCCTCCACTGGTATACCGGCGAAGGAATGGACGAGATGGAGTTCACTGAAGCTGAGAGCAACATGAACGACCTCGTCTCGGAGTATCAACAATATGAGGTAAATTTTACTTTTCTTTTTTAACTTCCGACGCATAAACAACAGGGTATTATAAGTTTTATGCGTCTGTATGTCTGTCTTTCTGTAGCATCATATCTTCCGGATGAACCAGTTTGCTTAACCCGGCCCGCTTCGATGGGCGTAAGTTAAAATAAATTAAACAGTTTTTATAATTTTCTAATAAAATAAAAGTAGACTAAGCAGTGGCATAACTATAGGGTGGAAGGGGTTGCAAAATGCCACGGGCCCCCGACCCAAATGGGCCCCGGCCTAAGAAGAAACCCAGAAATAATCTAACATTTTTAACAAAATTTTGTACCGTATAAAAATAATATTTTTTTTCTGGGATGCCAGAGGGCCCCATCCGAAGAATTTGCCACAGGCCAAGTGCAGCCAAGTTATTAGTTATTTCCTTATAACATTAGCTATCTGTCGGCACGCCCCGTATAGTTCATTAGCACCACTCTCTCACAGAAGACCGGCGTGAAGTGGCAGCTATGCTGTCGCGTTTCGTCCGGTGAGTGAGAGTCCGGGAGGCCCACTCTCCTTCCCCCCTCCCTCTTCCCTTCATCCTCCGCCTTCGTTCCCCCCTCCCTCCCACTTCCCTCCCTCCTCCATCCCTCCCTTTCCTGAAAGGCCGGCAACGCATCTGCAAGCCTGGCTTGCAGATGTCCATGGGCGGAGGTGATCACTTCCCATCAGGTGAGCCTCCTGCCCGTTTGCCCCCTTTTTACCATAAAAAAAAAGAATAAAATCCCGTCAAAATCGGCCCTGCTATTTTAGAAATTACCCGAACAAATTTTTAAAAAATATATTTTTCGATGTGAGTATCGTATATACTTTCATATGGATTTAGTGTAAAGCTGGTAATTTGAAATTAAAAACAGACACTCTAATTTTATTTACATGTTATTATATTTTTACAGGAAGTAGGTGTAGATGATGAATTCGACGAACAAGAAGAAGAAGAAATTCCGGCAGAAGAGTGTATAGAAGAGTAAAACGTTATAAATAATAGATGTATGAAAACCCTTTCAACCCACCTCAATTTATTTTATGTGTTTACACTTGTTATATTATTATCTTGTAATATTGTTCGTTTTTAAAATATTTATTATTTTTTTAAATAAGTATTTATTAAAATGTTATCAATGAAAAGATTTATACAGTGTTATCAATGTAGGTTCATGTAAAAAGAATTTATTTATTTTTAGTAAATCATATTTAATCTGTAATAATTCATTTATATTCTATAATATAAAATTTTAAAAGGCGGGAAACCTTTAAATGTCATCAGACCGTGATAAAAAAAGAGAGATGAGTAAAGAAATATTGGTGTTGAAAATCGTTATTTTTATAATTATCTATATTACTAGCTGATACCCGCGACTTCGTCCGCGTTGCTTGAAATATTAACAAAGTTTTCCGCATGGCGCTACGCCGCTTGCCCCACTACTCCGCGAGAAGGAAACATACATACTGCATCACTGAACACGCAGTACATATACAAATCGTTGTTTCTTGAAACTTTAATAAATTTTTATTAAATGAAGATATCGCAATCTTTTTTTATATAAGGGCCAAGTGTTTAAGAAATAAAACTTAGAAAGTTTCATTTTAAATCTATCCAGTACTTTTTCCGTGATGCGCGCACAACTGCAGACCTCTATCATTTTATTTATATAGATTATTAGGTTATATAAAAACAAATGAAATTAATTAAATAAAAAAAAAACAATTGACTTTAACCTTTTCTATTTAAACAGTAAAAAAATAATCATTTGGAGTCTGTAGAAGTTACAGTTTGGAAACATAAATTTAACATTCTCATACCCACCCCCGCAATCCCTATTGGAAATAGAATTTCGTAAAATCCTATTTGAGATGATTTCTGCATGACAAATAAAAGATTACTACCAAATTTAAAGTCTATAGAGGTTACAGTTTGGAAATAGAAATTTCACATTTTAACACCCACTACCGCAATCTTTTTCGGCGGTGGGTTGTTGTAAAATCCGCTCTTAAATCATTTTTGCATCACATATAGACGACTCTAGCTAAATTTGGAGTCTGTAGAAGCTACGGCTTAAAAAATAAAAATTTTCATTGTTAAACCACCCGCGCAACCCCCTGTGGGGTGAGCTACCGTAAAATTCGTTCATAGACTATTTCTACATCTCTTACAGAAGATTTCTATAGCTCCTATAAATTCCAAATTCCTACCAAATTTGGAATTTATAGGAGCTATAGTTTAAAAACGGGAATTGTTCATTGTTAACGCCCCCGCAATCCCCTTTGGGGGATGAATTTCTTAAAATCCGTTTTTAGTTGACCTCTACATAACGAAAGTAATATTCCTACCAAGTTTCACATTTCTAAGTCCTATAGTTCCCGAGATTTCGTGATGAGTAGGTTACTATAGAAATTGGAATACTTCGATTATTATCATCGAAATTTTTAACGTTTTAGCAGACTTTTTTAAAATTTTCTTACATATAAACATTCTCCTGACAATTCTGAAGACAACAAAAAAAATTTAACCCAATCGGTCCAGCCGTTCTCAAGTGAAACTCGATCATAGATACGGCATTTTATTTTTATCAAAAAATGAGAGTGGGTGTGCAGGGGTGCGTGGGAGTTGGTGAGTGGATGCGTGGAAGTTTGTAAGTAGATTCTTAGCTGAATGTAAAAGAACATTATCCGTTTAGTAAACTCCGTTGAAATCCATGAAAACAAAAGAATCAAGAGAAAACGCTTGTCTTTTGTTTTTATTAGGGGGATAAATGTTCATAAAAGTAAAACAGCAATAAAAAAATGAAGGAACGTTAGAATTCGAAAAATAAATAGCCATAAACCATCTAGGAAAAATTTCGCATCGAATGGTGGTAGTTTCATGTCGATACGATCAGTGGTTTAGGCGTGATTGAGCCTCAAACGAACACCATTTTCATTATATATATATAGATTATAATATAGAATTTAAATTAAATGTCAGTCTGTAAGTCTGTGAGGAAGCTACCACCGACTCGGAGGACTGTTCTGCTAAGAAGGGCCAAGAGATACTCAACAGTAGCTGTTTTCAAAAAATATTTGGTAACATTATTGTATTACAATATTTATCTATTTATCCTACCTGTTGTGTAATAAGCCTTATTCAGTAGACTAACGACTCGGCCTAGCTTTGCTCGGGCTAGTCCCTAGATTAACCGCGAGCAAAGCCTCGCGTTCCGCTAATGTGTTATACATGTAAATCTTCCTCTTGAATCACTCTATCTATTAAAAAAACCGCATCAAAATCCGTTGCGTAGTTTCAAAGATCTAAGCATACATACGGACAGACAGACAGCGGGAAGCGACTTTGTTTTATAATATGTGATTTGAATTGTTACATAAACAGGTTAATAAAGAAGCAAAAGAAAATTTATTTATTTCGTTATTTTATGAAAGTTTTATTTTAATAATAATTCTGTAATATTCTGTGAATCTTTTCTGTTTAAAAAATAAAACAACAAAATAATCTTTAGCTTTTCATTTGTGTATATTGTAATTTATTTATTGGTTTTTTAGAACTCTTTTTACTTTGTTGCCGATAAGTACATAAATAAAAAAAAATGAAATTTCTGTTTTTAATTTCAAATTAACAGTTTTTCACTATTAGCATTACAATTATAATTAATTTTAAAAAATCGTTTAATTTATTGCAACTTACGCCCAGCAAGAGCCGTGTTTGCTAGTTTGATACTCGTATGAGAGTGCTCCGACCATATATTTGGTTTGAAACGTGCATCAAAACCAAGCGAAAATTGTTCGGTACTTGCTTATTTTTCTATCTTATTCTTATTATTTTTAGCGCTTTCTTTAAATATGGTTGTCTCACTATCTCTATATTTTTCTGCCTCTCTCTCTCTTTCTGTGTGCATGTGTGTGTGTTTGTGTGTGTGTGTGTGTGTGTGTGTGTGTGTGTGTGTGTGTGTGTGTGTGTGTGTGTATGTGTATTCATCAATCTGACCTGAAGTAAGTCATCATATGCTTCTGATAGTAATAAAAGTTGCAATGATAAAAAACACGATTATTTATTAAAAACCCAACATATTCTTATATCTTTACTACATATCTTCTATACTACATATCTACTATACTACTATTTGCTTACAAAAAGAAATTGATTTTCTTCCATCGTAGCATTATTTGGCCAGACGTTGTTTTCTATCCAGCCGGCGAAGCTGGCGACTCGTGTGTACACGCTCGGAGTGTCAGGTTGTGCACATCCAAACCCAAAGGAAGTCACGCCGATGACGTGGTAGAGGTACCATGGGGGTAAGAATATATTGTTCCATGTTAAAGGTATCTGCTTTTGGAGAGGGCCTCCCGAATCACCCTGCAATATTTAATAATCAGCTACAAGTTTTTGAAGTAAAACTTCTATAGAATCGTTGTGATTTCAAACTCGATGAAACGAAAAAATAAGTCCATAGAGACACAAACACATAAATGTATAAGATTCAGCCGGCGAGAGAATGAGATAGAACACATTAGACGTTCTCGTTTTATGTATTTATAAATATACAGTTTACATGAAGCGGCCGTTCATTTTTTTATCTTCCTTTTTCCCCCTCTAAGATATATAAATATAAAGGAGTACCAGTACAGGTACCAGGAACTCAGAGACGGGGAAGAGGTAGCCTTAGTTAGATCTCGCCCACCGCGAGTCAGTGACATTTCTAACTCTATCTAACTCGTGGGTGTTACCTTCGCGCCATCTCCCTCTCTCAACGAACTTAGACGGGGTTATTTAGTATAAATATAAACGAGATTTAAAAATTAGTTTGCCAAAGAAGTTTTACTTCTGACATGTGTACTTTGTACACACGCACTTTTTTTTTCACTGGTCATCGATTGCCAACCCATAGGACTTTGAGAGTACACGGAATAAAGAGCGTACTTGCTTGCGTGCATATTCATCATTTCGTATATTGTTAGTTTTTATCTGTTGCTTAATTCGATGGCATAAGTTAGTTGTGGCAACTTACCTGACAAGTGTCTATGCCCCCCGCCTTCTCTCCTGCGCAGAGCTGATGTCGGAGGAAACCTTTCCAGTTTCTATTTTGCTTAACATTTAAAGTTGCCTCGCATTCTTCGTAGTCTCTTAATGTAATTAGTGCTTTTTGTAACTCAGGAGAGACTTCGCGAGTTCCTAGAGAAACGGAGATTTAATGGATGAGAAAACTCTGTCAAAAGGCTGAAAATAATACTATGTACAAAAACATGACATAATGTATTAAGAAATAGTTCTTTCATGTACTTAAATTGTATATATACTCCATTCTTGCCGGAGGCTTTGGAAAGGTCCCCCATCCCAGTATGGTCAACGCCGAAAACAACTCTTCAGTACTTGGCTCGCAGGTGGGGCAGGGTACAAAGAATCAGTGGAAGAGGTCATGCTACAAACGAATATTCGGCACACTGAACACGCGCACTCTTTAGCCGACGAAAGGATAACAGATAAAGATAAGGAGGTTCGAAAAGAGAGGAAGAACTCGATAATGATGCCTTTTATAAGTCTATCCAGTCGCGCCAGCTAGACTTACAAACATACACACACGCTGTAACTTTGCCATTTATATTATTATACACCGATAACTTACTGCTATTCACCACTCCCCATCCAGTTACCATGCCTTGATCAGGATTTTCAAGTTTAGTCCAAAGACAAGCAGGATGCACTTTAAATTGGAAGGGTACTTCTTTTTCTAGTTCCACGAGTGCAATGTCGTAATACTGTCGCGGTGCCTTGTAGCGAGGGTGGGGTAGAAACCTAAGGATCCCGACATCATATGCTTCTTTTCCATCAGGATTATTCTGTTACCAAATAAAAAACTATTAATCACTAGTGAGACCCGCGGCTTAGCTCGCGCTAAATCTAGGGATGAACCCGAGCGAAGTGAGGGCATAGTAAAAGAATACATAGTACGGCATCTTCATACAAACGCACCGCGCGCGGCTTGTATGTGTGCGTCATTGTATCTTTACGTTGCCGCACGCACACTCAAAAAATATCTCGAACCGTATGTCAGTGCGCCAGTCTAGGCTGACGCCGCACATGTTTCGCGCGTCACGGTTTTTCACTATATGAAAAATGTGTGACATTCGTAGAAGAACTTATTGCTGTGTGTTTGGGTGTCTAAATTCTTCATCGATTCCAGAGTTGTGTTTGTTCAGATTACCTACTGAACAGAAAAGGTAAACAAATCACTTATAGCTATAGTTGGTCCATTTTGTTAATGGTTTTTTGACATCTCGTCGACTGACAAGCTATAGTGACAATATATAGTCAAAAGGACGTAATAATCGATATCTCTTATTTTTTAAATATAAAATAATATTTATTCTTATATTTATTAATATGAAAATAAATATTACTATCGTAAAAATCAAGTATGGTGGAGAGAACTAAGAGAATCATAATGTCTGATTTGGACCGTGACATTGCATTTGATAATTTATGCACACAAGAGTTAATAATTAATATAACTGAAGACTCCTCATCGGACAAATCTAATATAAATGATGATTGTGACGAATCATGTTAATAAAAGGAATTAAACTGATTAGTTGTTTTATTTGTATGATTATAATAAGAAGAAAGTAAAACTTTACATAATGTTAATTTTGTTGTCTTCCTGATTAAATAACATATTACACCTTATTTAAATATTAACATTGATTTTTTCCGATTAGTTGTAATCTGTGGCACAATCGTAGTAATCGTTATGTGTGGCACAGCAGTAAGGGGGCGGTGCCCGTGGATGGGCAGGATGTGATATGATTTTATTAATATACTTTTTGTAAACGCAAGAAATTAAAGGATTTATTTTATTTATTTACACAAATACATTTCGAGATAAATCTAACAAACAAACATTTTTAATACTATTTTCTACTGATATATAATTTAAGCAAGTAACTACAGGCCTAATAAAAATAATCATAAACATGTAGAAACAAAATGCTTTACATTCTTAAATGTATATAAATAATAAATATTTTTTAATAACACACTTCCCGGCCCAATGCCAATTTCTGAGCACTGAATTAAAATTTAGCTACAGTGACAACCCTGTGATAGGCAACTATGGTAACTATGACAGGTAATTATGTCGCGGATTGGGCCGAAGATGCCCTACTTTGTTCTCTTTATACTTTGGTGAGGGCGAGTCGCTTGTTTAAGATAAACATTTCCATCATACATTACATATGTGTAACTCGCATGGCAGCGCACGCCAGAATAGCTTGCAGATTGTAGATTTTTTACTACTTACTTGACACTTATGGTCATATTTTGGACAATTCACACAATATCTTTATAAATTGTAGTCTTTGTGTTATTCTGATGTATTTAAGCTATATTATTGTTTGTTTTTGTAAGTTTCATTAAAATCCATTCAGTAGGTTTTACGTTAAAGAGTAACAAACATCCATCCATCCATACTCCAAACTCTCGCGTTTATAATATTAGTAAAGATTTTTAAAAAAACCTAGAGCACGTAAAACTTTGATTAAAAAACTAGACTATTCATTTCAATACTTACGTCTAAAATATTTCTACTGCCGAGTCTCACAATCTTAGGGTTGACGTCATCGACAGTCTGATCGGTCTTCGTAACTTTGGAGCAGTGAGCTGCTGTCAACACGAACCTCTCGCTTATAAGTGTTCCTCCACATTTAAAAGACCAACCACCAGCTTTTAATTTCCAACCGAGAGCTCCCTTAAAAATAATAACAATAAATAATATCCTCTCGGCCATTTTCGCCAACGCTGCTAAGTCTCATTAAGACTGGAGTTACTTTCAACATACTTAAATAGAAGCTTCCTTTTTTTTATTGTTGGGGAATGCATTTACGCATACTGCGAGTTATGTCAAAATCAAATTGAATATTATATAGTAATAACAATAATAATATAGAGGTTAAATTAAATGTCAGTCTGTAAGTCTGTGAGTAAACTACCACCGACTCAGAAGGCAGTTCTACTGAGAAGAACCGGCGAGAAACTCAACAGTTGCTCTTTTAAAATAAAATTGGATACAATATTGCAATACAATAATCATTTATTCATGTAACGTGAGAAACCAGACAATAATCCCACCCGTTTACATCTTCAATGTATATACAGCCAAAGTTGCATGCGCGTTTCATAGCTGGTCTGGCTCGATTGCCGGTTGCTAATGAGCCCCCTACCATGACAAAGTGAACGCACGAGGGAGGAGAATTTTTCAGTACTCCGGCTCAGTAAAGTTAGCAATTGCCTCAGTGGTGTAGTGGTTAGCATGTACATCGAGAGGTCCTGGGTTTAAGTCCTGGGTCGGGCCAAGTTTAATGTTTGAGTCTTTCTGTTTAGTAAGCCTCAGTAACAACCCGGAGTTCAGAAATTGACGGTGTGTCCTGCGCCTTAGCTCTCAAGTGTCGAACAATCGTCCCACCGGAGTATGAGAGTGATAGGAACAGAGAGTGCACTTGTGTCTGCATTATAATATCTCCTGCGCAGTTGGCCAGTCTCAATGGGGTTAGCCACCGTGGCCAGAATCGGTCGGAGAACATTATTAATATTATTGGTAAAGTATGGAATATTTACCATGTGAGGATACTCTCCCCTTTTAGTGATGCTTCCCCCGATCACCCAATACGGTACAATATTCATCTTATAATAGCGACCTGTTTTAAAGATTAATTAAATTAATAGCACTTCTGTCTTTGAATAGTAATTTTAAATTAATAAACGGTTTTAAATTTTTAAATGGTAATCGTCACCTAAAATTTCAAAAACAAACAAATGTTGGAAAAGCAATAGAATTTGAGTTGTATATACGGGGTCTCCCTTCAATACGAGGGGTTTAGGCTATGGCCTAATGTCCACCGCTGGCAAAGTACGGGTTGGCGGACTGCACAATGCACATATCTTTCGAAAACTTGCTAGGTTCTCTCAGACACGCAGGTATCCTGGTTGGTTCTTCCTTACACCTTTAAAATACTTACATAGCGACTCTATTTCTAACTTTCTAATTTGCCACGTGTACTCCAGACATTCTGTGGAAAATAAATTGCCCAATTGATATTGAATGCAAGCGGAGGCCGAGATTATAGTCTATACTTAATCTATACTAATATTATAAAGCTGTTTGTTCGGTTGAACGCGCTTATCTCAGGAATTACTGGTCCGTATTGAAAAATTGTTTTTGTGTTGGAAAGTCCGTTTATTGAGGAAGGCTACAGACTATAGACTAGACTATAGGCTATATTACATGACGCTACGACCAATAGGAGCGGAGCATCAATGAAAAATTTTGTTTATGTATATATTTTGATTTTCAACCTTTATAACGCGAGCGGAGCCACGGGAAAGGCTAGTGTTACACATAAAGGAAAGATTTGTATTTTTGTAAGTAACGAATAAACTCAGAAACTACTGGACCGATTTCAAAAATTCTTCTGCTATTAGAAACCTACATGACAACTGATTAATATAGGCTATATTTATTACTAGCGGAACCCGCGGCTTCGCTCGCGCGAGATCTAAACACGAACCCGAGCGATGCGAGCATGAATCACTAGCTATTAATATTTTTATCTGTCTGTTTGTGAACGCATCACTAGAAAGCAACAGTGCGATTTTTATGGAATTTAGTGCGATGATAGTTGGTTACCCGGGACAACACTTAGGATACTGTCTATGGCTTGAAAAAATCTTGTCTCTGGGAAATGTATGCAGATTCGGGATGAATAATATAATGGGTAAATTCCTAGTTTACATTTAAGCAGTGGCGTAACTATAGGGTGGTAGGGGTGGCAAAATGCCACGGGCCCCCGGACCCAAGAGGGCCCCGGCTCAAGAGACCTTAAAATTTATCTTTTTTTAAGTAAATAAAATCAATCAAAGTGGCACAATTAAAGACTATATATAACGCCTCCAGATGTGTTTAGGACGGCCACGTTTTCTCTTCCCTTGCGTAGTCCGGAGGGCCCCATTTGAAGAATTTGTCACGGGCCTCAGATAGTATAGTTACGCCACTGTGTTTAAGTTTAACGTACAACGTTCAACGTGTGCGGCATATTGTCTCTTGCCAGTTTACTAGTCTGACTGAAATTGGCCGTTGAAGCCGAAATCGAGTGAAAGATAACAATAAATTAAATTACATTCACTTAAATTAAGATTTGGTAATTAACAAAAATAAAAACCGACTTCAAAAAGTTGCAAACCGAAACTTAAAAGAAAAAAATAATAATTTTAATTAATTAGTTATTGTTGGAGTCGGTGCCAGCCAAGAAGGACAGTGTTATTCTGCCTTTGCAATGAACTTTCGAAAGGATATTTTGATGATCTTTACAAATTAATTAATTTATTTTTTAATTAATCAAACAGGTATCTATTAACGTTATTTTGCTTTGGCTGAAAACACAAGAAATCGGTGAAAACACATAAAAACAACCGCTGAGAAATTTCACCTTCCATCATCAGCTCATCCACATAAGATGATGATTTTCAGACGTAGAAGCTTCATCAGTTTTATAAAATATATCAAAAACAATAATAGGTGCCTATAAGTTTTGAGAGTTGCCCTCGATTTCCCTGGGATCCCATCATAAGATCCTGACTTCGTGACTATGGGACTCCCTCGGAACTATAGTACCTTACTGAACAAAAGAAAAATTTTTGAGATCGGCCCACAGTTGGCGGAGAAATCGTTGAACATACATAAAAAAAATATATACAGTGGAACTTTTTTGAAGTCGGTTAAAAACATCTAAAGAAAAGCGGTTACTCACTGACTTCACTTACACGCCGTCCCGGTGCTTGGTAATCCGGCATATCCAACTGGACCTCTTCACAAAGGTTAAATGGAACTTTTATTCTTATTTCATTGTAAATTTGCTAAAAGATAATGGTTTAATTGAATCATTTTGGCTTTTTGTCTTTGATAAATAAAATAAATGTGTTGGGACACTATTACGCACAACGCCATCTACTTCCTTGGTAAGCTACGAAGGAAGCTTGTGTTACGGATACTAAATAGTTGATATACTACATAATATAATATATAAATTTAAACACATCCATGTTATAAATATAAACACCCATGACTGGAATACAAACATTCGTGGTCAACAAATGAATGCCCCCAGCGGGAATCAAACCTGCGACCGCTGGTGCAGAAAGCTGTCACTACCAACTGAGCCAAACTAGTCGTCAAAATCATACATCAAATTAGTCAGATTTGTATGAAAAGTCCACATCATCATCATCATCTGAGCGTTTGTTCCGGTTGCTGCCGTGGCTTTCACCATCAGAGCCCGGGGTCCGCTTTACTTATCATCCGCCTCCACTTCGGCCGATCTTGCGCATCCATGTGGGTTAGTCCATTGGCACGCATGTCAGCCATTACGACGTCAAGCCAGCACTTCTTGGGCCTGCCCCTCTTTCGAGGTCCCGGCGGGGGTGCCATGGCTAGACATCTGTTACCCACGTAGCTTGCCGGTCTACGCGTTACGTGGCCGTACCAACGTAAGCGACATTCCTGCAATTTGTCTGCTATGTCACGAACATGAAGACTACCACGGATGCGGGAATTACGCACGCGGTCTATCCGCGAGACCCCACACATCCATCGCAGCATCTTCATCTCCGTGACACGCAGTTCTTGCTTGTGTCGTTCAAGGACGGGCCACGCTTCGCTGCCATATAAAAGAACAGGTCTAATGATGGTTTTATAGACCTGTCCCTTCAGTTTGACCGGCATTTTGGGGTCGCAGATGACACCACTCACCTCACGCCATTTAGCCCAAGCTGCTGAAATGCGTGCCTTGACGTCCCAATCGATGTCACCCGACGCATGAAGTATGGACCCTAAGTACTTAAACTGGTCCGTGCGCTCAACCATGTTTTCGCCTATGCGAACGGACAAGGGGTCGTTGGAGTTGCAGGCCAGGTACTTGGTCTTCGCCACATTCAGTCTAAGACCACCGTTCTTAAGCGAGCTCTCCCAACCATTTACGCGTCTCTCAAGGCGGTTCCTGTCCGAGTCTAGTCGAGCCAGTGCAATATCGTCCGCGTACATGAGCAACCACGGGGGTTGCTCATGTGCATCTCTGATGCTGACGGATAGTTCGTCCAATATCACACTGAACAGAAACGGACTGAGAACCGAGCCTTGATGTACTCCGACGGTGATGGGAAAGGGAGTCGTATCGCCAACAGCCGTCCTGACCACAGACTCGGAATTCAGGTACATGTCTCGGACTATATCAATATAAATTTCTGGTACCCCTTTGGACCTCAGTGCCCACCAGATCATCACGCGAGGAACACAGTCGAAGGCCTTCTGCATATCTAAAAAGAGGAGGTTCAGAGGCGTATTCTTCGATCTGTATTTCTCCATGACGGTCCTTAGGGCAAAAACAGGGTCCATGGTGCCGCACCCAGGGCGAAATCCATATTGGCAATCCGAGACCGTGCACTCCTGCCGGATCCGGGAGTCCACAATCCGCTCAAAGAGCTTCATGGTGTGGGACATGACCTTAATGCCCCGATAACCGCTACACTCCTGCACCGATCCCTTGCCTTTGTAGACTGGAGTAATAATACTCAGCCTCCATTGGTTCGGGATTTTACCGGTCAGGAGTGCGCGGTTAAAGAGGTCAGTAAGGGCGCCCACACCACGCGGACCTAAGGTCTTCCAGGCCTCAATTGGGACTCCGTCGGCACCGACAGCTTTCCGATTCTTCATGTAGCGAAGAGCTAGCTGCACTTCTTCAGGCGTTATCGGGGGCACGAGTCCTTGGTTCGGAGGGAGATCAGGTGGGCTCACTACTTCGTGCTGCTGGTTAAGCAGCTCGTGGAAGTATGAGCGCCATCTCTCCTTCACCGCGAGGTCCTCGCATAACAGGTCACCGCTAGAGTCTTTTACACAGCGGCACTTGGAAATATCCAGTGCCGCTTTGACTCGGGACCGTGCCAATTTGTAGACGAGCTTCTGCCCCTCAGACGATTCCAACTTGTCGTATAACGGTTGCAAGTCGTCCTGTCTGGCTCTGGCTACAGCTCTCTTGGCGGCCCTTTTCGCGGTCCTGTATGCGTCGCGGTCTTCAGGGGATCTGGACGCTTGCCACTTTTTGAAGAGCGTCTTTTTCATTCTGACTTCCCCCTGGACTGTGTCGTTCCACCACCACGTCTCCTTGTCACACTTGCGCCCGCCCTTGGACGTGCCGAGCACTGCCTTCGCCGCCTCCGTGATTGCCGCCTGAATCCTATCCCAGTGTTGCTGGGTCGATTCGTCATCAACCGTGGTGCACTTGTCACCAACGGCTGAGGCGAACTCCTGTGCCCTTGATTCAAGTCACCACCACCGAGTCTAGCGTCGGCAGCGCTCGGCACGTTTCTCCACGGGCTTCACTCAGAGGTCCATGACAAGGAGGCGGTGTTGTGCAGAGAGACTCTCACCGGGTATGACCTTGCAGTTGGCTACTCTGCTGATGTGGTGCCTCCTAGTTAACAGGAAGTCGATCTGAGTAGCGTGCCTCCCGCTCTCGTAGGTGATGAGGTGCTCGGGTTTCTTTTTGAAAAACTTGTTCACGACAGCCAGGTCGCTGGCCGCACACGTCGTCAGGGTTTTATTTCCTTCCGAGTTGCGGCTCCCGCACCCAAAACCACCGTGAACACGCTCAAAGCCCCCGCTCACCTCGCCCACGTGACCGTTCAGATCACCACCCAGTACAATTCCCTGGGACAATGGTATGTCGCGTAGCACATCTCCGAGTAGATTCCAAAACGACGCCTTTTCAGTGTCGCTACAACCAGCCTGTGGCGCATAGGCACTTATGAGGTGAGTTACCACCCCCTCGATAAGAGTCCTTACCACCACAAGCCGGTCGCTGATGCGGTTAACCTCCAGGACGCCGTCTTGCATCTCCTCAGAGAGCACTACTGCCACCCCGCCCTGCCCACTAGGTGCACCGGTGTAGATCAGTTTGTAGCCATTCCCAATGAACCGGGATCTGCTGCCTTTCCACCGAGTCTCCTGCAGGAACGCCACGGCCACCCTCCGCCTAGCGAGTACATCGGCCAACTCTCTTCCACGTCCTGTTAGCGTGCCAATGTTCCACGTGCCGAAGCGTATCTTGCGGGTTTGGGCTCGCGTCATTAGCCGCGCCCGCCCCTGGCGCGGTAGCCCTTGCCCATTTGTCGCAGGAGTCGGGCGGGGCTCCTGCGCGCCGTTTTGCAGCGGCGCCCTATCCCTGCGCAAATTCCTATGCTGACTTTCCATGTATTGTGGCGATTTGTGCTAATTACGGGAGCGACTGCCGTCTGACCTCCCAACCCCGAAAGGAAAGCTTAACTACAAAGATGATGTGGTAGTGAGTTCCCTTTGTCGCCTCGTACGACACCCACGGGATGATATGGGGTGGCGACATTTGTATTCATAACGCCGTCGCCACACGGCAAATGAAAAGTCCACATATTATAGATAATTTGTTTGTATGTTCTTCATAAGTCCCACTTTTAAACAAAACCAGGAGAAATAAACTAGTATTGTAATATTTTTTATTCATACCGTTTCTTTTTCATAATCCAATTTAGATTGCACTCTCGAAAGAAATCCTGAAAATTAAATTAGAAATAAAATTGAAGTGTCTGTTTTTAATTTCATAAACTCATTTTTTTTAAATATTTGCCTGTCTGTTGTTCCGGCTAATCTCTAAAACGGCTGAACCCATTTTAATGGAAATTTCATTTGCTGATAGCTAATGTCATTAAGAGTAACTTAGACTACTTTTTATTTTATAAGAAAATTATAAAAACCGTTTAAATAAGGTAAACCTTTAAAGAAATAAAATTTCTACCGCCTCCTTTTTTGAAGTCGGTTAAAAAATAAATATTTGGTGGGTTCTCTCAGACATGCAGGTTTCCTCACGATGTTTTCCTTCACCGTAAGACAAGTGGTAATCATGATATAAATGATTCACCCGGATTTGAACCCGCTTCACTTCACTATGATGATACACCAAACAAAGAAAATAATTTTTTTACCCAAAATATAAACACAATATATTAAATAGATTGACATTATTTTATTCAAGAACCGTTATTATTCACTGAATACAGGAAATAGATTGCTCGAAAACAGATGTATTAATAATGATAATAATATTATTATCTTTTAATGTATGGTTTTCCTCACTGGTTTGTTTACGTTTATATTCCATGTATCTTAATTTCCAAGTCGGTTAACGGAGTTAGTTAGTTAGTTTACGTGTACTTCTCAGAAAACCCCTAGATACCTACATACTAGAGAAATTATCCTATATTATGTTGTACCGGTTCAACATACCAAACTTCATCATGAATAAAATATTTTGATTTGATTCAAATCAAATCAAATCAAAATATTTCAGCATAAAAATTGTAACAATTTCTTACTGAACGTCATGAGTCTACCACCAGTTCGGAAAGAAGAAACCTCTGACCTGAGAAGAACTGGCGAAAGAAACTCAGCGGGACTAATATAATTTTTTTTATCTTAATCTCACTCTTTTTTAAATTAAATTGTTAACAATAATTCTATATGTTGAAATAGCCTGGCGGCGATCACATCATTCCCAAGGCGTACTGTCTTCTAAAAATGGTTAATCGAATAATAGCCTTTAGTACACAAACGTTCCGTCACATTTTTTTTTATTTAGCAATAGAAGCTTTTTCAACGTTTTAATTTAACGTATTTTAAATAAAACTATCTTTTAGTATTTTGTCGCGTAATTATTTCTATTTTTTCACATGACCATGTCCATGCAGCATGACCATGGGAGAGACAAAAAAATCGGCGAAATAATCGGAAAAAATAGTTTAGCCAAAGTTACTCCTTAGGGGCCATTCATTTATTACGTAAGACAATTTAGGGGGGGAGGGGGGTCGACCATGTCTTATGTATTCTTACAGGGGTGTGGGAGGGAGTCTCGATAGTTCTTACGTAAGACCAAAAATATGCGCATAGTTAAAATTATACTTTGAAAAAGCGCGGGCCACCGAGCGAAAGGTTAAAATTACAAATAAACATTTCAAAAAATTGTTACTTTGAAAAATAAACATTAAAATAAACCAAAAGTGTATTAATTTTTTCTTTTACTCTTACGTAATAAATATTAAACAGGGGGAGAGGGTAGGCCTATTCTTATTTTTTCTTATAATAGGGGGGAGGGGGTCAAAAACTAGCGAAAACAGTCTTACGTAATAAATGAATGGCCCCTTACAACATTAGCAGCATATGCATGTGAAAGATCGTAAAATCGGTCCAGCTATTTCAGAGATTAGCCGGTACAAACAGACAGTCAGATATTTTTTTAAATTGGATTTTTGATGTAAGTACCGTATATACTTTCATATGCATTTAGTGAAAAGCTGTTAATTTGAAATTAAAAACAGACACTTCAATTTTATTTATATATATATATATATATATATAGATATGTTTAGTAATATAGATAATTTATTATAATAAGCGACCCGCAAGTAACCTGGATTACGTATAACTTATGTTATCACTACATAGTATAAAACAAAGTCGCTTCCCGCTGTCTGTCTGTCCCTATGTGTGCTTAAATCTTTAAAACTACGCAACGGATTTTGATGCGGTTTTTTTTAATAGATAGAGTGATTCAAGAGGAAGGTTTATGTATAATACATGCATAATATAGCAGAGAAACACTGATAATTTAAGAGGTTACTAATGTAATGTTGTAAATATACACATTTTTTTGCGCTTACACTGCAAACGCTGGCTAAACTCTACGAGATAGATCAAAATAATGTACTACAGTTTAGTACACCTTAATAAGCTCTACAAAAAAGTCCGCGATGGAATATGTCTATCTCTTACGGATAACTCACAATAACCATTTTCTCGCTTCGCTAGGCTCTTCCCTAGATTTAGCGCAGGCGAAGCCGCGGGATCCACTAGTTAATTATATTATAAACTTGATATAAAAGGTTATCATGATATAATAAGAAATATGAACATATAAAGACGCCACGTTTGGCGCAGTTTGTTGTGACTTTGACTACTTTCTTGCGCCAGCGGTCGCGGGTTCGAGTCCCGCTGGGGGCATTCATTTGTTAAACTCGGATGTATTTACTGCAGTCATGGGTGTTTATATCTATAATATGTATGTGTTTAAACGGTTGCGGTTTACAATCGTTTGGCCGGACAATGGTAATGGGAAGGGGTGGAGGGGTAGGTGAGATGCCCCTTAATATCCCTATACTACTACCATTACAAGGTAATACATAGTTCCTGAGAAAATAGAGTTTCGAATTTAACACTTGCCGGCCACTTCTTACTAAATCCTGTTATTATCGTTCTCTCTCATGTTAAGTTTTTATTAATTTTCTCTAAAAATATGAATTACCTTGTGTCGTGAGTGTTATTATTATGATCAGTGAATAAACCCCTACTGTATACATAAGTTTCACCCACCAACTCCTTCCAAACGATTGTAAACCCACCCCGTTTAAACTTATATACTTTTTATGTAGTATATCAACTATCTGGTATCCGTAACACAAGCTTCGTAGCTTACCACGGAACTAGATGGCGCTGTGTGTAATAATGTCCCAACATAATATGTATAGATTTATTCTGTTTGAAAAATAAAACAATAAAAAATAGCTATGACTTTTTATTTACATGAAACTGTATTTTATTTATTGGTTTTATTGGAACCTTTTTAACTACTTCATTACCAAACTTATTATAATTTAATGCTTCATCTATGTTCGTTATCACTTCCTTTTGCACATCAGTACAATCTACGACTTCTATGATTTCTTTAGAAACATTAATAGCTTCCTTTTCTACTGCAGCAACACCAGTTTTACTTGTAGCTTTCAATTTACTTTTCTTTTTATTTTGATTATCAGTTTTCTGTTTCTTATAAACAACTTGTGGGCCAATTATTATTGTATTTGTTTCACCCATATTCATTTTCACGGGTTCGACTCTATCATTAATAACCACAGGCACTTGTTTTTGAATCTTATCCTCCTTTTGCAGATTTTTTAACCGATACGTAACATTTTGTATTCTTTGAATTAGTTTGATTCGGGTTTCATCTATACTTTCCATTTCTGGTGCATAAGTTACATGTAAAGATCCTCCGTAGAAGTTTTTTGTGTCTAACATCCTTTTAGCGAGTCTGGCGGATTGTATTCTCTCATATTGAGCATGGTATGTCTCCGTGAAAGCCTCGGCAGCATGTTCTTGTGAAATGTTGAACTGTAATAGTTTTCCAAACTTGGCAAATTGGGCTTTAGTTTCTTGTCGTAGTTTGAGGGACGGTACTCCAAATATTAAAAGATGGTTGGACTCTTTTGCTATTGAATATACCTAGAAATAGATAAGATAAATCTTTTACAAACTTTGAATGTCTTATTTATTTATATCTAATCAAAAGCATAAAAAATGAGTTAGTCTAGTCTTTTTCAACTCCTTCCAGCCCTTTATTTGCCTTGAAAAGTACCCTATGTCCTATGTCAGGCTCAAGCTTTACATAACAGAACCTATATTTATTTATTTACTTATTATTAATATGAACACCAATGACTGAAGTACAAACATTCGTGCTTCACACAAATGAATATCACCAGCGGGATTTGAACCCGCTACTGCTAGGATAGCAAGTAGGACTACAAACTAAGCCAAATGTATACCTTTACTGCAGTTAACTTTCTACCCTGTCTGTACGGCAGCCGCGTAGTGCACAGTGACTGCTGCTCGTGGTGAGGCAAGAGTATTTTATCTTCTTTATCCATTACGTAGTTCATTAATAAAATGTCCTTAGTTTAAATAATAATATTTTTATATTCATTTGTATATACTTTAAAATATTATGATGGAAATATGAAGATTTTAATAAGAGTGTAGCACCGTTTTGTTTATTTTGATTTTAAATGTCAATTGTCAATGTCATCATAAAAGATTAGTCATAGACAAGTATATTTTTTTAAGTACGTTCCAATTTACGATTACGGACTTTTTTATTATTAGCTTATTATGTGTGCTTTCCATTTACTTAACACAGAGGGACTCTGCGTTACATTGTGAAACACTGCCAAACACTGTGTAAAAGTTTAAATGAAACAGCTAGTTGTCTCGAAATAACACTAGAGCGCATCAATATCGCAAAATTATGGGCGTTGTATACCTAAATGCAAGTTCCTTGACAAAGTCTTAGCTCAATAATTTATAAACATAACCTTCCAATAAGTTAAAGAACTTTGACAATTTGCGGGCAAATAAATAATTGTTTTGTAATAATACTACTTTTGTTTAATAATTTTATAATAATTTAATAATTTTTTTAATTCATCAATTAATGTTATGAAAATGAAGAAAGTTGGCTATTCAGTTGTAATTAAATATAATGTTTAAAAAACCAACTCAAAAATTGAAAATAATTTTTGGCTATAAAAATAAAACAATCACTGTAATTCACTTATATTTGGTTGAGATGTACATTGTAATCTCCCGATTTAAGGAGAAAGGAGAGTGGGTGAATGAGGAGGAGGTGTAAATAGACCTACCTTAAAACGGGCGAATCTAGGAAATTAGTAGTTTTTGAGATATTTAATTTTAAAAATTTCAAATTTCCAAAGTTATGTTGACATAAAACGAAGTGAATCTGTCAAAATATGTAACGGGAAGTCACTACAGATACTAAAGAAATAAAAACAGATTAAATAATGTGTTCTAAAACTATTAATATGTTAAAAATATATAAATATATAAAATTTTAATAAGTAAATATTAAAAAGTAATTATTAAAAAATATATTGTGTAATAATAAATTGATAACATATTTACTATATTATGAAAAAAATTGTTGTTACCAACCTAGTGTTTAGCTTAAAGTCGCTTATGTTTGTAATCATGTTCTAACCTAACCTAACCAATCTGGCCTAGTAACACTTATGGTACTCGACTAACCTACCTAGTATTTAGCTTAAAGTCGCTTATGGTTGTAATCATGTTCTAACCTAACCTAACCAATCTGGCCTAGTAACGCTTATGGTACTCGACTAACTAACCTAGTGTTTAGCTTAAAGTCGTTTATGTTTGTAATCATGTTCTAACCTAACCTAACCAATCTGGCCTAGTAACGCTTATGGTACTTGACTAACCTACCTAGTATTTAGCTTAAAGTCGCTTTTGTTTGTGGTCATGTTCGAACCCTAACCTAACCCATCTGGCCTAGTAATGCTTATAGCACTCGACTAACCTACCTAGTGTTTAGCTTAAAGTCGCTTATGTTTGTAATCATGTTCTAACCTAACCTAACCAATCTGGCCTAGTAACGCTTATGGTTCTCGACTAACCTACCTAGTGTTTAGCTTAAAGTTACTTTTGTTTGTGTATAAAAAAATATTCAATTTAATCTATATAAATTTTTTATTTAGATATCTCAAAAGCTACTAATTTCCTGGACTCGCCCGTTTTAAGGTAGGTCTATTTACACCTCCTCCTCATTCACCCACTATCCTTTCTCCTCAAATCGGGAGATTATAATGTACAACTGAGCCTATATTTTTATTATAATTTGTACGTATTTCAATAAAATTATAGTCGAAACAAAAGTAAAAAATATTTCAATAATACTAGGATGCTTATAATTAATAATATAAAATATCATCAGTC
The DNA here is from genome assembly GCA_905231865.2 of Boloria selene. NCBI lineage: Eukaryota > Metazoa > Arthropoda > Insecta > Lepidoptera > Nymphalidae > Boloria > Boloria selene. The sequence goes on from HG993160.1 coordinate 6,601,991, forward strand.
AGTAGTTCTTACGGTACTATAAAATCTTTGACATTACACCACTTTTTCGAGTGTCTAACAGTGTACGGCTGTGTTCAGCAGTGTCGTTGATGGAAAGCGCTTTATCGAGCACTGCGTTACACTGCGTCACTTTTTGTATTAATTGGAAAGCACACTCTATTATTAGATTATTAGCTTAGGTTGTAACCTCATGATGACGCTTGACGCTAGCTTTCAGCGTCAAACTATATTATTGTTTTTAAAATTTATCCCAATAGGGACAGGCAAAGGACTATAGTCCATACAGCCTGATGTTATTATATTAGTTTGAATGGTTCTAGTTCTACGTACAAAGAAATACGACTGTTCAGTTCACGCACATGATACACAGTGTTTACAAGAAAATTGAAGAGTTATTTCCAGATATTTTGTAGAAATTTTGCGAACGAATACTTAGTATTATTCCAGTGCAAATCGATGCGCTTAGTTCGGTACCTACTGTTTTTTATACGTAGACGTACGGAAAAAAATAGGTATTGCGAGTGTAACTTTATATTAGATATTATAGATTTTTCTGTACGACTTTTTAGGACCTACAGGCTACAGCATCCTACTACACTGTTTTGTTGTGTCTCTTTCAGATTTTCCCACCGCTAGCTTTCTAAGAACGACTCAAGAAAACCAATCATTTTGATTTCATGTAGAAATGAAATATTTTTCTGCAATAAAAAGTATCCTAAATGTTGACACGAGTAATTAGTACAGAAAATTAGGTTAAAATCGGTCCAGTATTTTTTGTGTTAAACGATTACACAAAAACAGACATATAGACAAAAAATTTAATAACTATTGTTTTAGGGTCTATAAAAAATAAAAATACTATACGTAATAGTATTTTTTTTTACTACAAAGTACGAACGACGTGACGTCATCATCATACGGATCATACGAAATACGCAACACGACTTGATGCGATGTTCTAAGTATCGTATCAAAAGTAACGAGTAACGTAACGATACGAAAGTAACGAATACTGATTATTATAGTAACGAATACATACGGGTACGCTATGTTTCGTTACTTTTACACCACTAATATCGATTACTTTCGAGTTCGATTATATAGATTCTAAATTTCTGTTTAATCCTTAAAATAAAAAGCTAATTCGAGTTTAGCTTTTTACGATTTGACGCTACTAAGTTTTTTCCAGGTGGCAGCACAGCCTAAATTAACCACGTGACACAATTTGACGCTCATAACCAGCGTCAAGCGTCAGCATGAGGTTACCGTTACACCCTTAGGGACCCGTCCTCGCTTCGCGCACTCTCTAACTACTATCGATCGATACTAATTTAAATAAATATTAATTTAAATTTAAACAATATTTTACCACAAATGTATTCAGCCTTTAAATTATGTTTATTAAATAGTGTACGTTACGTTCAATCATTAAAAATTAGGTACGATTTCATTACAATTGCAACCTTCTATCTTTTCCTAAGGCCTATCTTATTTATTATATTAGCAATTTGCTAGTGAAAATCCGATCAAGATATTGAAGTTTCGAAGAATTACCGGAACAGAGAGACAGACAACCATGTTATCAATAGTTTTTAATATGTAGGTACCACTATAATACTTTCATATTGCAATTTTATTTATTTTCACTTCAATTTTACTTATTTATATATATTTTTATTGATTATAAATAAGCATTTCTAAACGTCTAGTTAAGTATTCTGGTCAAAACTCCTACAGATTAAATAAAAAAGAAATTAAAACAACAATACCACGAAAATAAAACTTTATTATAATTTTTTTATAAGAAAAATCTTTATAAATACAGTAAAATGCAATATTAACAATGTTTTTCTTATTACTTACGGAGTAAATATACCACACAAATGACTATCTAGTGATGTGCACAAATAATGACTTACCAAGTTTCCACCACTTTTTTTTAAAACAATATTGTATTACACTTCTTTTGTTAATAATTAATAATTAATATTAATTACTTATTATTCCTAATAATATACCAGTAGGTATATATTTTTTAAATTGTCTAACTCAGAAGTCCTACATTTATATATACAAATTATTATTTTAATCATTGGCGAAGTAATTTGTGTCCAAATGGCACGCCTAGAAGCCACAGAATAAAGAACATGAACATTATTTTAATAGTCTCATAAAAAAATTTTAGAAAAAATTTATATTAAAGCATGGCAACATCTTACTACAATTCAGTAATTTGTGTGGTATTTTAAAATATAAATTAATTGAAGACGTGACGAAGACGATATGTCGCATATTCGATTTTTTACTATTTTTTGCATAGATGTATACACAGTTTTAAATCAAATCAAAATATTCTTTGTTCAAATAGACTTTTACAAGCTCTTCCGAATCGTCATTTTCACATTATTAAAATTAAATGTCAGTCTGTAAGTCTGTGAGTAAACTACCACCGGCTCGGAAAGCTGTTCTGCTGAGAAGAACCGGCGAGAAACACAACAGTTGCTCTTTTCAAAAAAATATTTGGTAACAATATTGTATTACAATATTTATCTATTTATCCTACAAATCTTAAAGCAGCCATATTTATGACTATCACAGTTCACTTTCCGACACTTTTAACATGCACTTATACATTACACACACTTTGAACTCAATTTTCTGGAAATTATAATTCTGCGACATATCACCTTCTTACATTCATATCTTCAATTATAAGCTATGGGTAAATATCTGATGTTCTTCAACTCCTCTCATGGTAGTCCTCCGTCTTCATGTCATTCAAACCAAGCTCCTCATTCTGTTCAAATGTACGCTCGTAGCGGGTTACTTTTACACCTGAAAGAAAAAAAAAACTTATTATATATATTCTTTATTGCAATATAAATAACACATAGAGTAATTTAAAAATAATTTATGTTAGCAAGGGTGGACTTATCTCTTCCAGCCAACCCATGGAAGTAAGAGATAGTGGTTAAAAAACAGCAACGGGCAAACGCGTGCAGATGTAATAGAATACAGTTAATTATTATTAATACCATACATTATATACTAAAAGGATAAATAAACATACATACATAATATGTTTATATATATATATATATATATATATATATATATATATATATATATATATATATATATATATATATATATATATATATATATATATATATATATATATATATATATATATATATACAATATACTTAAATAATACATACATATACATACACACATATATACATACAAATATATATATACGTATTGTTGTTACGTTGTTACGTTTGTAACGTACAACATTATTATATTATATATTAAGGATGTGCGAATATAGTTCGAATCGAATCAAATCGAAATATAGACTAGGCTGTATGGACTATAGTCCTTTGCCTTTCCCTATTGGGGATAAAATTTAAAAACAACAACAATGAATCAAATCGAATAATAATATTCGATTCGAAATTCGAATCGGATAATTCGAATTTTCGAATCATTCGAAATTCTACGAATAATTCGAAAAATTTCGAATAATTCGAAAATTTTCAATTGTTTCCATTTAAATTCCTTTAAATCGTGTATCAAAATATTCTACATACGAGTAATATGTAATTCAATAAAACACTACACTAATTGTTCTATTTGTGTAACTATATTTCATGGTTTGAATAACATGTATATTGACTGTTAAATTTATATTTGAATATTGAAAATAAGAAACCCTGAATTCAAATCAATCAATTCGGAAAAAAAAATTGAATTATTCGAAAATTTTTGAATTACATAGATGGGAACTTTCGAAAAATTCGAATTAACTCGAATCAAATAATAATATTCGATTCGGAACGAATAATTCGTAATTTCGAATTATTCACACATGTCTGTTACGTATAAAAAAAAACTTGAAGTGTTAAAAATTTAACACATTCGGTATGTGTTGTTTGCATTTTTTTAAAAATGGATGATCAACATTAAACATTAAATCTTAACAAATATTCACATTAATGGTGCGTCTAAACGGGCAATGTTTTTCTGCAATAGAGTGGCCGGCAACATTGAAAGCAATATCAGCAATATTGCAGTACTGTCCGGCCATATCGGCAATCATGTTTGGTATGGCCGATATTGCCCGACCAGTCCTATTGTTGTTTCGGTCGCTCTCAATTGTTATGGCATAGTGCGTCCTTTTCTACGCGACTGAAGTATGCTGTGAGTGACGCCGTAATTAATTGCTATATTCTGTGCTATTGCTGTTTTGTCAGTTGCTACGTTACCTTGAGTATAATATAATTGCAACACATTGCCCGGCAATACTTTTGTGATGGCCCTGCAATTAGTTGCCAATATTGCAGCCACAAATATTGCCTGTTTTGTAGCACCCTTATAAAAATTTTAATTTTTCCAAAATATAAATTTATGATATTTTTTTATACTTAAAATACAAAATTTTGTAATTTAATACTCACCATCATCATATTGCTGAGGGTCATCGTTCAGGTTCTGCACATAAGAGTTTCCCGCGGGGTCGTCCAGGATCAATGTGATGGCACTCTTGCCTTCTAACACTTCGTCCAGTTTACTGATAAACCTACAAATATTATTTATAAATATATAAAAAAATAATGAATTTTTATATTTGATACTCTGTGACTGAGCTGTCAAGTTGACTTTACTTTTTATCGTAATGGCGGGAACACGATATGTATAAACACCCATGACTTCAGTACAAACATTTGTGCTCAGCAAATGAATGCCTTCAGCGGGACTCGAACCCGCAAAGGCATAACTACTACGGTCACTACAAACATCATAATTCCACCACAACCATCCCACTGCTTTTTCACTCCTTCATGTCATTTTGCTTTTTTTGTCCTCCCATTATCTCTACTCCTACCCAGTCCCGTCTTTATCATAACAGCACATGGGACATGGGGCCCCCGTACCACGAGGGCCCTGAAAAGTACTAAGTAAAAAAACTTAAGCACACAAAGAAGCTTAATGTTTTAATCTATTTACATTGAACTGTTTTTTTTTAATTAACCCTATTTTTTACTACAAGGTCCCAAATTCCGTGCCCGGCGGCCTCATTGCTTAAAATGACACCACCTTTTTTTTACTAAAAAGCCTTAACTGCCTACCAGGGGCCTCACACTCTCACTCACCCATCCAACCTGTCCCTGGCGAGCGCGGGCGCGTCCCCCCGCAGCGAGGGGGCGTCGGCGAGCTGGTCGCGGGTGGCGCGCACGAGGCCCTCCGCCGTGGAGAAGCGGCCCCCCAGCGCGCGGCCCCCCACCTCCAGCTCCAGCTCCGGGATGCTCATGCTGCACGTCTCCGACTGGGGGGGAGACATCCTTATAATCCTTGGATTTACGCGAATATTTGACATTTTCGTTTTTTTTCGGACATTTTCGTTTTTTTTTGCATTCTTCGGATTTTTGGCTCCGGAAAACCGACCGACCGAAACGTCAGGAACCAACAGTCAAAATAAAAAATAAATCCGCGACAAAATCCGAAAAAATAGTTTCATTTAAAAGGGCATCTAAAGTAAGAGAAATTGGTCCTTCTCGACCCGGATACAGATTTTTATTTTATTTTTTAATCAAATATTGAAAGGGAAGTCATATTTAATGCGTCATGCGGCACTACTGACAGGGAGATAACACTGATAAGCAAACATCGCTGGCCTAATGCGTGTTGGCGGACTTCACATGTCTGTCGAAAAAGGTTTTCTCAGACTTGCAGGTTTCCTCACGATGTTTTCCTTCACCGTAAGACAAGTGGTAATCATGATATAAATGATTCGCACATGAAAATATCAGAGGTGCGAGACCCGGATTTGAACCCGCATTACTCGGTTATCCGAGCGAGCGCGTTACCACTACCTTGATTGGAAAGAGACAAGAAATTGGGTAAAAAAAAATTATGGTCCTTCGTGATTTTTTTTAAATGTCAAAATTGAATACCTATTATTAACAAGCAAATTAATTAAAAATTAACACACCTTAAGTATGTCTCTTGAAAAGTCGTCTTTATTAGTTATCCTGACTTCGAACCGCACACCCTTGTCTTCTATACCGCCGCCCGACTTCACCTGATTTCAATATAATATTAATAACATAATTTTATTTATGTTGTTTATACACAGCGCCATCTAGTTCCATGGTAAGATACGAGGCTTGTGTTACGGATACCAGATACAACATGTATATAACTTTAAAATACATACATATTAGAAATATAAACACCCTTAGGTCTTAACTGAAATCAAACATCGAGCTCAACAAACATCTCAGCAGGATTCGAACCCGCGACCACTGGAACAGCAAGGACACTACAAACTGAGCCATACGAGTCGTTATTTCGGGGAGTGGGACTTTTAATAGGTCTAATCCTACTAATATTATAAACGCGAAAGTTTGTAAGTATAGATGGATGGATGTTTGTTACTCTTTCACGTAAAAACTACTGAATGGATTTTAATTAAACTTTACTATAATGTAGCTTATACATCAGAATAACACATAGGCTACAATTTATAAAGATATTGTGTGAATTGTCCAAAATATGACGATAAGTGTCAAGTAAGTAGTAAAAAATCTACCATCTGCGAGCTATTCTGGCGTGCGCTGCCAAAACCGCTAGAGTTACACATAATATGTAATGTACTAGTGGAACCCGCGGCTACGCTCGAAATAATATATCTAGTAGTACGAAGTAATAAATCTAGTAGTTATAATCAAGCAATAAAGACAATCTTACCTCGTTGGTACGATGGCCGCATGCGTCGCAAACAGTCGCCATTATCACTACTTCTTTGAAGTGCGGAATATCTGGAAACAAACATGTATGTAAATAATTATTATAAAAACATTTAAATGTCCAAACTTAATTCGTTCTTAACTTTAAAAAAAAATATTCCTCCAATTTTGGGAATCCGCCATATTGGATTTGCAATGACGTCACTTTGCTTGTTATGTTGCACTGATCAAGCCCTATCATTTGATATCTATATCCTGAGGAACTATTACAGCTAACCTAACATCCATCTATTAAGCTAATACTAGGTTCAAAACCCTGTAACCTATAGGTTCCCAACGGGGGCTGAAGGCAAATGGCGCCTAATTTGCGTTTACGTTATGGATTGTGGGAAATAGTAAAGACATTTTAAGTTGCGTGTACTTCATCATATTTGGCCGAGTATGGGTCTTCCTCTAGAACCACTCTATCAATTGGTGAAAACAACATGAAAATCAGTGCAGTAGTTTTTTAGTTTATCGCGAACAGACAGACGCGGCGGAGGACTTTGTTTTGTAATATGTAGTGATAATAGATAGACATAAATAAAATTGGTATTATCAACTAAGAGGTCCGGGAACCGATTCTGATATCCGATAAACCAACATTATTTTATACAGTCCACTCTTAAGTCCCCAGGACCGTAACAACAGTCTCCAGCCTAACCAATGGTCCTTCGAGCCGGATCATTGTTTAGGCCGTAGTCCATTAATGGCTAAAAGCTTATGCACTAACCCCTAACCCCTAAACCCCTACTCACTAGTGAGCTTCATATTGGTGTCAGCGGGCGCGTTGCAGTCGGGGCAGTTGGTCCGGAACTGCAGGACTTCGTCTGCTGCGAGTCGGTCGTAGCTGCCCTGGGAAGGATCAGCTGCAGTCAACTCCCCGGGGAGAGATCCCATCTGGGGGTAGTTTGGTTTAAAATTGTATTTTAATTTTTAAGTCACACCAATCTTAATATGGAAATGCGACAACTCAACTCACTCACTCACTCACTCATCACTCATCAGGGCCGCGCTGCAATCCGCCTAGGAGACTCGCTAGCCACCTCTCCTTGAGCACACAAATATATCTAACTAGCCAAAATACAGTCTCTTTTTACACCACTCAAGTATTGACGACACGTTTGGCTCAGTGGGTAGTGGTAGAAAGCAGGGTGCTTTCTGCGCCAGCGGTCGCGGGTTCGAGTCCCGCTGGGGGCATACATTTGTTGAGCACGAATGTTTGTACTCCAGTCATGGATGTTTATATTTATAATATGTATGTATTTAAACTTATATATGTGTAGTATATCAACCATCTAGTATCCATAACACAAGGCTCGTACCTTACCGTGGAACTAGATAGTGCTGTGTGTAAATTTACCAACATATTTATTTATTATTTATTATTATTAAGTATTTTCATTTATAAAGGTCTAGACCCCCAGAACCACTACTGGAGCTAAGCATTTTACACCTTGACGTTCAAAGATGAAACTTTGCAGTGAGTCTATAGTTAGTAGACGTTCGCGGATTTTTCGACAGTGCCGGATTAAGGAGATCTAAGGGCCCTCGTAAGCTTGTATTAGTACTTTTTTTATCTAGAAACTTTAACTTTGACAGGAGCTAGGGACGAATCCGAAGCAAGGATGAATCGTTAGTACATACGTATTTTATTTAAAATGAGTAGGCAAGCCTACTGAGGCATATTCTGTGTGTTAAAAACTAACAGTGAAATAAAATTCATTTGGTTATCAAAAGAATGAAAGTGATGAAAAAAAATCGATTAAAGTTATTTTAATTAAAAAAGCCATGAGCACTTTCAGATAGGCAAGTAATTATAGGCATATTTGTTTATAAATTATATTCGATAAAAAATATGTCTAATCTGGTTTTGTCAGATCGGTGAAGGTCGATCTTCCACCGGCTCTTAGACCATCTTGTATGCATAAATTATCAAAATATGCAATGTCACGGCTCGAATCACATAATGTTTCTCTTAGTTCTCTCCACCGCACTTGATTTTTACGATAATAATATTTATTTCATATTAATAAATATAAAAATAAATATTATTTTATACTTAAAAAATAAGAGAAATCTATTATTACGTCCTTTTGTCATCACTATAGCTTGTCATTTGGCGAGCTGTCAAAAAACCATTAACAAAATGGACAAACTATAGCAACACCACTAATAGAAACTATAACGTTACCTCTTCTTGCATATAAATGCCTAGAATGTGATTTTGCTCTTTGGAACGCTTGAAGTCAGTTCGGTCACAGCGAGGGTCCTTTCTGGGTGCATCTGGATTTTCTATATAAGTGTTACCTGAAAATACAAAAGAGAATATATATAACATAAGTAAATAATAAATAAATATGTTGGGACATTATTACTCACAGCGCCATCTACTTCCGTGGTAAGCTACGAGGCTTGTGTTACGCATACCGGATAGTTGATATACTACATATATAAGTTTAAATACATACATATTATAAATATAAACACCCATGACTGGAGTACAAACATCTGAGTTTAACAAACGAATTTCCCCAGCGGGACTCGAACCCGCGACCGCTAGCGTAAGAAAGTAGGGTCACTACAAGCTACGGCAAAGGTGTCGTCAAATAACATATATAGTTAACTAAAGTATTATTATAATAAAATTGTATGTTTGTCATAATTGATAAACTTAAAATTTGCTGAACTGGTTTAGAAGATATTTGGCCAGAAAGTAGTTTAAAAACCTGTAAAGGACTTAGCAAACTTAACTAAATTAGCCAACATAAGTCCACTCACCGCTAATATCCTCTAACTCCAATACCCAAGGCTTTCCGTTCCTCAACTCCTGAAGCTTTGCTACGAAGGCATCAATCTGAGCAGCATCCTCTGGGTGCTGGGCTCTTCTCGTATCTTGGTCCTGGGTCAGTCCTGAGATAGCTCGCTGGATGATACCTTCTACTGTTGTTACTTCTAAAAACAAAACAAAAAAAAACATGTAATAAGGTAATAGGGGCTTTCTGCAAAATTTATGGTCTGTAAAACAAAAATCTGCCCTGTAATTAAATTAAATAATATTTCTAAAACAAAAGTAGGCTAAGTGACTCTATATAAAATTATCTATCTGGGAGTGAAAGTCCCTTCAAAGTCGGTCCAGACGTTTCAGAGATTTGTCAGTCAATAAACAGACTGACAAAAATTTTAAAAATTGATTTTTTGGTGTAAATACAGTATATTTTACTGAAAGTAAATAAAAAATATGCAAGTGTAAGCCTGTAATTTGAAAAAATTAAGAGACAATTTAATTTTTATATATAGCCTAAAGGTGTTGTCAAAGGACATAGCTTACCGCCTTTTTGACTCTGTGCTGGTATTTCAAAATCTAGTTCCGGTATCTTCACTGCGGTGTAATCACTCTTCACTACTTGCCTATTCAGATCTATACTTTCTTCAACACGGAGTTTCCATCTGTAAAAAAATTTTTGGGCTAGAAAATATTTATGTACTGATTTGCATATTTGCTCAATTACTTCATTAAAAATAGTAATGTATTTAAAAATAGCCACACCAAACTTAGCCATGGTGGGCTATGGCCTGATCCCCATCGTATTGACGGAGGCCCACCCCCAGCAGTGGGATGTTAAAAACGGCTGAATACATACAATATATTTGAAAACATAAATTGATTTAAGAAGATTTTTTTAAAGGTCATGGCTTGAAAACAAAGGGACTCTAATGGGAGTAGCTAACCTAACCCAACGTACCATTCATACATCACATCTGCTTATAGCCAGGAAGACTGATAGCAGTATTAAACCAGAAAATAAACTATCTTAAATTACTGTTATGTAATAATAAATTGAATTTTACTTAGTTATTAGTTATTACCTGACACCCATCTCAGCGAAAGCTCCACCAGGCTGTATCTCATTATTTTCAAAGCCACATTTTTCACAAGAGAATGACATAACAACAACATTCTTGAAATGCGGTATCCGTGTAAGTAAAAGCCTTGTAATACCCTGCGCAAAAAGTTTATACATTTATTGTTATAATCCAAAAATATGAATTACAAACAAAATATATTAAAAAAATGATAGTCTCTCTTTTATTTATTTTGTACTACTTTTGGTAGTGATTTATATATTAAAAGGCGGCATTATTTATTACAACAACGGCCGGTAAGTTACAATTTGGATAGGTTATGTTTTTCATATATTAAAATACTTAGAAATCAAAAAGAAACCTCAACAAATACGCTAAATAAAACATAAGCTCATACCCCAATAAAAGTAAATCTTAAATCATTTAAAATATTAAGTAAAAAATGCCTAAAGATAACCAAAACAATGTGTTCTAGAATCATCCGAATTTACTTACATTTGCATGACAATTCATACAGAAGGATTCAATTTCTGTCACTTCAGGGTCTGGGTCTTCCGCAGTCAGATCCCTGAACAGTGGTTTTTGGTCTTCAGCACTCATTTTTATTTAAAACACTTAAAAATTCACGATAACAATGCAAATACGTATGTTTTCTCGAATGATATGACGTTTGCGAATGACATATCACATATGTCAAACTCAAGTGTCAAGTGTCAAATAATTTTTCCATGTGCTTTTCAACCGACTTCAGAGGAGGAGATTTTCAATTCAGTTATATGGATTTTTTACACTAGTAGTCTTGAAATAAACCACTACCTAGGAAGAGAGAAAACTAATATGTAGCCAATACCTGTCTTTTATTTCAATTTGAATTTATATAATATCTTTATTAATCGTATTTCAATGAAAACAATTTCCCTGTTGTGCTTTTCACCATTTGTTACTGATGGCTCGTTTAAACTTTATTTATGCAACAATATCTTCAGATTTATAAGAACATTTGATATTTTAGGATATAAAACTACCAAATCAATTTTTCGACGCAGGACCCGAAAAATAAAAAAGTCCCAAATGATTTTATGCTTCATCCTATCTTCATTCGATCTGATTCACAAGATCTTTTTATACCGTCAATAAAACGAATATTTTAAATGAAGTAGATAATAAAATAGTTAACATTTTGTTTTATTTTTACGTACACAGCTAAAAATATTAAAACGTTTTAAACTACGGAACCCTCGGTGTGTCACTCGTCCTTGCCGATTTTTACATGAGAATTGCAACTCAGATCAATAAATTACATTTTATTGCTCAAAGAATGTCAACAATATTTAGTTAAACTAATCTCCTGAAAGCTATTGAAAGAATTTCCGATTTACATTTGCTTAATAAATGTGCATATTTATTTAAAATTTAACTTTGGCCTCAAAATGATGTCATTTTTAAGAAATAAATAACCTTGGAAATAGAAGAGGCAATGAAATGACGTCACTCATATATTTTTGTCGATTTCTCTACTAAATAACGCGAACAAATTAAAATGTCCCACTTACAAATCGATTGTATATAATGTGTATATATTTTTAATTTAGCCGGTTTGCTTATAAAGGTAATGCGGATAAATTTAATATTACCTTCTTTGCTATGAAATGTCGTTAGTAGAAAGGCTTTTTAAATTTGGCGGGTGTTTATAACGATTCCCGCCGAGTGACTTCACTTTTTAAAATATTAGTCGTGAAAAGGCCGCGATTCAGAGTGATTGTACTTCAAAAATCTATTTGTGTTTACTTGTGATATATTACTGGGATTTATTATTTTATACGTAAGTTTATTTTTATTCAAAATTAAAATTGAATATCCTTCTTTCCATTTCTTTTATTGTAAATTAGCAAGTGCTATTTTTTATAATATTACTAGATAGATCCTCATTCTCGGTCCACTCGGGTTTGTCCTTACGATAGTTTTATAATATACATTTCTCAAAGATGATGTATTTTCCAGCAGTAAACAATATAATATATGTTGGTCCGGATAACCATCATACCAAATCTCAACAATATCTGTATAGTACATTTCTCGTGATGCGGTCACAAACAGGCAGACAGACAAAAATACTAAAAACTATAGATTCGGCTTTTGTATCGATAGTAATGACTATTTAATTAGGATTTTCCAAAAAAATATTCAATGTGCATATTCTATATCTATGTACTATACATAGGTATACTAAAATTCCATCTGACTTCATTTTCAGTTCATTTATTTTCAGTCGAATTGATTCTCAAAATACCTACTTTACTAAAACTAATACGTTCTGGGTACGTGTCTTACTTTAAACCGTTTTGAACAGCTTAGGCATTTTATACGATTTCTTTGCCACTTGTTGATTTAATTTTGGCATTTTTTTTTCTAACTTATGAATTAGGTATTCTTTAAGAGTGCCATATGTAAATTACTGATATTTCGCCTTGGATAGGTGGAATAATAATCTAATATTAAAGTCAATGTTCTTTAATTACTTATAATGTAATTACCTCGTTTTTAGCTCGGGTGCGTCCTTTGCCTTTTGTATTTATTATATTTACTTACTTATTGTTAATGTAAACAGACACATAACTAGCGTGGTGCGTTTTGACTTGCGTTTTTCTACTAAATTTCAACCAAATCAGCTCAGCGGTTATACGGTTAAAGCTAACAAACATACACAAACTAACATTTACATTTATACAAGTACTGTGGTAATAAAGTATCTCTAATACATGAGAACTTTAATTTTAAACTTAGTTTAAAATTAAAACTCATTTCATTATCATCAAATTAGGGGTGTTACACCAAGTAGATTCACTAGTAGTAGATTCCATAAAAAAACTTGTATTCAACCCTCATTAATGTCCCATTGCTGGGGGTGGGCCTCCCTCTTCGCCACGCTGACCAAGCGTGTGTCGTCAGATTTCTCAAGTCTTTCATCTTGACGACAAATACGAGTAGTAATCAATAATCATTTTGGAAATTGTTCACCCGGGATTTGTACCCGCTTTATTATATTTCTTAAGCAAACTTTTACCACTAGGCTACCATTGTCTTAATAAGAAATGCATATTTAAATAATAAGTACCTATAGCGTTCACATGAAAATAAACTATTGGAATGCTATGACGTCTAAACTCCAGTCTCGCATATAATATATATAATATAGATACTATTTTTCATTATACCTGTAAATGTAAATTTTCTTCGTGTATTTTGATGCGAAATATTATTTTGTGCTAGATTTACTTACCGTAAATGTACAAAACAAGTTATAAATACTAAAACATTCCTCGAGAACCACTCTATCCATTGGTGAAAACAGTGGGAAAATCGGTGCAGTACTTTTTTGAGTTTATCGCGAAGAGATAGACAGACTTGTCGGAGGACATTGATTTACAATAAATAAATAAATATGTTGAGACTTATTACAACAGCAGCGCCATCTGATTCCGTGGTAAGCTACGAGCTTGTGTTACATTACGGTGTTATGTTACGTTACGGTTTTGTCCTTCACCGTAACACAAGTGGTAATCATGATAGAAATGATTTGCACATGAAAATATCAGAGGTGCGAGACCCGGATTTGAACCCGCATCACTCGGTTATTCAAGCGCGTGACCACTGGACTACCACTCGCAAGTAGGAATCACTATCACTACATAGTATAAAACAAAGTCGCCTTTTCTGTCCCTATATCCCTATATCCCTATGTGCGCTTAAATCTTTAAAACTACGCAACGGATTTTGATGCGGTTTTTTTTAATAGATAGAGTGATTCAAGAGGAAGGTTTATATGCATAACTAGCGGATCCCGCGGCTTTGCCTGTGCTAAATCTAGGGAAGAGCCCGAGCGAAGCGAGGGCGAGTCGCTAGTAATAAATAAGTAGGAACTCAATCTTATCTAAATTTTGCATTTTGCACATTTTTGTTGTTATCATTATGTAATGGTCATGATAACGTAAATCGTAATAATAAATTAAAGTAAATATTGAATGCGGTGATGTCATTCGTCGTCAAGCAAGGATAGAGTTCCGTATTAATGATGAAACGATATTTTTTATATTTATCTATACATCTATACATATAATAACTAATAAGTAATTTCAAATTCTCAGCTTTTCACTAAATGCATATGAAAGTATATACGGTACTTACATCAAAAAAACTATTTTAAAATTTTTATCTGTCTGTCTGTTTGTTCCGGATAATCTCTGAAACGGCTGGACCAATTTTGACGTGACTTTCACTCGCAGATAGCTAATGTTATAAGGCGTAACTTAGGCTAATTTTATTTTATTAGACCATTATAAAAACCGTTTAATTTATTTTTAACTTACGCCCAGCGATTAATCGATCAATCCAATCTAACTAAATTTGTTGTTGTTGTTGTTTTTAAAATTTATCCCCAATAGGGAAAGGCAAAGGACTATAGTCCATACAGCCTAGTCTAAATTCCAATCTAACTAAATATGTATACCATAACGTACGAAGCACTGTAAGCATTAATGATGTAACGCACAGTGACGTAATACTTATACTTATTTTATAAATTGGCATAGATACACGATCAGCACACCTTGTTATTTAGGGTTCCGTAGACAAATCCTAATTAGAACCCTTATCATTTTGTCTGTCTGTACGTATGTCATATTCGTTTTTCTTCTTAAAGAGCTTTTTTTGGACGTTTGGAAAATGGCATCACTTTTTTTATAAATAAATAAAAACATAATTGTTTATGTTTTAATCTTTGATACAAACATGCATTGAAAAAATTAATGTTATAGTAATTGATATATACCGATGTATTCAGTCCTTTTTAACGTCCCACTGCTGGGGTTGGGCCTCCCTTGAATACGAGGGGGATCAGGCCATAGTCCGCCACGCTGGACACGAGCAGTGAGCATGTCTTTCCACTACTTGCTAGGTTCTCTCAGACATGCAGGTTTCCTCACGATGTCGCACATGAAAGTAACAGAAGCGCAAGGACGGAATTTGAACCCGCTTCACTTAGTTACCGGGGTACTTCACCACTGTGCTACCACTGTCTTAGTCTAAGCATAATATGCCTTTTTTTAAAGTATGAAAAGCATTTACGCATACCACCTGTAGGGAACAGGTGGTTAAGTAGGGCTTAACGGCTACAAAATTATGTAGTTTTTAAGTAGGGCTTAACGGCTAAAACCTAACAAAACCTCCCTCGTCCTTATGAACCTCCTCTCCCCCATGACAAGGTGAATGCACAAGGGGGTGGTCAGACCCAGGGGTGTGTAGTACATCTAACTTCTAGGCTGAGAATTTCTTGACAGAAAATTAATGAACTATACTTGGTATATGAAACTCAAACCCAGGACCTCTTGTCCTAATATGATATACACCTGTATAGTCCGATTATTACTCCGATCACGTTTTTATTTTGTAAACCTAACGTCAGTGTTTATAAATTTTTTTCTAGAACAATGGGTAAAGACGAAAAAGAAGATTCTGGCTTCGGCTTCAAAGACAAGGCAAAAGCGGAAGAAACATTAAGACTGTTAGAGAAGCACGACCCCAACTACAGAAGGTTAACGGTCAGGGGCCTTTTGGGGAGAGCCAAAAGAGTTTTATCAAGTAAGGACATAAAAAAATATATAACATTTAGTCATCGGTTAATACTAAGTCGGTATAAACTGGCAAGACTGGCATTTCCTGTCTCCGTCCGCGTTCCAAACACCGGAAACTAAGATTTTATATATTAATAAATTATGTGATGTATAGCCTGATGTATAGTCCTCCTGGATAAATGTGCTATCCAACACTTAAAGAATTTTTCAATTCGAACCAGTAGTTCATAAGACTAGCGCGTTCAACCAAGTTCAGATTATTAGTTTTTCGATTCTATCAGCAAAACTGGATAGATAATAGCTGGTTACCCAGGATACATTTTATTGTATGAAAATATGACTCTGAGAAAACCTATACTAACCGATTCGAATTTGACGACCCGTTTTGCTCAGTTGGTAGTGACCTTACCTTCTGCGCCAGCGGTCGCGGGTTCGAGTCCCGCTGGGGACATTCATTTGTTGAGCGCGAATGTTTGTTCTCCAGTCATGGGTGTTAATATTATGTATGTATTTAAAAAAATATTTGTGTAATATATCAACTATCTAGTATTCATAACACAAGCCTCGTAGCTTACCACGGAACTAGTTGGCGCTGTTGTAAAAATGTCACAAAATATTTATTTATTTATAATCGTTAAAAAGTCTCTAGGAACTATCCGAACGAACGGAGTGAGATTGAGTAGCTATAGTAGTTATAATTTATACTTTCAGTGACAAAAGCTGAAGATAAAATAAAAAATATCAAAGAAGCGATGCAAGTTTTTGAAGACTGGCTCGCAGAATTAGAGAAGAATAAAGAAAAGAAGCCGGAGAAGAAGGAAAGTAAGAAGAAAGAAGAGAAAAAAGAAGTGGAAGAAGAGAATAATGATAGTGATAAGGTAATTATAGCAGAGTTTTGCAAAGTAATTATAAAACGTGAAAAATTACAGTACAAATATATATATTTTTTATTTTACAGGAATCTAGTTCAGATGTAGAAATGGATGATAAATCAAAAGCAAAAGAAGAGAAGAAAGAGTTACCCCCAGATACTGTGCCGGGGTTGGGGTTCAAAGACAAGGTGCGTTATTTATCATAGACAATTTTAATGTAATTTTTAGTTTTTACCTAGGAATGAACCCGAGCAAAGCAAGGGTGAGCCGCAAGTTTATAATAAAAAAAAAGAATTGATATTGAAATGCGAAATCATGACACAGCTGTAATTTAAATTGTGAAAAATCTCGAAAATTAAAAAAAAAACGTGCAAACAAACAAAGTTCTGGGTTCGAGTTCCAGCTCGAGCTAAGTATAGATTTAATCATGAAATTCTATGTAACATAACTGTCGGAGTTGGGAAGTTCACATTCGTGCTCATTAAATAAATATCCTATAACAACTAGATCGTTTGTGTGTGGGATATAAATGAACTTAATATATATTTCAGGATGCAGCAGAAAATACTTTAAAGGAGTTAGAAGGAAGAGACCCGGATTACCAGAAGTTGGCCGTCAAAGGGTTAATAGGCAGAGCCAAGAGAGTTTTGACGTGTAAGTGTTATTAAATATCTATTTTTATACTAATATTATAAAGAGTTTGTTGTTTGGTTGAACGCGCTAACCTCAGGAACGACCAGTCCGAATTGAAAGATTCTTTTTGTGTTGGATAGTCCGTTTATCGAGGAAGGCTATAAGCTATATTACATCACGCTACGACCAATAAAATCGGAGTAACAATGAAAAATGTTTCAAAAACGGGAGGAATTTGGTTTGTAGTCTTTAAAACGCGCGCGAAGCCGCGCGAAAGGCTAGTGTACTTATAAAAGCACAAAATCACTCACTCACGCATTTACTGATTCACTCAATTACTCATTGATTACCTAATATCGAAAACCTCTTGACGTAAGAAGATGAAGTTTGGCAGGGAGGTAGTTTATAAGTAGTTAGTACACGTCTGCTAAGAACGGTTTTTACGACAGGGTCGGATTAAGGAGTTCTAAAGGCTCGTGCCAGTTTGTATGAAAGTCATTTTTGTACTGCAGACTTTAAATTAGGCAGGAAGCGCTGTATAATTTTGCAAATGGCTATTTACTCACATACTTTTGTATGTATTTTTTTCACCTTAACAAAACCTTTTTGACTTATTTTTTAACATCGAACAAAAAAATCCTTTTCCACAGGTACCCGGGACGAGACAAAGTTATCCAACATAAAGGAAGCCATCTCCATCTTCGACAAGTTCCTGGACGACTTCGACACGTTGCACTTGAGTAAACAGAACAACCCGTATATAAGTTTAAATATCGTCAAAACGTGTGTCAAGTTAGACGAAGAGACAAACAAAATTACTGAACAACAAGTGAGTATTAAAACTTTATATTTACTACTTTGTCCCTGAGTGCGTTTTAATTTTATTTTGTTTCTTGAGCGTGGACCTCTTGGAACACCTCAAAGTGTTACAAGCGAACCCTAATAAACCCTTATAAAAATCAGCGATCTGCCAGTCAAAGTCTCACTCATGAAAATCAGTCTAGTCACGTCGCAGATAACCTGGCACAAACAGAAGGACAGACAGACAAATAAAAAATGAGACAGACAGTCAAAAATTTAAAATTTGAATTTTTCACGTAAGTATCGTGTATACTTTCATATGCATTTAATGATAAAGTTATTGATTTAAATTCAAAAACAGACACTTTTAGACGACAGACGCATTTTATTTAGTAAAACTGATTTCCTGCTAAAATTGAACTGTCAAAAAAATTTTTATTTTCCCTCCATAAAGTGACATTTAATTATACTGTAAAACCATAGAATTTTTGTTTTGTTTTTTTCAGAAAGCCTTCATAGAGGCATATGAATCAGTCCGAGGAGAGTACAAGCGGCTGAGAACAGTAGATGCGGAAGATGGAAAGACCTGGGATATAGTTAGAAATAGCGCTTTGAAAGAATTGAAAGAGAAGGTATTTATTCAGTTTTTTTCATCCAAATGCCATGAACAAATCCTCACAATTTGAATATAGATATTTTATTAATTTATTGTTAACATCGTTTAACAATCGTTTTAAGAAATGCTTTAATTTACTTTAAAAAAAGATATCTAAAACAGATAATAAATTCAAGCGGTGAAAACACCACTTCGCGAACTTGTTATGCCTTAATCATGGGTTTTGATGGTCCCTAGGCGTTATGCATAGGTTTTTTTAAATGCTAAATTAATAGTAATAGGCACACGATTGAAGCAACAAAAATTTGCGCCTTATACGAATTTGATAAACTAAATATATTTTGTTTTCAGTATGCAGAAGCAAAACTGTTCAACGACAAAGACGAACCTACGCCAGAACATCTAGAAATGTTACTATGGGCGTATTCGCCAGAAATGGCAAGAGTAAAAAAAGTTATACCTGAAGCGGTACCGGAATCCCGCAAGAGAAGATGTAGTGATGGCCAAGAATCTCCGAGTAAGAAGAAGAAAGAGTGAATTTGCTGTCCTATAAGTTGAAGTGAGATGGAAGATTGTCAGTTACATTGTACTAGGGGCTATTTTTAACGTTATATTTTTTACCGACTTCAAAGAAGGAGGAGGTTCCGTGTTCCTCTGTATATATTTATAACAATGGTCCGCAACCAAAAGAGCCAAATATAGATAAAACACGATTGAAATTTATTAAGACCTATTTTTTTAGTTTGCTGTAAAAAAGCATTAGTACGGAATTACTAAAATTAATTTTCTATGAGCTTTTAAACATTTCTTAGAAGAGTGGCAGCCGAGAACCCAAAGAGCCGAAAGTGGCTCGTGAACCGTGCTTAGCTGACTTTGGACAACCTTCATTTGGATTATTTCATTTTTGAAATCGATAGATGGTGTCGAATTGCAAACTGTCAATTATTATTTCTACTCGTACATAAGAGTATAGTTTTATAATTGCATTTAATAAATAATTTTAGATTTTTTCATAGTTTTTGGTAAAAAATGTAAAAAGCGCCATCTATGACTGTGGAATAGAAACTCATTGGCTAATGGTTTTAGTATACATAGTAATAATATATCACTTTTTGTTAAAAGATCTTCGCAATCTTATATTAAGTTAAGTACACCGAACTGATCATAGACCATATCCTTAGATCCTCGCCATCTTATATTAATACACCGCACTGATCATAGACCATATCCTTAGAAAATGGAGTGAACAATACCCGTATGTAATTGAGCACTCTTTAGAAAGTGATCGTGCGGCCAATGCCTATCTCTGTCTTTTATGTCTGTAATAAAATTGTATGACTGTATAAAAGCGTGGTACCCCACGTGGGCGTGGACTAATAAAAATTCTAGACAAAGACAACTACTAGCCGCACGCTCGTTTCATCTCTTAGACTTTTCTGTCCGTATTTATTTTACAGTTGGATATGAAACGCTCAGTCGATCCTTCATCCTTTTCTTCTTCCTCTTCGATCTTGGTTCAACTTATTAGATGTGTACTTTTATTTGTATTAAATAAATGTATATTTCAAATATATTTTTTAAATACTTAATGTTTTAAAAAATATTATAAAATAATAAATTTATTCAAATACTTTTTGTATTTTCATTTTCTTAGTGTATGTACATAATTTGTATGATTTTATTAACGAGAAAAATACTGTCTGAATTATAAAGATTGGATTTTCCTAAAAGGAATCTATACGTCGCTCTGAGATATTTTAGTTGAAAAAAGCTATAGTCTATAGAAAAACGAAACTTCTATTACAATAATATATTTTGCTTATGATTTACGAACTATGATATGATAATTTTATATGTAACTTCCACTTGAATATGTGCAGCAAAGTTGCATAGTACCTTTTCTGTTTGCCGCAGGGAATCTGGTCTGGTTTATTCACAGTAATGTGAAGTTACATCGATACAAATAATTCAATTCTAACTCAGCCGAATCTGTACTTTAAATATTTAACTACAAAATATTAAATATTTTTGAAATAGTTATTATTATCGAAATAGAGTCCGAATCTATAGTTTTTTAGAAATTTTATCTATCTATAACCCTAGAGTGGGCGCGTTATGAGCATTTTGCCGCCCTCGTCAAAAAAATGCTAATAATTCGTGTAATAATTGTCCGTCCAGTTTGCGCTTTTTAGTAGCTGCCCCCAATCTCGTTCGCAACTAGTGCCGAAAGGCTGGACATCGTCAGTGCACGGGGGGCCGCTAGAGGATAAGATTGTTACCATCAGGTGTGGCCAGGCGGCAATTTGCTCACCGCGCGCCTTCTCACGTAAGTAAAATCTGTGTTATATATTTTTTGTCAAAGTTGATATTTATAGTTAAATTATGATTATATATACTACTATCACTACTGTATTTTATAATAAAATTATTGTAAGCCTAAAAAACATTTTTAATTTCAGTATAAGAAAGTATAACGTGATTGAGACGAAAAATGAGTAGCAAGATGGAATCTCAGATAGTGTCTTGGTTAGAGGAAATGTCAGATTTTGAAGATGCTAGTACACAGTTAGTAGATGAGATTGTGTCTGAAAGTGATCGATCTAGTCAACATAGTGAGCACAACACGGACACAGAACAATCAGCAGACAACGACGATTCTGAAAACAATGTATCTTTTTCAATTGATGTGCCCTCTGAAATGACACCTACTCAACGCCAATGTACATTCACTTCAGAGAGTAGCCGTAAAAGTTCACCAGGTAACATTATACGCCATCAGCCTCGATACCGTCCTCGCAAACGTACAATACAACCATATGATAAATCTCCCAACACTTACGCGCAGTGATGATGATGAACCGTTAGCACAGCGAGTTCGCCGTAAGGAAACTGTACCATTGAAACATTAAATAATCCTTTGAAGAACCAAATTACTCGATTTGTACCTATAGAGAAAGCATCATCTTCGAAAGAGGAGGGCAAATGCAGTATATGTCCAAGAAATAAAAATAGGCGCACGAAAAAAGGGTGTTGCAGATGCTCAAAATTACTGTGCAATGAACATTGCACATACCTATGTGAAGACTGTTTCGCCAAAGCATATCCTGTAGAGGTAGAAAATATATAATTTTGTTATTTTTTTCTCATTTTTATGAAATTTATATAGGATAATGTAGGATAAGTTAAAAAAGTAAATTAAAATACTAAGTTTTGAAAAATCATTTATAAATCAAAGTTCCTAACACGTAGTTTAATAAATATGTTGATTTGTTACTACTTATTTGTGTTTTACTTAAATCCTAAAAAAATAATTTATACAATTGCTGTTATCCTATTTAAAAAGATCAATAAAAAGAAGCGGCAAAATGCTCCCCACGCGCCCACTGACGTTTTCCGGAAAGGCGCGCCCACTCTAGGGATAACTGCATCACAGGAAAACCACTGGACAGATTTTGATGGAATTTGGTATGATAATAGTTGGCTATCCGGGTCATCAGATCTGATACATTTTTATTACAAAAAAATTTCTCGGGTCTGAGAAACATATACTAACCGTTAGAATTTATCTAGAAAACCAACTCGCAAAGTGAGGGAATAAAAATAATACATATTATTTAAAAAAAATCAATAATAAAATTTATTTGTCTTATAATATACAAAAAATCTTTTTTTTAAAACTGAAAAGTATTTATATTATATTGTTTGGTGTATTTTTGCATTAAAATACGTTAATTTTCTAATTCTATAATTTTTTCTTATATTAATACTAATTATTCTTCATTCAGTAAATTTTCATACTTTTTTCAATACTAAAGTTTTACTTAAAAGTAGGATTTTTTAAAGTAAAACCTCTTTCAGTCTTTATTCTGAGCTTTCAGCCGCTACCATAGACAATTATTATTTTCAGTTCATCGATTTGACATATCGTAAACACCGAGTACAATGAACTCTTTGTAATATTCTAAAATTATAAATGAAATATTTGTGTGAATTCAAAATTATAAATTAAATACATCTTTAATTGTGCTAAAGTAGTGTTTGTCAGTTGTTTTTCTGATATTCCATTATTCGTTTCTTAATACGTTATAATTGAAAGTGGGCGTGTGTGTTTCGGGAAATTATTGTATTTTCTCGATTATTTATCAAAAAAGTATTAAATAAACGATGTGTATCGTGAAATAAATATATTGTGCTTGTGTTTGTTGTGTTTTAGCCAAGGTTTCGAACGTTTCTCTCGAGAAATATAAGTAAGTAATTCATGCTTTTCGTTCATGATTTTCGGCAAAATATACTTGTATTTTTATTTATTTTGTTCTTTAAGAACTATTTTATACAAAAATATACATTTAATACAAGCTATGCTATCTATTTAATTTTAGAAAAACATAATTTTGCACTAATTTTATCTTTTATATTAATTTTTGTGAAGCAATAATAATGGATGTATTTATAATTATAAGTAAATAAACATTTTTATTTATTTTAGGTGATGAATCTCAGTTAGCAGAGAATGGAGGAAACCAGTGAAGCAAGTTACTGTAAGTGCAGTTATGGTTTTACAATAAATAGCAGTTTATTTCTGACAAAACTGTTTAAAAGTATCTCAATCATGTATACCTTAGTCTTAAAACATCTATAAATAATACAATACTTATATATAGCATTTCTTGTTTTTCTATATAATTTATAAAAGATAATAGATAACATAAAATTTGAAAAAAAATAATAATTGTGTTTATTATTGCTGTCTGTAGTTTATTATTATTATTTTTTTCTACTTATTAGGGACTTTTTAGTTCCAAAGCTAAATGTCGCTCTCATTGTTCCTTAAGTACACTTATATAGCCAATAACCAGTACTTTATTATTAAATAACATAAAATTTTTAGGTGAAAAAGAAAGTTGGGATGAATGGGGCAGTCGTTCATCACTAAGTCAGCAGGAAGAGGTAAGATTATAGCAATATTTATACTCACTAAATAAAGTGAACCTATAAAATATCTTACGGATGAAAAAAAACTAAAAGTTGTTAAAAATTGAAAATTTCAAAAACTTTTGATGTCTTTTGGAAGGGCCTCAAAAGTACCATTTTATTACATTTTAAATTTTCAAAAATAATGAAATATAAGCAATGTTTTTAGCTGAGCTTTTATTCACAAAAATATTGACTCAATTATATAAAGACTAGCTGTACCCGCGGCTTCGCTCGCGTTCATTTTTTTAATTGCTAATCAACCTCATTGGGTTGATCTGTAGGAAAAAAAATTGTCTAAAAAATAAAAAATAAAAATTTAGGGGTGGACTACCCTTAACATTTAGGGGGATGAAAAATAGATGTTGGCCGAATCTCAGACCTACTCAATATGCTCACAAAATTTCATGAGAGAGTCAAGCCGTTTCGTAGGAGTTCAAGTTCAAACCCCGTGACACTAGAATTTTATATATAAGATAACATGCTAGCCACTACACCACCGAGGCAGTTAATATAAAAATAATGATCTGACTGCCAATTATCTAACATAATAAAATTCTGAGTGAGTTGAATCTGTAAATTAAATTACTATTAATTAAATTAAATACTTTTCGGAAATCTCTCTCTCATTATTATTATTTAAATAGAGGCCAATTCTATAGTTTTTGGAACCCTGTCTGTTTGTCTAGGACTGCCTCACAAGTAAACCCCTATATATTTATTTTATACTAGCCTTTCGCGTTCGCGTTCTAAAGGCTGAAAATCAAAAGAAATATTTTTCTCCCGTTTTTGCAACATTTTTCATTGATGCTCCTTTCCGATTTGTATTGATTTCAAATTTATTTTGTGTTATTTATTTTCAAACTTATAATGGTTTTTCACTCTTAGTTACGTTCCATTTTACTTACCAAACCATTTTTACTTGGAAAAACGTTCCGTTATGCGCATACAAAAACATGAAATTAAAAAATTCATTAACAAAAAAACTACTGGTTTCCTCACCCTGGGAGTGATACCATCGGGTAGGGCATCGCCCCCCATACCCCCCCCACCCACCACCACCGCAAAACACCAAAATCGTGTGGCCGTTAACTAAAGCATTCCCCAAACACAAATAAACTTTAATAAGTAGTATCACAGATCACATAATACTAGTACTAGTAGTTAGTAGTATTATATTTGGTAAATATGCTAGGATTTCGCTTTAGCAGTTTGATTATATAAAGGATTTACTTATTTTTTTATTGTCTACTTAAAAAAATATAATTCAAATGAATGAAATAATTCAAAATAATTATGTAATAATTAGGGTTGCCACTTTATATTTTTTTAAATATATTTTTAAATAATAACATTTTGTAATTGTAGTAAAAACTTAGTATACCTTATTTATACCTTAGCTTTAAGGCAACAAACTTTTATTTTTATTACCGTTAAATCTATACATATAAATGAAATTATATTGAAAAAAATGTCTAAAAAAACATTTAAGGCGAACTTGTAGGTGCTACATCAGAACAGCGTGCAGAAACAAAAAAGAAGAGCTTTGTTTGAACTAGTAATCCAGTTGTAACACGCTCGCTTAGGAAACCGAGTAAAGCGGGTTCAAATCCCGTGCCTCGCTATATTTTCATGTGCGAATCATTTCTATCATGATTATCACTTGTCTTACGGTGAAGGAAAATATTGTAAAGAAACCCGCATGACTTTCAGCATTTTATTGTGTCTGATCTCGATATTGAAGGAACGCTTAAGCAATGAAATGCCTAGCAGTGAGACGTTAAAAAGAGCTGGGTCGAAATTAGAGTCAATTATTAAAAGGAATATAATTTCATTATTATGGAATTGATCTAGGAGATGTATATCACACATAGTTTTATTATTTTGGTATTTAAAAACCCTAAAAATACGAAACGCGTGTGAAAAAAGACAATGGAAATACAAAAAAAATGTGTTCAGCCCGAAGACACTCGACGGAACGTGAGGAATGAGGATATTCTTTCGAGTAATCTAATTGGGGCGCGATGTTGGCCCACTTCGCTGTTGCGTTAGATGTCGAGATGAGAGGAAGCTCGGACCGTTGGTTTGTGACTTCTTTTTGTTTATCTGACTGTACATATCTATATCTATACATATTATAAATAAAATTGAAGTGTCTGTTTATAATTTCATATGAAAGTAATATACGATACTAGCAAGAAAAAAGCAATTTTTATAAATTTGTCCGAGTCTGTTTGTTTCTTTTGGGTAATCTGAAACGA
Organism: Boloria selene; assembly: GCA_905231865.2. NCBI lineage: Eukaryota > Metazoa > Arthropoda > Insecta > Lepidoptera > Nymphalidae > Boloria > Boloria selene. The sequence continues at coordinate 6,628,436 of HG993160.1, forward strand.
CTGGACCGATTTTAACCGGACATTCACACACAGATATGAATCTTACAAGGCTACTTAGGCTACTTTTTGACCGACTTCATAAAAAGAGGATGTACAAATTTTATTTACTTTAAATAGCGGAACCCGTGGCTTCTCTGACGCTAAACTAATATCTACATAAAAGTGTAAGCAAGTGAAATTTGTACAAGAAATATTTTTTAAAAACAATATCTTTAACGGTTTGAGTGCATAATAAACCTCAAACAATAGTTATTATAGTTCTAGTACAGTATTTCCTGTGCCAGTGGTCGCGGGTTTGACTCCCGCTGGGCATTCAGTAGTTGATGACGAGTGTTTGCTCTGATAGTCTATATGCTATCTGTAACACAAGCCTCGTAGCTTACCATGGCGCTAGCTAGATGGCGCTGTGTGTAATAATGTCCTAATATTTGATTCATTTGTTTCTCTGAGAAAGCATTACGAGAAGATTTTGATGAAATTTGGAATGAAGACACAGGTTTTCCGGATCTGCTCTTCTAATGTAAAAAAAGTACCCTATAACTTTTGTTGCAGAAAAATAACTCATTTCTAAAAAATCTATACCTCTAATCTATATAGTTTAATATACATAGAGATTAGCTAACACAAAATGAGTGTACAAACAGATATACAAAGTCTTACCCAATAAATACAATATCTATACACAATTACATGATATACGACGACGTAAACCATATTGTTTATTGTTCAAAACTGAAGTATCTTCTCCTCACAATAATTTTCAGAATTTGTGTCTTATTATTACATGAATAAAGTGTTAAATAGCGAAGCAATGCTTGACCCATTTCCCAATAATGGCTCCAACTAAGACTGAAAAGCTTAATTCGTCTTGGTGTTATAAATTTCATCGCTGTGTTTTTAACATGTTTATATAGAAGTAGATAGTGGAAGCCCAGTGGTAATGCGGCTGTGAGACCGAGTGAAGGGGTTCAAATCCTGTTCATGATATATTCTCATATGCGGATAATTTTTAGCTTAATACTTGCCTTTGGGTGAAAAAGCTGACATAGGTTTGACGACACATCTGGCTCAGTTTGTCTGGTACCAGCGGTCACGGGTTCGAGTCCCGAGCATTAATTTGCATTCATTTGTTGAATTAGATGGCGCTATGTGTAGAAATATCCCAAAAATATTTATTTATTTTATATAGTACGCGCTGTAGCTGTAATGTGATTAGTTAAAACAAATATAACAACCGTTATATTTAAATATTTCATAGCATCACGGTAACGCGACGCCGGCTTACCAATTAGACAAAATCAATTAAACATGGCGTAATTTGCGCTTAATTAATAATGGCGGCGATCACACCGGAAGTTATTTTTTATTGACACGCGGCGGCCATCTTGGTTTATTTTCGTATAAGGACTGGACGAAGTTTTCTCTTTCTAGGGTTGGCGCTGACTTGTAAATATTGTTGATATATATTAAAATATTATTTTATATTATTAAACTTGCATTAAAATAATTGATTTACATTCGTTATTTTCGTAGGCGGTGTTTTTTTTTATTTGTTGTACACACACAGTCTTTAGATACAAAGTGTTGTTCTAATATAAATTTAGAAGGTATAAAGGTGCTATGTTATTAAAAAGAAGAATCATAAACAGATTTCTCCGGTAAAAAAAAATTTGCGCCATTCAGCTCAGTAGGGAGTTAGTATAGCTAGTTCAATTTCTAGATATTTCTGAGGTATGTATTTATTTGTAAATAATTTTTGAAAGGTGATGGAAAATGTCATGAACTGAAAACCTTCATGTCTAAAGGAACCTAACTAGTTTACGAAATAAATGTGAAGTTCATCAACTCACGCTTCACCATATCGGGTTGTGATGATGATGATCGTCTTCATAAGAGATCATCTTTAAGAGGTACCCAGTAGCAGAACATTACAAAAGCTGAATTGCTATTATTATTTACTCACATCTACTTCTTTATAGAAATGTGGTAAAAATTGAAACTAAGCTGTTTTCGGTTACCTATTACTGCAACTGTACACCAAAGAGACTATCATTGAAATTTGTATAAGACTAGTGAAATATTCTGGCTTTGCTTGGACTTTGGAGTCTCCCTCTCTCACTATATCGCTGCCTTTCTCTCTCACATACATATACAAACATTCTCATTTATATAAAATTAAATATTATGAATGTAAACTTTTTAATAAAAAATATATTCTTGTACATAATTGTAAGGCATGTCCAGTTGCGTAATATGTTCGACTGTACGAATATCAGGTGAAATATAATCCGATTTAGTTAGCGTGGGCGGATCAATGGAGATTACGGCTTGACGTTTAATTAGAAGAATCTGGTGGCAAAATTACTATATCTTTGCTAAGGTATAAGGGAATAGATTTGCGACGCAAAGTGGCTTAAATAATTCAGTGGTAAATTAGAAATAGCTTTAGCTTAAAAATAATTAAATAAACCCAAACGTGAGAGTTAGTCTCATGGAACTGGCCATAGTCCACCACGCTGGCCAAGTGTGAGCGGATTTTACATGTCTTTCTATAAATTGCTAGGTTCTTTCAACATGCAGGTTCCCTGGCGACGATTTTTTTCTTCATAACGCAAGGTGGCAATCATGTTTTGCTTGAAATGATTCGCACATGAAGATATAAGTAATGAGTGACTCAAGATTTCTCGAACTCGCAACTCGGTCTCTCAAGTGAGCACGTTACCACTGGCCTATCACAGCCATTTTACACAAAAAAATTGCACAAGCTACTAGCTGCTTTAAAATAATACACTATACATCCGCTTGCCAGTTGGCAGTGCACTTGGTGATCCAGGAAATTGGACCCGCATGCATTTTGCGGCGCTCTTCTGAATATTATAAATTGTAAAGGCAACATTAATATGTAACACTTAAGGAAAAGTTATTTTTTTAAGTATTTGTCTTAAGTATGTTTATATTATGTAGCAGTATTTACTTTTAGAAGTACTGCATTTGGCAAGCGGTTTTACACTAAAACTTACGTTAAGGTCTAGTTTTTCGATTAAAAGTTTGTCAAAAATGAGAAGAAAAGAGAGAGAAAGTATGCGACGAACCTATAATCGTACCAAATTTGATCAAAATCTGTCCAGTGGAATTCTTATGATGCAGTCTCACACAGACAGACAAAAAGCTCTAGAAAAACTATAAATTCGGCTTTTGTATTGATAATAATTAATATTTCAATAAGGTATTCCAAAAATAATTTGATGTACAGATTCTTTTTAAAACTAGAATTATTCTAGAATGCCTAGAATTTAATTAGGTCATTCTGGTTAGGTCCAAAAATTATGTACCTATAACTTTAAACAAAAAACTAGGTCGATAAAGTCATCGAACTCCATGTCAGCGAAAGCACAAAATACTTACAAACGTATTTTAGCGGTGATACTATAAAGATTAGATAGTATCACCGTGCACACTATGTTAAACTAACATGGCGGTATAAGTTAGTTTTTCCACTTGTTAAGCTGTTTCTGACTTATTTGGTTTAAATGATAATGAAACATGATTATTACCAAAATTTGCAAAGAAGGAATGGTTATACAGTCTAGCTTAGATTATTAAATAGTAATGTTCTCTGACCGACTCAGTGAGACTGCCCAATTACGCAGTAGATATTATAGTGCTAACACAAGTCCTTTTTCTATTCCTATCACTCTTATACTCCGGTGATGAGACGACATGAGACACGACCAGTGACAGCTAAGGACTGACGGCTTAACGAGGCACAGTGGTCACTCACCGCCAACTTTCTAACTCCGGGCTTTTACTGAGGCTTAGTAAACAGAAAGACTCAATAACTAAACATTGACTCAAACTCAGGATCTCTCGATGTGTGGCCGTACATCACTAGCCACTACACCACTGAAGTAGTCCAAGTTCAAAGAGTAGTCTAATCAACACTAATAGCACATTACCTACATAGTCAGATTGTTGATATAATATCTAGTTTAAAAATTAACAAGAACAGCCGTAAAGTGCGAGTTGATAGTTGTTTTAATATATTAGTTTTTTTCATTATATTGGAACAAAATCTCAGAAAGTATAAAAACTAAAACCTTATAGTTACCAAGCATTTCCGTATAATCAGATATCTGTCAAGAAACAAGTTTTGAATATATCCCAAACTAAAAGGTGCTGAAAGTTATTTTGAAGTGACCTATCCGATACCTAAGAGGAAGTCGTTCTCATTAATTTTGCAAGGATTTAAGCTAAAATACCAACTAAAATCTTCTAAACATTACAAGTTTAATAAGATTTTGTAATATGATAACTAAAAATTTAAAGTTTAAGGTAGGGAGGGATAAGAGTAGAAGTTGATGTGGAATTTAGAAGTGGAAAACTAATTTCATCTAGATACAGAACAGAAATCTACATAAAAATATAATTGAAGTGTGATTGTAACATCAGCATATATGTACATTTCTAACATTGTTGTCCTGTATCTCGCTTGTTTGTTCCGCCTAATTTCAGAAACAGATGGTTCTATTTTGAGGGAACTTTTACTATCAGATAGCTGTTGTTATAGGGAGTAACTTAGATTATTTTTGTAATAAGTAGGGTTCCGTTTAAAAATTAAACGAAGCCGCGTGGTAACACTTGTAACTTGCTCTATTTTTAAATGCTGCGGAAAAAACTTAGGCACAAATCCGCTTGCATACTGTTTTATTTATTTATTTACTGTGTATTTTTCACGTCTAAAGTCTGCAGAAATCTTGCTACAATATTATTAATTCAAAAGGTCATGTGTAGACAGCCCTCGACACTGCAATGCTACCACGTGTTGCAAACTCGAACGCTTTTCACTTTACGTTATCAATTGCAACTATCTAATCTAAACATTAATGATAGAAGATTTATTTTATTGCAAATATATTAAATTTTATATTTATTTTGAGTCTTTATTGTACTTTTTATATAGCTTCGGTATATTTTGTAATATTTGTTCGGTATAATATGATATAAAGCTTTATTTAAAAGCCTGCAAAGTATTGCTTAAAAAATTAATAAAATTTTCATATATACACCTTTTCGTGTTAATATTTCAATCTTAAAGATAAATATTTAAATTAAATAAATAAATAACAAGAATACGTGAGTTAAACGTGAGAAATGCAAATAGTAGCGTTGTATCATTGCAAGGTGAAATGACATTTGATAGTGTTGCCGTATTCTAATTTTTCCCTAGTTTTTGGTTTCTTATATATCCCTGCAAAATTTAATACAATACATAAAATATAATTAAGTTAAAGTTGTTACCTGTACAAAATTACTGATCTGCAGTTCGGCCTCGATGATATATTTCTTTCTTTTTAACTATATATACCTACTAATAATATATATTTATATCAGTAGTTTGGTTTAGTTATACTTTTCAATTTTTCATGCAATATATTTATTTAAAATTATCTATTATTATAAGTTATTAGTATATAATTAACAAAAATTATAATTGCTAGAGCAACCGCACAGCTGATTCGCAAAACGTATATTTATCTATCCTTTCTATCCTTACACAGTTTATTTTGATGTAACCGAATTGCCACAAGCTTGCCACTAGCAGTTTATATAATTATTAACCAAACGCGAAATCGTATGTAATTTACAAATTATGTTTTCGCTCTGTTACTATTAGGTTGCATAGATATATATTTTTGTTACAACAATGCAAAACTCAAACACATATATAGGGAAATTATATGTATACAATGGCAACACCAAACTGCGCCATTCGGCATTCGTCCGCGCGACGTAGAGCGCCTACGTGAAATAAATAAACGGATTAAACCGTCCGAATACACTTAATTAGTTAATGAAACTAATTAATTATTATATTTAAAACAGATAAATAGTTTTTAATTGATATTTCGTGTGAGAAGTTGTTAAATAGTGAGTGACCTATATGAGTGAAGTGACGTCACGCGTGTTTATTATTTGTATTGAGTGTTATTTTATGTGAAAATATTGCGTTTTAAAAGTGAGTATTGAAAGAAATTTTCTTTCCAAATCCAATTATAAAGTTGTTTAACGTTTATTTCGACAATATTTCGGGTAGAATTTGGAAAATGGCAATCGGATTTGTTTTTTTTAGGCTAAAGCTGCTCTTTATAAAGTTTGTTTTTAAAGTTTAGGCAGAATAAATTAAGATATCACTATTATTTATTGAATACATAAAATTATACAAATTAATTAAATAAATACAAAACTATTTCTCAAAATTGCATTTTTTGGACACTTCTAAGGCTCTAAGCATCTAACTTCGACTTCAAGTGAAAGTTATAATATGCAGTCGAAAATGTACTCTATTGACCTCTATTTGTCACTTCATATTATGGTACCTATTTTAATTAATGAGTTTTAAAAATTTCTCTCTTAAATATATTTTCTTTATAATAAAAAAATCTTTTGAAATAGGTATTAAGTTTTTGTCTTAAAATGTAATATTTAATTTATTGTTTTAATTAAGTTTTTTGGAAGATTTGACATTATGTTTTTATGCACTGTGTAATGTTTTTATATTTGTAATTTTTTTTTAATTTATCTATTAACTAATATCACAACTATCCTGATATATTCCGGGTATAAATAAATGTTATAAAGTTAACCATTTAAATATTAGTTTAATGTCCAGCAGATGCTCCTACCTGTAAATAATTCTGCCGTAGCCTACCGAAATAAATTTAAAAATTAAATCATTGTTGTGCTACAGGACTTAAACATAGTTCTCTTAGTGATTTAATATTTATATTGTTATTTTTATTTATTAAAAGTGTTTAAATTCCTCAAATTAGCCACTTTTAAAGAAAAGAGCAACTACTGAGAAGTTTCAGGTTCTTCTCAGCAGAACAGCCTCCGAGCCTGTGGTAGCTTCCTCACAGTTATACATACTGATATTTAATTTGAATTCTATTTTTTCATAATGAACAAAGTGACGGTTTAAAAGTGCTTGTAAAAGTATCAATCATAAAATTCTAAGGATTCATTATTTTTTTTATATAATACCACATCTAATGCATAGATACAAGGCTTCACTTGCATAATGGCTGGCTAACTTCCGTGTCTGTTTATATTTTTAATAAAAATATGTTATTTTGTTTTCAAATGTGTTTAAAAGCTTTTTATTTAAGTTATAAAAATGATTGCTGTCACTTTTTTAACTAATTTTAACGGAAGCTGCTTCGGTCCAGGAATTCAGTTCTGCTGACTAGTTAAGAACTTAACAGTGTCCAGAAATAAATACATGTTGCAATACTTTTTTTATAACTACATATATGATGACACATTTGGCTTAGTTTGTGTGCACCAGTGGTCCTGGGTTCGAGTCCTTCATGGGTGTTTATATTTTTAATATGTATATTATACTTGTATGTATGTAAAGTTATATATAATATGTGTATTGTATTAATCACTCATGATATCACTATCTGATATCCATATTATTATTATTTAGGCTTTGAGTCTGGTGCCAAGATGGGCCCAGTGCTACATAGACCAGTACCGATCCATTGTAGCACTGATATTCATAACACAGGCCTCTTAGCTTACCAAGGAACTGAATAACTGATGCTGCTGCGTAAATATCCCAACAAAAAAAATTTAATAAATAAATATAAATATGTTCGGACATTTTTTACAACAGCGCCATCTAGTTCAGTGGTAAGCTACGAGGCTTGTGTTACGGATACCAGATAATTGATATACTACACATATAAATTTTTAATACATAATATAAATATTAACACACACCCATGACTGGAGAACAAACATTCGTGCTCAACAAAAGAATGCCCCCAGCGGGACTCGAACCCGCGACCTCTGGTGCAGAAAGTAGGGTCACTACCAACTGAGCTAAACGTATCGTCATGTATTTCAGATGTTAGACCCACCAAACCCCACTTAGCCAGGATTTACATGTTTTTTTAAACATTCATGTTTTGGTTGAAATATATTTTTTTTAAGATATACTTTTTTTTGAAGTTGGTTAAATAAACAGTTTGTTGAAAGCCCTTCATAATGAGTCATAGGATTGAATTGGTTACAATTGTGTGTATTGGTACAATAAGTTAATGTGACCCCTCCCAGTCTGATATCATACACTAGTTGGAGAGTGTGGTTCTGCTTGCCGTTTAATTATAATTTATATTCATACAGCTTTCTAATAGTTTTAGTCAATTGAAAAGTGAACTTATTATTTGTATTCGGCCATTTTTAACGTCCCAGTGCTAGGCACCGGCTTCCTTGGTAATAAAAGGAGGATCAGGCTATAGTCCACAACGCTGACAACCTTACTAGGTCCTCTCAGAAATGCAAGTTTCCTCACGATGTTTTCCTTCAATGTAAGACGAGTGGCAACCATGTAAGAAAAGATTAGCACTTGAAATATCAGAGGTGCGAGACCCGGATTTGAACCCGCATCACTCGGTTATCCAAGCGAGCGCGTTACGTTAGGTGGTATGCGTAAAGTATTTCCCAACATTAAAAAAAGCGTAATTTGAGCCCTCGCTAAACCATGCTATGGCGTAACGCCCTCTCTTTTATCTGGCAAACATTTACTTAGTCGGTACGAATTTGACCGACGCGTAAACATAATTATGGTGGATTCATGGTAATTTTCTAATTAAATATTTGTATACTCGTTTTGTTAGGTGACTTTGCTTGCAGTTCTAGTTGTATAATATTTTGAACTGGCTTTATTACCTCCGCTTATAAATACATAAATAAAAAAAAAAAAATGCGTGTGTACAAAGTACACATGTCAGAAGTAAAACTTGAATTTAAATTAAGACTAACTCTTCCCTGTCTCTGAGCGCCTGGTACTATGTACTTATTTTTTCGTTTCATCGAGTTTGAAATCACAACGATTCTAAAGAAGTTTCACTTCAATAATGTTGGGACATTTGTATACATAGCGCTATCTAGTTCCACGTTAAGCTACGAGGCTTGTGTTACGGATACTATATAGTTGATACATATATAACTTTAAATAAATACATATTATAAATATGAACATCCATGACTGGAGTACAAACATTCGTGCTCATCAAATGTGTGCCCCCAGCGGGATACCAACCCGCGACCGCTGTCGCAGCAAGTAGGGTCATAACAAATCTAAATTTATAAGGTACTTTGGTTTGGTTTGGATTTTTTGTAAATTGTCGGTAGGCACTGTCTGTAACAAGTATATAAACCCCTGAGACGTCAAATACTACCTTAGTCTTTCCCGTGACTATGTGCGCTGTAAAGCATTCGAAACGTCTGGAACCAAAAATCCAAATAAATCCGCGACAAAATCCGAAAAGATAGTTTCATTTATAATGTCAAATATTCGCGTAAACCTAAGAAAGTATTATGAGCTAAACGTGTCGTCAAAAGGTTATAAAATGATACTTTATTAGTCAAATCTGCACATTGAATATTTTCTGGACAATCTTATTGAAATATTCATTATTATCTAGTACTAACGCGCTCGCTTGGATAACCGTAAATCGAGTGATGCAGGTTCAAATCCGGGTCGTGCACCGACCGACCTAAACCGTATTTTCATGTGCGAAACATTTCTAACCTGATCATCACTTGTTTTCGAAAGAAATGTTAATGTAAATTCGCACTAGGCAAGCGTTATGGACCCCTCGTGTTAAAGGAAAGCCCACACCCAGCAGTGGGACGTAAAAAAACATTGAATACAATCATTCCACACTGCATAAGTCGTTATTGATACGTTTGTATCTCTTAATACCGTCACGATAGTGTGTGCTAGCCCTAATATAGGAAACCTGTAGAAAAATGCCGCAAACCGCAACACACAGTTTTATATTACGTAGCTTTTTATGTAATACAAGCTTTATCCCGTCTTTATGTCCTTAGACGCGGGTCACCTTCGTAGATATACATAATAACTATACATATAAATAAAATTGAAGTGTCTGTTTTTAATTTCAAATTAACAGCTTTTCACTAAATGGATATTAAAGAATAAACGGTACTTGCATCAAAAACTCAATTTCGTCTGTTTGTCTGTCTGTCTGTTTGTTCCGGCTAATCTCTGAAACGGTTGCACCGATTTTGACGGGTTCCGCTAGTTAATATAAATAAAATTTCTAAAATATAACCTCCAACTTCTTTGAAGTCGGTTAAAAAGTAGTCTAAGTTACGCCTTATAACATTAGCTATCTGCGAGTGAAAGTCCCGTTAAAATCGGTCCAGCCGTTTCAGAGATTAGCCGGAACAAACAGACAGACAAAAATTTTAAAAATATATTTTTTGTTGCTAGTATCGTATGTACTTTTTAAATTAAAAATAGATACTCCAATGTATAGATTAAAGAGTTCAAATAGTCTTATTAATACAAAGGACCAAATTTCTTGTCCACTCCACTATGTTTTTGAACGTCATACCTCTCATAATAAAATTTAACACAAGTCTTTCTTTTTGCAATCGGTTAAAAAGGTCTAGTTCTAAAAATTAGCTATCTTTAAGCAACAGTTTACCCACAATTTGTATATTGCAAATTGAACTTAAATGCTTTGTCTTAAGGACTATATTTGAAAGATAATTGCCTCTCCGTATTGTCAAACTGAAATATGCCCTATAACGTAGAATACAGGGTGCTCGGAAAAGGCTATGCGCTGGGATATCGACCAAGCAGATTCAAGGTCAAACGTACAGACGGTGCAGTATATATGTATATAGATATAGCCAGGCTTTGTCTGGATTTGTATTTAGGTGAGTCGGCCAAGAGCAAGCCATTTATTTGTCTATTGCATTAGTTATTCCCCAAATTTTTGGATGGATCATACACTTGGTATAACACAGCATCATCTAGTTCCATTCTAAGGTGCGAACCACACAGGCTTTAATAATGGGTGTGTAACCCATGACTGGATTGAAACAGTCGTATCATGACACAAAATTCCCTCCAGCGGGACTGGAACCCGCGACCGCACACCACTTGTGAGTTACTACATACTGGGCCAAACTTGATGAAAATCATCTGAAACTAGTGACTTGCCCTTGCTCTTCTCGTTAGCGTCTCTAAGAACTTGCACATAGCGTTGCTACGGTTTAATAAGATATTTTTAAGATGAATAATTCTGTAATAGCATTGTTTTCGTATAACTATATTAGTTAAAGCGGCGCGCAGCAGTACATCCACGTCGACGTCAATTTCTCTGTCATCTTCAATAATAATTGTCATATTTCAACGAAATATACACCTAAACCTTGTTCATGAATCACTCCATCGATTTGGTAAAAACAGCATGAAAATCCGTTTAGTAGTTTTTGAGTTTATCGCGAACAAACAGACAGACGCGGCGTGGGACTTTGTTTTATAATATATACTGACGGTGATATTTGACCCAATTTTAGATTGGAAGTCTTCCAAAGCTAGCTCTTATTCCTTATCTTTTATATTATGAGATTGCAAGATGCAAAATCCTTATTTTCATCGTCAGTTATGTATAATGTAACTGCACTGTAATTTTGGAAACCTATTTTGACTTAATCGCCATGGTTAGATTTGCAGCTATGACCTTATATGATGACAATATGAAAGATTGAATTGAAAAGTCATGACTAATGGCGACCATAATAACGTCAATCGCCATAAAGTTGTAATCATCCCCTTTTTAACGTCCCACAGCTGGGGGTGGATCTTCTTTCAATACCGAGAGGGATCAGGTCATAGATTGGTAGGTTTAAGTTGCTAGGTTCTCTCAGACATGCAATGTACCTTCATTTTTTATCATCCCACTGTTGGGTGTGGGCGTCCCTTCAATACGAGGGTTCACATGTCTTTCGAAAACTTGCTAGGTTCCCTCAGACATGCAATTTACCTCCATTGTAAGACAAGTGGTAATAATGTTGAAAATGTATTCGTACGTGAAAATATCAGAAACTCGAAACAATTGAATCCGTTTCAATCGATCTTCCAAGTGACTGTTTTACCATTGGGCTACTGCTTCGGCTGGGGCCATTTGAGCTGGCTTTACCGCTGGGCTTGTTGAAGGGAGATCTGTATCGAACTGTGAGATGTTATGAAAGGTTGAAAAAGCGAACGAAACGAAAAAAGACATAAAAATTATTTTTTAACAAAAATGAAAACCGACTTCAAAACGCTACAAATCGAAACTAAAAAGAAAAAAAAATAATTTTAATTACTTAGTTATTGTTGGAGTCGGTGCCAGCCAAGGAGATTGTATTAGGATTATTTTGCTTTGGCTGGCACCGACTCCAACAATAACTAAGTAATTAAAATTATTTTTTTTTCTTTTTAGTTTCGATTTGTAGCGTTTTGAAGTCGGTTTTCATTTTTGTTAAAAAATAATTTATTTTAAATTTTTTTGTGGAAATTATTATGTTTAAATAAAATATTGGAAGGCTAACTAAACTACTGCTCCAATAAGTCAGCGAAGTTTTGAAATGAACGACAATAGTCAATCGAGATTTGTCCACGTCTATTTTTCCACGTAACTCGTAGACGTTAATAAGATTTACCTTCTATTATCAATCCACCTAATATCCTGAAGGAGTACGACTATCAGTTCATAAGTACGTATAATATTAAAAGAATTTTCTTTCAACTCCTAACCGTTGAGGATATATACCTTACATCATCACAAATTCTTGAACAGCTTTAGAAAATATATGAAAAAGGTAATCAGTGCCGATAAAATTTAAGGGTTGCCCTCGATTTCTCTAGGATCCCATCATCAGATGCTGACTTGGTGACAATGAGAACATCTTGAATGTATACCCTACCGAACTAAAAAGAAATTTTTAAAATCGGCCCACAATTCACGGAGAAATCGGTGAAAACACATAAAAAACAACTGTTGAGGAATTTTACCTTCCATCATCAGCTCATCCACATGAGATGATGATTTTCATACGTAAAAGCTTTATCGGGTTTAGAAAATATATCAAAAGCATAATAGGTGCCTGTAAATTTTGAGAGTTGCCTTCGATTTCCCTGGGATCCCATCATCAGATCCTGACTTGGTGACAATGGGACCACCTCGGAACTATACCCTACCAATCAAAAGAAAAAATTTTGAAATCGGCCCACAGACGGCGGAGCAATCGGTGAACATACATAAAAAAAAAAAAAATACATACAACGGAACATATAACCTCCTCCTTTTTTGAATTTTTTTTGAAGTCGGTTAATAATATTAGTCCCGTTGAGTTTCTTTCGCCAATTCTTCTCAGGTCAGAGGGTTCTTCTTTCCGAACTGGTGGTAGATTCATGACGTTCAGCAAAAAAGTGTAATAAAATTTTACGCTGAATAAAATATTTTGATTTGAATACAATAATTATCAAGGTTAGTTTATTATCGTTACTAGTAACTAGTTTGTTATTCAAAATACCTATGTGTTTGTATTATAAATTGAATTGTTTATTTTTGTTATCCTCACTGATAGGGAGTGGTTCTTAGTCGTTCATGAATGTAGGTGTAATAATCAGCCTAGCTGGTCAAGTGCGAGTGCGCTTAGATTAACCAAATGGGTATGTACTATGTAGTATGATCTCGCATTGAAATGAGGCCCACTCCCAGCTGTGGGACGATTTGATGCGAATTTTCAAGTACTACAAACACCAACAGTCATTCTCTCCGTAAATATGTAATAATAATATAATATAATATGCTATTGCTATCTAGTTCCGTGTTAAGCTACGAGGCTTGTGTTACGGATACCAGATAGTTGATATACTACATATTATATAAAACTTTAAACAAATACATAATATAAACATAAACACCCATAACTGGAGTACAAACATTCGAGCTGAACAAACGAATGGCTCATCGGGACTCGAACCAGCGACGGCTGGCGTAGAAAGTAGGGTCACTACAAACTGCGCCAAACGTGTCGTCGAAATGATATGCGATCGATTTCTAACTGTTTCGACATCGACACTAGCCGTGTTTCTTCACAATCGCAACCAAAGGTCAAGTGTGTGGTAAAATGAATCCATATATTAAAATATAACTAAGTCGTAGCTTAATGTATTATTTTTTGCATAATCGTATTGAAATAATCATTATTATCGATACAAAGATTTTTTGTCTGTTTGTTTGTGATCGCGTCACATGAAAACTACTTACTAGACAGATTCTGATGGAATTTGGTATAAAGATAGTTACATATAGGATGATACTTTTTACTGATGGGAAATATCTTATATCTGAGAAATCTATACTAATATTATAAAAATGAAGAGTTTGTTTGTTTGTTTGGTTGAACGCGCTAATCTCAGGAACTACTGGTCTGAATTAAAAAAATCTTTTTGTGTTGGATAGTCCATTTATCGAGGCAGCTATAGACTACATTTCATCAAGCTACGACCAATAGGAGCGGAGCATCAACGAAAAATGTTGCAAGAACGGGAGAAAAATATTTCTTTTGATTTTCAGCCTTTAGAACGCGAGTGAATCCGCAGGAAAGGCTAGTCTCAAATATAATATGTGATGAAATGTAAGAATTCTACTTCCGGTCATTAGAACGCGGGTGAAGCTAGTAACTAATAATAAATAAATCGATTTCCAATTACAGACGACATGTAACGTCCGCCTCTCGGCCAATATCCCATAATAGCTCTAACCTCGTTAAAAGCCAGCTATCAAGGACGATGGCAATTCAATTATAAACACAAATATCCAACACGCTCTCGGTCTTGATCTATCTATACTTAATATTATAAAGAGGAAAGGTTTGTATGTAAGTATGTTTGTAACGAATTGGCTCAAAAAGTATTAGCCGATTTAGAAAATTCTTTCACCATTTGAATGTTACATTATCACTGATTAATATAGGCTATTTTAATTGCAAGAAAATATAAGGAGGAGGAGTGCACGCCGCACATAATATATGGTAGCAGCGCGGTTCAGGAGTATATTAAAGCTGGAGTAATTTTGGAGAATTTTCAACCCAGCGAGTGATCGAATGAAGTTTAGTAGCGATTAAAAAAATGAACTCGGGCGATGCCTACATCACTACATAGTATAAAACAAAGTCGCTTCCGGCTGTCTGTCCCTATGTATGCTTAGATCATAAAAACTACGCGACGGATTTTGATGCGATTTGTTTTAATAGATAGAGTGATTCAAGAGGAAGGTTTATATGCATAACTAGCGGATCCCGCGGCTTTGCCTGTGCTAAATCTAGGAAAAAGCCCAAGCGAAACGAGGGCGAGTCGCTAGTCTAGTATATAATAAAATTCTGCAACATTGAATATTTTTTGAAATATATCATTGAAGAAGTCATTCGACGACTCGTTTGGCTCAGTTGATAATGACCCTATATCATGCGCCAGCGGTCACGGGTTCGATTCCCGCTGGGGGCATACATTTGTTGTCCACGAATGTTTGATGAATGAACTATCTGGTATCCGTAACACGTAAGCTACGAGGCTTGTGTTACGTATACCGTATATTTGATATACTACATATATTATGAGTTTAAATACATAAATATTATAAATATAAACACCCATGACTGCACTTACAAACATTCGAGCTCATAAATGAAATGCTCCCAGTGGAAATCGAACCCGCGACCGTGTTGTATTCATCGTGAATAATACTTTTAAGTAGTTTTCTAAGAGCAAAGTTACTTGCTACAGAAATGTAATTACATCGAATACTGTTAGAACTATTTCAAACTAACGCTTTCATAATTTACGAACAATGTTAGAACATTGTTTCGACAGGTTGCTGCGACAAAGTTCTACCTCTAATAGAGTGGCTGACATAATATCGTAAAATCTTTGTTTTAAAAGTACATATAACTTTATAATAAATAAGTTTAGACGAAACTGGTCAATATCTTTTTAACCGACTTCAAAAAAAAAGAAGTTGTGTTTGTGTATATTTTCCAACAAACTTTCATTTTTTGTTTAGAGACTATGTCTACTAAAAGTGATTTAAATTATGATATATTAAAATAACCTGTATTTAAACAGAGTTTTACAGGTACTTTTTTGAATTTTAAATTGAATGTCAGTGTAGTTCGCCACAGAAAAGATGATTTTTACCTATTCCTTGACTTTGTCCATGATAAATCTACCACTGTCTTCCTGAAGTTCTCGTAAAGAATCCAAGATAAGTTAGTATATATTTCGCAAAGATGTGATATTTTGCCGCTGTAAAAATGATCCGATTACTTGACCTGGATAACCAGCTGTCATCTAGCAACTTATCAAAATATAAGTGGTTTTCATGGGATGTGTTCTCAGACAAACAGACAAAAGTTCAAAATGCTATTCTCCTTTGTATCGATAATTATTAATAACTATATCTATAAGACTTCCTATAATACTCATACTTTATGTACAGTTTCGACGTCAGAATTTTATTTTATGTATAGGTTAACTAGCCTTTCCCGCGGTTTCGCTAATCTAAAGGCTGAAAATCAAAAGAAATATTTTTCTCCCGTTTTTGCAACATTTTTCATTGATACTCCGCTCCCATTGGTCTTGGCGTGATGTAATATAGCCTATAGCCTTCCTCGATAAACAGACTATCCAATACAAAAATATTTTTTCAATTCGGGCCAGTAGTTCCTGAGATTAGTGCGTTCAACCAAACAAACAAACAAACTCTTCAGCTTTATAATATTAGTATAGATATTCGACGTTAGAATGTTATTATACTAATGTATAGATTAATTAACGAATTTCGACTACGGGATCCCTAGTTTACCTAAATTAAAACTAACTTAGTTTTAATTATGATTAGAATGCCTTAGGGAATATAAAGTTTATATCTAGTTTAAATTTAGATTATAACAGCGCCATCTATTTGCCGTAAGCTACGAGGCTACGTACTGTATACGAGTAATATTTTTACTACGAGAAAATATGATATCTATACGAGATATCTATATCAATCAAATCAAAATATTTTATTCAGCATAAAAATTGTTACAATTTCTTACTGAACGTCATGAGTCTACCACCAGTTCGGTAAGAAGCCTCTGACCTGAGAAGAACTGGCAAAAGAAACTCATTTTTTCTTTTTTCTTTTCTTTTCTTTTTTTTTCTTCATATTTTATAATAACCGTTAAGGGCAGAACCCGAGCAGAGCAAGGGTGAGTCACTAGTTATGATCTTAAACTATGTTGAAATAATATGTCAATATTATGTTGAAAAAGTGATGGCTCACACAAATAGAGCATATTTTGCCATAAAAATAATAGCATTTCATGCCATAAAAACACCGATTTCTAAATCACCACTAAAAATTATTACATCTTTGGACACCCACATTTGATTCTAAAAATATTGATGAGCTTTTTTAGTAGACATAATGTACAGATTTGACTTAGGTAACATTTTATTATATGTACAGAAAAGGTAGTGGTACCTCGCTTGATAAGCAAAGTGAAGCGGGTTCTAACCCGAACCTCGAGTCTTAGAGACTACTTTTCGAAAGATGTCTTTTATGTTATACTAGCGATTCGCCCTCGCTTCGCTCGGGCTCTTCCCTAGATTTAGCACAGGCAACGCCGCGGGATCCGCTTGTTATGCATATAAACCTTCCTCTCGAATCACTCTATCTATTAAAAAAAACCGCATCAAAATCCGTTGCGTAATTTTAAAGATTTAAGCATACATAGGGATATAGGGACAGAGAAAGCGACTTTGTTTTATACTATGTAGTGATAGTAATTGAGGAATTTCTATTTAAACCGTATCCCTTTACCTTACCCTTACTCCTATGCCCGACAGTGAGAATTGCGTTATTATTATTATAAAAACATTAATTAAAGATTAAAAAAATTGATACATTTAAATCTCACAAGCGAATCCGAAAACAGAAGGTTGTATGGCAATTAAAAGATGGAAATATGTATATAAAAGATACTGTTTCCAAGCAAACGTATAAATGGATGGATTTTGAAAGGCATTTGCTTCACAATTATCTAACGCTAGCGTAGAAACAGGCGAATGCTTTCCTCTAGGTCAGACCTTACACGTTAGAGCAGAGTGGTGTAAGTTACAGGCGTTCGGATATTATATAATTTTTACTATATATATATATATATATATATATATATATATATATATATATATATATATATATATATATATATATATATATATATATATATATATGACTAGCAGTTAATTTTTTTCTGTAGTTTAGGGGTAGTTTAGAGTAGCCGGTGGGTTCTATCTCCGAAATCCCTTTCAAGATGTGGAATTCGTTATACTTGCCATAAAAAAGCAATATCTAGGATGATAACTATCCTATCTATAAGTTGGGACATTTTCGAATTGAAAATAATTTTTAAAGTCGGTTAAAGGAATCTCTCCTGAATAACAAATTATTTTTAAATAAATAAAAACAAAATTACAAAAATTACGTATCAAGATAAAATCGCCACCACCTATGCCTTACACCGTACGTTGCAGTATGCACCATGCCCTTGTCAGTACTATGAACTTCGCGCGCGAGCTTAATGCGAGTAACACGTGTAATGTTTGAAGGCACTCGCTTTTTGAATGCGGATACACTTTCGAATATGCTCCAGCTTCCAGGCTTTTGCAGATTTTATTAATTCATATCCTAAAAAGGACGCCATTACGACACTAAACTGAACAAAGTAAGTAGTTGTGAAATGCACGCGGTTTTCTGTCGTAATTTGAATTGTTATCAATATTGCAACTTATTTTCTTGACGAATTATCTTGCCTTACATAGATTCTATAATTTCAGTAACTACATGAAGACGTAATATCATCATTTATCGAAATAAAACTAAGTCTCATTCTCTTGGTTATAATTTGTAAAGATTGTAATCAATACGTCCCAAAGATGGAATATATGAAAATTTTACTAGATTATTTCAAAAGGCATTCTGTTCTTTGAAGATATTTTAAAAAGCGTAATTTCTTTAATTAAATTTAAATTAATGTACTCGCACGTTTCCTTTCATAAAATCCACATCAACACACCTTCAGTGTATAGACGCAGCGCTTTCAAACGCACAAAGCGGTTAACTAACGGGTACGGCCAGGTGTATTAATGTGTTGGTCCATCGCATGAGCGGTAGCGATTTGATTATTTTGAGCAAATAAGCGTTATATACTATATCTGTGAATAATTTTAAGGAGATAGCGTTATTTTAAACTAGCTAACATAATATAGAAATAAAATATATGTTGGGACATTTTTACAACAGCGCCATCTAGTTCCGTGGTAAGCTACGAGGCTTGTATTACGGATACCAGATAGTTGATATACTACACATATACATTTTAAATACATTTACATAATATAAACATTAACAACCATGACTGGAGAACAAACATTCGTATTCAACAAATGAATGCCCCCAGCGGGACTCGACCCCCGAGTGCTGGCGCGGAAAGTAGGGTCACTGCCAACTGAGCCAAACGTCAAGTTTTTTTAACTTTCCTTATTTTCCAGATTTTTAAAATTTGTCTATAAAAATCTTATTCGAGTCATTAAAATGATCCTAAAAATATTCCGCTTCTTCATTGCATTATATATTTCATTTAACATCTGAAATAACTGCTTTTTCTTCTATATTATCTTGGACTAAATTCAACATGTCCTGTCCGGAAGTCGAACTGACGGTCTCCGTCTTAGCAACGCTACCACTATGCCAGATCTTTTATAAAACTTTAATCAGTAAGGGGAAACTACAGATTTTTCTAAAACGTAGCGGGCGACCGCCATTGTACCTAGAATCTACTGTGAAAGCTCTTTGTGAGGCGCGTGCCTCGCAATAAATACTATGATAAAGCCTAGTTGGGGATAAAAGTGTAGGGGATGTTTTAAATTTTAATAAGGGGTGCTTTTTAAGGGATGCAAAATTTGTGTTTACGTAAACACTGCACCTTTATTGTTGGGGTGTGGTTATCGCTGATGCGAGACGCGAGGTATTTTTAATACAATATTTTTTCGATTTTCTTTTAGGCCTATTGTTTTTGCAAAATGTTTATAAATAATAGACTATAGAAAAATTCTCTCTCATATCCTCACTCTTTTTGATTGTAAAAATTACATGAAAATCGGTAAAGCTCTTCCATAGATATTACTAGACTAGTTAAGTTATTTAGTTTTAGCACTTTCAATGATGTATAAGAGGTCGTGCGAAAAAACAAACCGGTTGCCAAAATTAAAATTTAAATTAAATTCTAGTACCTACTTCAAGCAATATCTAAATAGGAAATATGTGATAATGACTAAAGTGAATTTGTGATGTTTAAACATATCAGCTAGTGACGTAATATTTGTACAAAATGAAATTCAAGACAATGTGAAATTCAAAATGGCTGGTACCCGCACAATCAGCGGGGAACCACCGCGTTCCACCGCCTATTATTATGCCGATCTTGAGAAGATTAAACGGCAAAATGGCGGACAAGCAAGACAAAATGGCACCCAAGAACAGCATGGGCAAGACAAGGAGCAAAATTTAAACGAGCTCAGCGAATACGATGAGACAAATGAAGTTATTAACGATGGAGCAACTAAAGATGTGCCGCCATTGCGGGATCGATGGTCTCCGGAGTACACAACTCCTGAAAATGGAGTGAAAATTGGAGAAACTTACTCCACTGCTGGGACCTTTCCAATGCCAGAACCTAAAGAGAAGGAACCGTTGCTAGCAGAGTTGGAGATCGTTGGACGTGTTCCACTGACCCAATTGGATACGACGAGTTCAGGAGTAAGGAGGAGCAGAAGTTGGTACTTGTGCTGTCCAAACGTTGGTGATGAGGAGATGTCAAGGGAATCGTCCTGGAGATACTCTAGCTTGAGACCGGTGACCGCGCCCCCCGTTCCTGGGCAAAATGGCTTTAATATGGTAAGTTTAGTTGGTTCCAAAGATTTTTTTGTGTTTTCTATATTTACATAAAAATATTGTTTGTTCATTGTAATATCTTATTACGTATATTAAAAAAAATTGACCCTCTAAAAATGTTATTCCTATACATACATAATACATGCATAATATATAGATGTGTGACAGTGGTAGCACAATGGTAACGCGCTCGCTTGGATATCCGAGTTTTGCGGGTTCAAATCCGGGTTTTGCACCTCTGGTATTTTCATGTGCGAATCATTTCTAACATGATTACCACTTGACTTACGGTGAAAGAAAACATCGTGAGGAAACCTTCATGTCTGAGAGAACTTAGCAAGTTTTCGAAAGACAGGTGAAGTCCAGCGAGACTCGAATCCGCGACCGCTGGCGCCAAACGTGTCGTCATACTATTACTATATAGATACGTAGGAGGAAAACAGACTATAAACCCACATAATTCTAGTATATATACATAAGAACTAACATAAAGGTCCAGTGCAGGACGTATTCCATACTAACATATCCGATGCCCAAATAAATAATCGATTATCATAATCGATTTTGGTCAGCGCCAATAGACGGTGCACTTTTGATGCTAAAAACGTAGCGTGCGTTCATTCCAACCGTTACTGACGTATTTCATCAGTACTAAAGTACGTACATATAAATAAAATTGAAGTGTCTGTTTGTAATTTTAAATTAACAGCTTTTCTCTAAATGCGTAATATTTAATAAAATTTCTACCTCCTCTTTTTTTGAAGTCGGTTAATAAGTTGCCTAAGTTACTCCTTATGACATTCAGCGAGTG
The DNA here is from genome assembly GCA_905231865.2 of Boloria selene. Lineage (NCBI taxonomy): Eukaryota > Metazoa > Arthropoda > Insecta > Lepidoptera > Nymphalidae > Boloria > Boloria selene. The sequence goes on from HG993160.1 coordinate 6,650,123, forward strand.
AAAGTTCAGTCATAATCGGTCCAGCCGTTTCAGAGATTACTCGGAACAAACAGACAAAATTTTTAAAATTATTTTTTTTCTTTCTAATATACCCACCTTACACCTACCTAGTACCTACTTTTATAAGCATTTAGTGAAAAGCTGTCAATTTGAAATTAAAAACAGACACTTCAATTATATTTATATATATAGATTTATCAAATTCTTGCCAAATCGAAGAAAATATTGAGTTTTCAACATTTACTAAACGCAGTTTTAGGGCTCGAACCCACGCCCATTATATCATACTTATGGTAGAGGAGACGTGGAAGATCGACCTTCACCGATCTGATAACCAGATGAGACATATTTTTTATCGAATATAATTTATAAACAAATATGCCTATAATTACTTGCCTATCTGAAAGTGCTCATGGCTATTTTTAGCTAGGCAACAGTGCTTTAAGTATGATTTTTTGCAGGCAATTCTATATGACTGGTTTTGTAATAAAATGATCTAAAATTTGATATAACTTTCGATAAGTTAGCAGAACGATGGAGTCACCTATATTGACTTACCTGTTCACATCGGCTTGCCAGGTAGCTATACACAAAAATGAGTAGGAAGCCTACTGAGGCATATTCTGTGTGTTAAAAACTAACAGTGAAATAAAATTCATTTGGTTATCAAAAGAATGAAAGTGATGAAAAAAAAATCGATTAAAGTTAATTTAATTAAAAATAGCCATGAGCACTTTCAGATAGGCAAGTCATTATAGGCATATTTGTTTATGAATTATATTTGATAAAAAATATGTCTCATCTGGTTATCAGATCGGTGAAGGTCGATCTTCCACCGGCTCTTAGACCATTACTTTGTATCTAAATAAAAGGTGACATACTGTATAGGTATGTCCTATACAGATTGCAAGAAAAAAATATTGTTTTTATATTTTAAGCGCATTCTGCCCTTTGGTTTTACTTTAATGAAAAAAGTTTATCTTCCAAGCTACAACAACAACTTTCAATTTTAGCATACTTGACTGCACCTGTTGTGATAATATATACTTCTACCTATACATGTATGTATGTATGTATGTATGTATGTATGTATGTTTGTATTATTCAAATAATATATACATGAGTAGGTAGGTATATATGTACAATGTACATTCATATTATATACAGTGAAACCTGGTTAAGTGAGACATCAAGGGACCTGCAATGTCGTTTCACTTACAGAGGTATTTCACTTACCCAGTGTCTCAGATATCCAGGTATAAATAAATATCTGTCTCATTTACAGAGGGTTCCATTGGTAGAGGTTATTGACAGGTTATTTCAGTTATAAAGGTGCGATCAAACAAAACAATGTTATCTCAGTTACAGAGGTTTATGCATATAAAATTTACTCCTACTAGCTATATAATATAAGTATAGATAAATGTACAGATTCGACTTAGAATTTTATTATATGTATGGATTAAACACGATTTTCGATTCAGTGAAAATGAATGATATTTGATTTTGAATCACATAATATTTTTCCTTTAAAAAATTAGTTCTGTACATACGTATGTAATAGTAATTTATCATACAAATAAAACTATAAAGTCTGTTTCTTCTAAATTTCCAGGTGGCAACCCAAAGCAGTGGTCGAGTAGATGATCTGTCAACACTAAGGGCGGAGCGGGACGCCCTCGCCCGAGCCCTCGCAGCGGAGAGGCAGCGAGCAGCCGCCGCCGCCCAAGCTCATGATGCGAGGCTGGCTGAGCTGCATGGAGTCATAGCAGAGCTGGTCAGAAGACGTACTGCTGATAAGCGGGCGAAGGCTATTCCTGAGGAGGAGGTTTCAGGTGAGGGGGTTTGGTTAAAAACTGTATTCATCGCAGAGCTGGTGAAACGACGTACTACTGATAAGCGGGTGAAGGCCATTCCTGAAGAGGAGGTTTCAGGTGAGGGGGTTTGGTTAAAAACGTTATTCATCGCAGAGCTGGTGAGACGACGTACTGCTGATAAACGGGTGAAGGCTATTCCTGAAGAGGAGGTTGCAGGTGAGGGGGTTTTGGTTGAAAACGGTAAAAGATCATTATTGAAATTCGTCCAGTTGAAGGATTTTTTCTTTTTTGGTATACAACTTTTCTGTTATTGAGGTCGAGTTTTGGAATATCCATCCAAAAATTGTAATACAAGTGTGAGCAAATAGTATGTATATATATATAAAGTAAAAATCAAGTATTTTTTTTAAATTATAAAGATCTCAGTTGGAATAAAGTTTTATCAGACAGACTCACAGAACAGATCGAAAGTCATCCTTATTTCAATAATTAGATCGTTGAGGACAACCAGGAATTACATAGAAAAAAGTATTTTCTATTGTCCTCGAAATTCCAATTTTTTTGACTCAATTTCGACTTTCTAAGTACCTAATTGAACTTCTAAAGATCCGTCGAAATTCTAATTCTGGTTCAACAGTTCTTATCTGATGCTCTCACCAATCTTTCATTTTTATTTCATGGAAGATTTCGGTCATTTTCTAATAATGTTTTTTTTTATTTTCAGACGAGTGTGAGTCTACGACGCAGCCGGCGGGCGAGCTAGAGCACGACGCGGACATGTCTAACACAGAGCAAGTGAGTGGCAATTGATTACACCCTAACATTTTCAAAGTTTTTTTTTATGTTGGGACATTATTACACACAGCGCCATCTAGTTCCGTGGTAAGCTACGAAGCTTGTGTTACGGATACCAGATATAAAAGTTCCTTCTGAATACCTCAAATGGAGGGTAGATAACATTTTTTGACACGTATTAAACATGTCAAAAATTTTGGATGAAGCTTCATGTACTAGTGACTATTTTAGGTTTTAATATAGATTTCTCGGAAATGATATATTTTCCTTCACGAAAAAGTATCCTATATGTTTATCCGGATAACCAGCTATCACCAAACCAAATTTCATCAAAATCTGTCCAATGCTACTCTCATGATACAGTCACAGACAGACTGACAAACAAACAAATAAACAAACAAACAAACAAACAAACTAAGGTGTACATATAGGCCATAGGCTTTTCGTAAAAATAAAACTTATATTATAATAAATAATAGGTACTTTCCAAAGTTCAAATCTTTAACTATTTTATCTTAATAAATGAAACTAACTTTTTGGATTTTGAGATACAGTCTCTCCCGTGACCATGATCGCTGTAAAGCATTCTAAACGTTGGGAACCAAAAATCCAAACAAAACCGCGACAAAATCCGAAAAGATGGTTTCATTTATAATGTCAAATATTCGCGTAAACCTAAGAAAGTATTATTTTCTCTTTTTTTTGATAGAATGACAACTCATCGCTTCTAAGCCCCACTGAGCTGCCAACTCCTCAGGACTCGAAGGTGGACCCGCTACCAGACGATACCGATGTCAGCACCACTGAACATATCAGGTGAGATGGACAGACCCTTCTAAAACTATTAAGAATTGGTCGAGGATCAAAGACCAAAAATGAAATTTGGGCCAAGCTTTTATGAATAGTTTGGAGGCTTGTTTTTATCTTATTTTATTATTTTTTTATTTTTATTTATTGAATTAAGGAAACGTGAAGTACATTAAATATATCTAAACGAATTTCGTTTAAAAGAAAACAAGGTAATATTTAATAAAAATATATAAAATAAAATCACTATACAAAAATGTTGTACAAACTGACAGATAAAAAGCTTTAATATTTTTTTTCTATACATGTAATATTGTGTGTCTCCTTTTTCGATGTCGGTGAATAATAATAATAAAATTTTTAAAGGCTGGAAACACCGAAGTTGGAGGTGTCTCCGCCGCAAGGCTCGGAGCAGTGCTCCAGTCTGGCGCTGTGCGAGCGCGACTCTGAAATATGCGTCAGTACTGCCAGGTAATGCACATTCTTCTTCTTCTCCTTCTTCTTCTTCGTCTCCGTCTTCTTCTTCTTCTTCTCCATTTTAATTGGTCTTCAGCGTCTTCCTGGGTAAGCCCGTTGGGCATCCAGGTGGTCTAGTTCTAGGGTATATCAAGGCATTGTAATGGTATAAATGCAAAGTCTGTCCGTCTTTCACGCTTAAATTGCTGAACCGATTTAGAAAGATTTTAGTATGGAGGTAGTTTGGTATCCTGGGAAGAGTATAGGATGGATAGTAAGAACATGAAATTTATTTCTCAATTAAGACATAAAATGTATTTAAACCTATTTATTTAAACTCATATATATAATCTATAATATCTTTCATGCTTCAGAAGAAAACTTTGCTTTTGGTTTGACGTGATGTTAGAAATAACAAAAAACAAGGTGGCGAAAATCAAAATCACCGCCATATAAAAAAATAAATTAGTAAATAGTGTTATATCATCTACATTCAACAGAACCAATCGAGTAGGTATCCGACTCGCACTTGACCGATATTAGAGTGTATTGTGTACACAGTTGGTTTTTTGGACAATTACCAATCGATAAATTTACAAACCTCGCTAATGTATACGGGCGAATGTGAACATTTGCCAACGATGTTGTGTGGCCTCATTGACGGTGTTTTGGATTTATTTACAGGTGCTAAAATATTATAAGTTATTGAATTTTATGTATTATTATTGTAGTGTGTGTTTCAGACAGTGGTAGCCCAGCGGTAACGCGCTCGCTTGGATAACCGAGTGATGCGGGTTCAAATCCGGGTCTCGCACCTCTCATATTTTCATGTGTGATCATTTCTATCATGATTACCACTTGTCTTACGGTGAAGGAAAACATCGTAAGGAAACCTGCATGTCTGAGAAAAACCTAGCAAGTTTTCGAAAGGCATGTGAAGTCCGCCAACACGCACTAGGCCAGCGCGGTGGACTATGGCCTGAAGCCCCTCGTACTGAGGGAGGCCCACCCCCAGCAGTGGGACGTTAAAAAGGGCTGATGATGATTATTATTGTAATAATTATTTATAAGTGATTTTTACAGATGTTGCCAGTCGGCGCGCGCGGCGCACGGTGGCGGTAGTTGCGAGCGCGAGCGGGGCTCCCCCGCGCTGCTACCGCCCTCGCCAGGTGAGATTTTTCTATTTTTTTTTTGTTTTTTTTTTTGGCTTTTTTGTTTGACATGGAATTAAGTTTTTTAGGTTTTTTTAATTTAATTTTTTTGTTTTTTTTTTTGCAAAGTTTGACTTAGAATAAAGTGATGTTTGTATTTTTTTCGGATATTTTTCAGCTAATCTTTTTTTTATGAAGCCCTTATGCCGTTTTACTTTATTAGGTTTCGAAGTTCAGGTGCGGGGAAATGACATTTGTAAGAACTATGACTATTGACAGCGAATTAGTCTCTCCCCTGGCCATGATTTACTAAAAGTATAAATATATTAAAATAAGAGACGAATACAAAATTAATGTACGAAAAATCGAAAACAATTATTATTATAACACTAACACTATTCTTTTTCCACTTTCATTTTAATATTATTCTCGTATTGAAATATTTATTGAATAAAACAGACATCTATATATACTAATATTAGAAAAAATTCTTTCACTAATAGAAAGCCACATTATTGCTGAGTGTCATAGGTTATATAAAAAACCGAAAAATAAAAAGGCTTTTACATGGTAGTCCGTTTTGCAAAGTGAATCGGAGAAAAAACGGTCGAATGAAAGCGTTTCTTACGAACGCTGCCTTAACTATGAAAGATATATTTTTGAGTTCTAGAGAAAAGATGTGGAGCTTAAAAATGCCTACAAAAAAGTCAACGACAGCATATGTCTAACTTTTATATTTAAGTTACAAAAAGTAGTTTTTTTAATATTAGTATAGATAATTTAATTTTTAATATTAATAAAATAATTTAAATTATTTAAACACTCTGTACTAAAAAAGGATTATTAACATTATGCCCAACGAAGTGGGCACGGGTCAGCTAGTATACATATAAATAAAATGAATGTTTGTCAGGTCGGTGTGAGTCCAGAGAAGCCAAGCTGGCGTCCCGCGTGCGGCTGCGGAGAACCGCCGACGACAGCGAACGCGGCTCTGATGAGGAGGTGGGTCCTCACTTACTGTCCTGGACAGCTGTCTATGTACTACTCCAAGTTACAGCCTATCTTTGTATGAAAGATTCATCGAAATCCGTCCAGTCGTTTTAGTGTGGAAGAGGGACAAACATATTATGTTCATACACATAGAAATTTACACATATATAAAAAAATGTTAATAAAAAAATGTTAATCGAGTCGAATCTATAAAAAGAAAAAAAAAAGAAAATAAATATCATTTATTCGGTAACATCTAAGCGTGTGCTTTATCGATGAATTATTATATGTATAGAAACCGAATGTTAATAATTTTTGTTTGTTTGTCACAATATGACGAAAAAACCATTAAACAAATAAATATCAGTCCCCTGTACTTAAACAGTGATATTGGGAAGCCTACGCCCAGCAGTGAGACATGTGTCTGTGTTGCTTTATGTTTAGCTTCTATTGCCAAATTTAAAAAAAAATGTAAGGGAACGTTTGTGTACTTAAGGCTATTATTCGATTAACGATTTTTTAGAAGACAGTACGCCTTGGGAATGATGTGATCGCCGCCAGGCTAATTCTACATATATAAATATTGTTAATTTGTAATTAAATATGAAAAAGATAAAAATAATAATTTATTAGTCCCGCTGAGTTTCTTTCGCCAGTTCTTCTCAGGTCAGAGGTTTCTTCTTTCCGAACTGGTGGTAGACTCATGACGTTCAGTAAGAAATTGTAACAATTTTTATGCTGAATAAAATATTTTGATTTAATTTGTTTTTTTTTTGATTTGACAGTTGTAGCCCAGCGGTAACGCGGTCGCTTGGATAACCGAATGATGCGGGTTCAAATCCGGGCACCTCTGATATTTCATTTGCGAATCATTTCTATCATGATTACCACTTGTTTTACGGTGAAGGAAAACATCGTGAGGAAACCTGCATGTCTGAGAAAACCTAATAAGTTTTCGAAAGGCATTTGAAGTCCGCCAACACGCACTAGGCCAGCGCGGTGGACTATGTCCTGAAGCCCCTCGTACTGAGGGAGGCCCTGGGGGACGTTAAAAGGGGCTGATGATGATGATGATGAATTTGATTTTTGATTTGTGTGTACAGGCGTGGTGTGTGGAGGCGGCGCAGAGGTTGGCGCTAGACGTGTGTGAGCAGGCGGGGCTTCGAGAAGCTCTGGTGGCCGCCGGGGACGACGGTATGACATTTATTTATTTACTAGCTAACCCGGCAAACGTTGTTTTACCACATACGTTATTTCTTTGATTTCTTTTAGAAATATTTTTAGAATAGCTAACTCTATAAGTGTGTGAGAATGTCATTATAATTCAAAGAGGAATGAAGCGTTGTAGATAATTAAGTTAATAAATTATTCTTTATTAAAGTAACAAATATATATTAAATTACAATTATTGATAGCTATCTGATCTAATTGGTTGATGGAACTATACATGAAAATTTTAGATACTACAATTATTATATTTGATTGCCATCTTGTGGATCTGTGGATCGAACACAATAATATAAAAATCGCGAGGAGTTGATCGTATAAGGTTGAAAATTTAGAATTAAATGTATTTTGCAATGCTGAATCATAACACAAAATTTTATCAACATCGGTTTAGCCGTTTCAGAGGAGTTTAGGAACAAACACCGCGATACGAGAATTTTATATATTAGAATTTAAACTACTTACATTATTATTATTAATAAGACCTAGAATTATGTTTAAAGTTGATTTATTATGAATTGAAACAAGCATTATAACTATTATAATACATATATTGCTGACCGGTCACGGTCTCGGAGATGTGTCATGGTTGATATTTAATATTTTTTCCTCTAATTCTGGCCATGGCGGCCAATCACACTAAGACTAGCCAACTGTGCGCGTAATATAGTTCGCAAGTGCAATCTTTGCACTTGTCACTTTTACGCCCTGTCACCGGGGATAGGTCACTGGCAGGGGATTGACGACACTGACAGGGGAGTGACACAGAGCTAATTTCTTTTTCTTTTTTTATTTTTTTATAAGTTTATGAGATACATTAGATTACTTGCTAGGATTAATTGAAGATTATTAGAAAATTTACTTCAAAATCGTTCCAGTCGTTTTATCGTCCACAGAGATATGCCTCTACATTGTACATTATACACCTTTAAACAGAATGGCCTGCACATAATATAATGAAATATCATTAGCAAACGGTGTTGACATCTTGTACGATTGCCCCAGTAGATCACTACATAGTATAAAACAAAGTAACTTTCTCTGTCCCTATATCCCTTTGTATGCTTAAATCTTTAAAACTACGCAACGGATTTTGATGCGGTTTTTTTAATAGATAGAGTGATTCAAGACGAAGGTGTATATGCATACCTAGCGGATCCCGCGGCTTTGTTTGTGCGAAATCTAGGCCCGAGTGAGGCAAGGGCGAGTCGCTAGTTTAAAAATAAAATTTTTATCGCACTTAAATGAAATGTATGCTTGTCTTTGTAATTGACATATATAATAGATTTGATGTTTTATGTTAATGTTGTGAAAAATATATATGCTGTGATTACCTATCATTAAAAGTGCAATAATCATGTCTATATAGAAATGTATTTTCTTTTGTATGTTATTATTACGTTATTGTAACTTTTGTTGGTAATTCTGAATAAATAAATAAATATATGTACAGTTCTCGCGCCTTAAGCTCAGCTTTGCATTTGTGTGCGTGCAGTGTACGGATGGCGTAGCGCGTTGAGAGTGGTTTAAACTCGTTTTAACTGGTTTTTGATGCGCGGCTATTGGCTATTAGCTATCACTCACACAAATGCAAAGCTGAGCTTACGCCTCGAGAACTGTATAAGCTAACAGCGTGTGTCCGTGTGTCCGTGTAGAAGCGTGTGCGGCGCAGTGCGCGGCGTGGCGCGCGCGCTGCCTGCGCCTCGCCGCCGACTGCCGCGTGCTGGACTGCGCCCTCGCGCGCGCCGTCGACACCGCGCACAGGTACACACACACACACACACACTCACACACACACACACACACACACACACACACACACACTCACGCGCTGCCTGCGCCTCGCCGCCGACTGCCGCGTGCTGGACTGCGCCCTCGCGCGCGCCGTCGACACCGCGCACAGGTACACACACACACACACACACACACACACACACACACACACACACACACACACACACACTCACGCGCTGCCTGCGCCTCGCCGCCGACTGCCGCGTGCTGGACTGCGCCCTCGCGCGCGCCGTCGACACCGCGCACAGGTACACACACACACACACACACTCACACACACACACACACACACACACACACACACACTCACGCGCTGCCTGCGCCTCGCCGCCGACTGCCGCGTGCTGGACTGCGCCCTCGCGCGCGCCGTCGACACCGCGCACAGGTACACACACACACACACACACTCACACACACACACACACACACACACACACACACACACTCACGCGCTGCCTGCGCCTCGCCGCCGACTGCCGCGTGCTGGACTGCGCCCTCGCGCGCGCCGTCGACACCGCGCACAGGTACACACACACACACACACACACACACACACACACACACACACACACACACACACACACTCACGCGCTGCCTGCGCCTCGCCGCCGACTGCCGCGTGCTGGACTGCGCCCTCGCGCGCGCCGTCGACACCGCGCACAGGTACACACACACACACACACACACACACACACACACACACACACACACACACACACACACTCACGCGCTGCCTGCGCCTCGCCGCCGACTGCCGCGTGCTGGACTGCGCCCTCGCGCGCGCCGTCGACACCGCGCACAGGTACACACACACACACACACACACACACACACACACACACACACACACACACACACACACTCACGCGCTGCCTGCGCCTCGCCGCCGACTGCCGCGTGCTGGACTGCGCCCTCGCGCGCGCCGTCGACACCGCGCACAGGTACACACACACACACACACACTCACACACACACACACACACACACACACACACACACACTCACGCGCTGCCTGCGCCTCGCCGCCGACTGCCGCGTGCTGGACTGCGCCCTCGCGCGCGCCGTCGACACCGCGCACAGGTACACACACACACACACACACACACACACACACACACACACACACACACACACACACACTCACGCGCTGCCTGCGCCTCGCCGCCGACTGCCGCGTGCTGGACTGCGCCCTCGCGCGCGCCGTCGACACCGCGCACAGGTACACACACACACACACACACTCACACACACACACACACACACACACACACACACACACTCACGCGCTGCCTGCGCCTCGCCGCCGCCTGCCGCGTGCTGGACTGCGCCCTCGCGCGCGCCGTCGACACCGCGCACAGGTACACACACACACACACACACTCACACACACACACACACACACACACACACACACACACTCACGCGCTGCCTGCGCCTCGCCGCCGACTGCCGCGTGCTGGACTGCGCCCTCGCGCGCGCCGTCGACACCGCGCACAGGTACACACACACACACACACACACACACACACACACACACACACACACACACACACACACTCACGCGCTGCCTGCGCCTCGCCGCCGACTGCCGCGTGCTGGACTGCGCCCTCGCGCGCGCCGTCGACACCGCGCACAGGTACACACACACACACACACACTCACACACACACACACACACACACACACACACACACACTCACGCGCTGCCTGCGCCTCGCCGCCGACTGCCGCGTGCTGGACTGCGCCCTCGCGCGCGCCGTCGACACCGCGCACAGGTACACACACACACACACACACACACACACACACACACACACACACACACACACACACACTCACGCGCTGCCTGCGCCTCGCCGCCGACTGCCGCGTGCTGGACTGCGCCCTCGCGCGCGCCGTCGACACCGCGCACAGGTACACACACACACACACACACTCACACACACACACACACACACACACACACACACACACTCACGCGCTGCCTGCGCCTCGCCGCCGACTGCCGCGTGCTGGACTGCGCCCTCGCGCGCGCCGTCGACACCGCGCACAGGTACACACACACACACACACACACACACACACACACACACACACACACACACACACACACTCACGCGCTGCCTGCGCCTCGCCGCCGACTGCCGCGTGCTGGACTGCGCCCTCGCGCGCGCCGTCGACACCGCGCACAGGTACACACACACACACACACACACACACACACACACACACACACACACACACACACACACTCACGCGCTGCCTGCGCCTCGCCGCCGACTGCCGCGTGCTGGACTGCGCCCTCGCGCGCGCCGTCGACACCGCGCACAGGTACACACACACACACACACACTCACACACACACACACACACACACACACACACACACACTCACGCGCTGCCTGCGCCTCGCCGCCGACTGCCGCGTGCTGGACTGCGCCCTCGCGCGCGCCGTCGACACCGCGCACAGGTACACACACACACACACACACACACACTTACTCAAACACACAAACACACACACTCACTCCCACACAGTCACGCACACACACACACACAGATATATATACACACATACATATATATAATATATATACATTTACAGATGGTAATAAAAAGGAAGTACGTAGTGTTGCGTCACGGTCTATATACAGTGTATTTATTCAAACAACAAGGATTTAATTATATTAATTATTAGCATTTCCCGCGGCTTCGCACGTGTTCTAAGGACCGGAAATTAAATTCTTTCTAAGTCGGTATGGTACCTCGCAGAACTAAAGCCTTTCCTTCCACAAATCACATCAAACAAACAAACAAACTCTTCAGCTTTATAATATTTGTCTACAATTAAAGCCGGTGTTCCACAAGGTGGCGTGTTGTCCCCTCTCTTGTTTTCAATTTTTATAAATCTATTTGTTCTCAAATTTCTTCTCTCTACCACTTATATGCTGACGATTTGCAAATTTATGCCACTTCAACCGTAGATCATTTAGCTCAAACAATAAACCTAATCAACGCAGATCTCTCATCGATATCGACCTGGTGTAAATCGTATGGGCTAAACTTGAACGCTACAAAATCGCAGGCAATCATAATCGGCAGTCAAAGATTATTATGCAAAACTACAAATAGAACAACGCCATTACCGCCAGTAGTTCTTAATGGTATTATAATTCCTTTTAATGAAAATGTAAAAAATCTTGGGATAATAATGGACCGCTATCTGTCATGGGGACCGCAGGTAACTGCACTGAGCCGAAAGATGTTTGGAGCAATCTCTTCCCTTCGCAGATTGCGAAACTTTCTTCCTATACCTACTAAAATTGCGCTGGCTAATTCACTCCTACTACCAATTCTTGATTATGCTGACGCTTCTTATCTTGACATCAAAGAGGAGCATCTTAATAAACTTGAGCGACTCCAAAATCTATGTATACGGTTTATTTTCGGACTCAGAAAATATGAACACGTCTCTCAGTTTCGCAAAAAGCTCAAATGGCTCCCTATCCGATTTCGCAGGAATACTCATATTCTTCACCTTCTCTACTGCGTGCTGTTTAATCCTTCAACTCCTATCTATTTAAAAGAGCGTTTCGGGTTTTTGAGTGACTCTCACACTCGATCCCTTCGCTCTGATCAAAATCTCCTTCTTAAGATTCCTTCCCACTCTTCTAGTTTCTATTCAAATTCTTTCTCAATTAAAGCTGTCCGCCTTTGGAATTCTCTTCCTTTAAATATAAAATGTGCTAAGAGCTTGGACAAATTTAAGATTTTATTGAAAGAATATTATTTATCCCTTTAACTATCTCCTTTTTTCCTTGACGGTATCCCTCGTGTGATTACTATAATTTTTCTTCCTAAAATTTTTTGAATTATTTTTATTTGTATAATCAGACTTTCTTAATGAGCTCTTCTATATGTATGTTTGTATGTATGTTAATTATGTATGTTATGTATGTATATGTATGTATGTATGTATAAGGATGTATGTATGTATCTATGTATGTATGTAAGTTAGTATGTACGTATGTATGTATGTATGTTTTATGTATCTATAGTATATCTATCGAAGTCTTCGCGTACACCGCCTACCTTACTTGCAAAAACTTACTCCTCTACCACAAGGGTTGCCTGGAAGAGATCGCTTTAAGCGATAAGGCCGCCTTCTGTACATCTTTTCTTTTTGTGTTTTTGTGTCTTATCTTTGTGTGTATTATTGGTGTACATTAAAGAGTTAAATAAAAATAAATAAATAATAAATAAATATTAGTATAGATATTGTGTGAGTCCAGAGTGTGTTAAACATCGGTTATCCTTTGTGCATAATTGTTATATGTTATACTTAGATTAAGATACGATGGGACTAAAATATCCTAGAAGGACAAAAATTCCTTAAAAATAAGAAATAAAAAAAAATCGAATTTGTACAAAGTACACACGTCAGAAGTAAAACTTCTTTGGCAAACTAATTTTTAAATCTCGTTTATATTTAAACTAAATAACCCCGTCTAAGTTCGTTGAGAGAGGGAGATGGCGCGAAGGTAACACCCACGAGTTAGACAGAGTTAGAAATGTCACTGACTCGCGGTGGGCGAGATCTAACTAAGGCTAACTCTTCCCCGTCTCTGAGCTAGTTATTTTTCGTTTCATCGAGTTTGAAATCACAACGATTCTAAAGAATTTTCACTTCAAAAATTGTGTGTGTGTGTTCAGGTTGTCGTGCGCGTGTGCGGTGCAGGAGTCCGCGTCGGTGGCGCTGTGCGGCGCGCTGGCGGCCGCCGACCGCGCGCTCGAGGCCTACGACGTGCTGCTCGCGCTCGCCGAGACCGCGCACGCGCCGCGCGGACACGAGGTACGTGCAAGTACGTATGTGCATGTACGTACGTGCAAGTACGTGCGTGCAAATACGTACGTGCAAGTGCGTGCAAGTACGGACGTGCAAGTACGTACGTGCAAGTACGTACGTGCAAGTGCGTGCACGTACGTACTGATATATCCAACTTTCCCGCTTAAAACATAACGTCGCTGTAGAATGAATCTCGTATGTCAAAAATGCATTTTGTTTTTTGTAACCGTACCGAAACCGTAAACCAGATACATGACTACTAGTGCAATATTTGGTGTAAAACGAAAACCTCTTGTTTGAAAAACATTGACAAAATCAACCATTTTTTTAGTTTCCTGTAAAGTTTGGTTTTCTGGACATATGAGGTGTTCTTTCTACAGCGACGATAGCTAATTAGCACATTTATGGTCATAAGAGAACCTTTTGTTATTTTCCGTTTTCTTTATAATAATAATAAGCAATTTTAAATATTTACACGGAAAGGCTCTAATTAAGGAATTTAGCTGATATTATAAATGCCTGCCTTAATAATTCTAATATAATTTTAAATCAGTTAGACTCGGAACGCGGTGGCGGAACACATTGTATATTTGGGGAAACGAGCTTAGACGGGGTTATTTAGTATAAATATAAACGAGATATAAAAATTAGTTTGCCAAACAAGTTTTACTTCTGACATGTGTACAGTTCTCGAGACGTAAGCTCAGCTTTGCATTTGTGTGAGTGATAGCTAAAAGCCAATAGCCGCGCATCAAAAACCAGTTAAAACGAGTTTAAACCACTCTCAACGCGCTACGCCATCAGCCGTTCCCATCCGTACACTGCACGCTCACAAATGCAAAGCTAAGCTTAAATCTCGAGAACTGTACTTGGTACACACGCACTTTTATTTTTGAAGTGAAACTTCTTTATCGACGTATGGGAGAAATTTTGTAGCAATGTAAAAATACAACAAGAGCAATGATATTATAATAAGAACAATGATAAAATAAATTACTCATTAATTGTATGCATGTCTATAATAATAAGATAGCTTTAATTTAATACGGAAAAAATTGTTTTTATTAAGACTTAAGCCTTATCTACCCCATTTTCGTGAAGTTGCAAATAGTAGAAAAACGATATGTCGTAAAGAAGTTTCACTTCTTACCTGTGTACTCTGGTACACACACATATTTTTTATTTGTTATCTAATGTATGTAGAGGCGTGCGGCGGAGTCGGTGGCGCGGCGGCTACTGGCGCGGCTGCGCGCGGCGCCCACGCTCGGTGCTCCGCTGCTGTCGCCCGGGCCCTGGCACGACCACCACCGGTACTGACACCATCACCATCTTCATCAACTTCACCATCTTCTTCGTCTTCATCATCCCCATCGTCTTCATCACCGTCACCTTCTTCACCACCCTAATTATCTTCTCCATCATCATTTTTATCCTTCATTATCCTCATTGTCTTTATCACCGTCACTATCCTCATCACCCTCATTATTTTCATCATCTTCATCTTTCTTACTTCACCATTTTCACCACCTCCGTCTTCTATCATCATAAGGGTTATGTTATTTTTATGTTGAGTAATGTATACTAGAGCATTTTTCTACTTTGTGTCTGACTGGATTGCCAAAACCTAATGAGGTCCACCACCATAACAGGATGTAATACACATTGAGAAGATATATTTACACTGATTTGTCGGAAAACAAGATTTGAACGGGGTAAAATTAAATATTTTATTGTAGGATAAAATAAAAAGTGCTTTTGTCTAATGAAGATTAAGGAAAATTATAGGTGCAGCTGGCGCATCTCAGCGAAGCGAGAGGAAACCACTAGTTAGTCTATAGTAATTTAGTAAAAATTTCGTTTCGTCCTTCCTAAAAACAAAAATATATTCACCCCATGGTGGAAACCGTACAGTTTTCCGCGATAAAAAGTAATGTGCTATTCCAAGTTATAGTTTATCTTTGTCTCAAATTTCACTCGAATCAGTTCAGCCGTGATCGAGTAACATCCATTTATGAGTACGTGTACGTTACAGGAGCGAAGCTGGGGAGGACGGGGAGGAGGGGGAGTGCGATGGGGAGGCGGGAGGGGAGGGCGAGTGCGAGGAGGGGTGGAGCGAGGCGTGCGAGGCGGCGCTGCGCGCGCACGCCGCACGGCTGAAGCGAGACACCGTGGCGCTGCGCCGCAGCCGCCCGCCGCCCGCGCTATACTCGCCGCACGGTAAGCACACACACACACACACACATACACACACACATACACACACACATACACACACACACACACACACACACATACAAAATCTTATACATTCACACACACATACAAAAACTCACACATTCACATGCATTTACACACACTCACACATTTTCACACATACAGACACATTCACACATACATATACGCACGCACACACACATACACATGCACGATCAAATACCTATACATATACCTCTACCCACAGTTAGCCAGTCTCAATGAGAATTATTTTAAAGGTGGGCAAAAATAAAAAAAATAAAAATTGGCTTTCCGCTGAGTGTTTTCGCCATTTGTTCTTATGTCGAAAACTTTTTTTTTATACTGGTGAATGAAATTAAATTTTTCGATTTAAAATATTATTAATAAACCGTTTAATACCTAATTAAAAACTTAATAAAGAAACTTATTAATCTAATGCCTATTAAAAACATTATTACGAGAGTAGAGATTTATCACTTTTTACAAAATATAGCGTTAATCTCACTAAATCTCATTAAATCTCACCCGAGGAATTCAAATTATGGATAAATCTCGTTAAATCTCACCAAGGAAAACAAGGGGTCCAAATTATGGGAAAAACCACATAATCAATGGATACCATAGTAATGTATATGTTATGTTCTGCAGACATGGACGATGAGGGGGACCCTCGCTGCGTGGAGACCGTCAGCATGGCGGAGATGGAGGCCGCCGTGGTGCTACAGGTGCGGACTGTGTGCTTTACAATACACTATTTATATATTTTTTATTTAATTTATTTAAACAAGCACACTAACATTAGCTATCTGCGAGTGAAAATCTCGTCAAAATCGGTTTAGCCTTTTCAGAGATTACCCGGAACAAACAGACAGACAAATATTTAAAAAATGATTTATGGTGTAAGTATCGTATTTACTTTCAAATGCATTAAGTGTAAAACTGTTGATTTAAAATTACAAACAGACGCTTCAATTTTATTTATATGTACTGAGTACTGATTAAGAAATAACCTGATTTATGTACTTCCGACGAACACAGTGGTAGCCCAGCGGTAACGCGTCGCTCGGATAACCGAGTGATGCGGGTTCAAATCCGGGTCTCGCACCTCTCATATTTTCATGTGCGAATCATTGATATCATGATTACCACTTGTCTTACGGTGAAGGAAAACATCGTGAGGAAACCTGCATGTCTGAGAAAACCTAGCAAGTTTTCGAAAGACATGTGAAGTCCGCCAACACGCACTAGGCTACCGCGGTGGACTATGGCCCGATTCCCCTCGTACTGAGGGAGGCCCACCCCCAGCAGTGGGACGTTAAAAAGGGCTGATGATGATGATGATGTACTTCCCACTGCTGGGTGTGGGCCTTATAATGCGAGTGCGTTTGAAACCAAGTCTCGCTCAGATATTTTCATGTATGTGGGAATCATTTGATTACCACTTGTCTTACGGTGAAGGAAAACATCGTGAGGAAACCTGAGTGTCTGAGAGAACCTACCTATAGGGCGTGGATCTGATTTCTAATGTTCATCATCATCAGTCCTTTTGAACGTCCCACTGCTGGTGGTGGGCCTCCCTCAGTACGAGGGGGATCAAGTCATAGTCCACCGCGCTAGCCTAGTGCATGTTGGTGGACTTCACATGTATTTCGAAAACTTGCTAGGTTTTCTCAGACAGGTTTCCTCACGATGTTTTCCTTCACCGTAAGGCAAGTGTGACATCATTGGTGCGAGACCCGGATCTGAACCTGCATCACTCGGTTATCCAAGCGAGTGCGTTACCGCTGGGCTACCAAAGTTCTAATGTTATGTGTAAATAATATAATAATTCGCAGGAGATGCTCGTGGCTAAAGAGAACTTGGCTACGGAGAGGGCGGCCGCGCTGCTGCAGCCCGCGCCCGGACACAAGGTGAGTTTGTTTGTTTGTTTGTTTCTAAGGCTATGGCTTTGTAGTCTAATAATTAAGTTGTATATAGAGCCTTTTTATACACAATGAAAACTATAACGAAGTATAAATTAAAATAAAGAAAAAAACAGTCAGCCATCTTCGAGAGTCCGCCATATTGGATTTAAAACTACCTCACTTTCCTTACTGTAATTTGTAATTCAAACCTTTTCGTTTTATATACATTACATAAAAACAGTCACACAACAGATTTACATTAACGTCACTATATACGTACCGCGTAATAACACGAGTAGGTTGTACTGTCGACACGTTTGGCTAAGTTTTTAATTTTGTTTGTTTTTTTACTTGCTGCGCCAGCGGTCGCGGGTTCGAGTCCCGCTGGGGGCATTCATTTGTTGATCGCGAATGTTTGTACTCCAGTCATGGGTGTTTATATTTATAATATGCATATGCATTTAAAATTTATATATGTGTCGTATCAGTTATCTGGTATCCGTAACACAAACCTCGTAGCTAGCCGCGGAACTAGCTTAATTTATATATTTACTGCTAAAGTTCGTCCATAGATATGTTACTTATCAATAATAATTGAAAAAATGTATGTAGAAAATATTTTTTGAATTTTTTTAAGAAACCTAAGCGCTTACATGTATGTTTGTATGTACGTGTACATGCTTCTTAGATGCTATATTTTATGTAAATAATATTTAATGTAACTCCAAATATATTCGTCCCCACAGAGCGAGAGTGCGCGCCGCCGCCGCCCGCGCGAGAGGCACTGGCTCGACACGCGCGCATCCGAGACTGACTTATAATGACACACACCACAAAACACACATACATATACACAAACACACACAAATACACATACACACACACACACACACACATATATATATATATATATATATATATACATGCACACAAACAGACAAATATATGTATATTGTATAGACGAAGAGAGAAAATGAAACACATAGGGGTATGTGTTGTACATCATTATGTTCTGTGTTGGCTCGAATATTTGAAAATCGATTTTTTACTTAAAGAAATTGATAATCGATTTTATTATTTGTTTTTTTGCATTGAACGTGTTCATAAATGGTATTTATTATTAAGGGTAACATTTATTTCGAATTTTAGGTGCTTAAAGTAGCTTCGTATGTTTAAAATTATAAATATCGTTTATAAATACGTTTTGATATTGAATCACAAATTTGAAATTACATATCTAAAAATCACAATAATAGGAATCTCTGAGAATTTATGGCGGAATAATGAGTCGCGGAATATTTTTTTATGAAATTCCGAAATGCATAATATTTGTATTTATTGTATGAATGTAAATATGTCATAATAATAAAAATATCTGTCTGTACATTGATTGTTTTTTCACTATTATTTTATATTTTATTTTAACTGGTGGATATTTTTATTATTATCATATATATGTACTATAATTATAACAAGGCCTATACATCACATTTAAACGAAACTATTATGACTTATTACTATAATAACTTTTAATATAATTTTAAATTAATTTTAATTTTTAACGTATTTTATATCATCCAAACAAGTTATTCTATTCTATTAGTTAATAATAAAGATGCCATTTTTTTACTTTTAACTATTTGGAGTGTTATTTAAAAGAAAGTTTTATTGGTCATTTTTCTTTTAAAATGTTGTCTATGATAATCGTTATTAAAAAGAGAAAAGAAGAAGAAAGAAGAAATGATAAAATTCCGCTTGTAATAAATTAAATTATACGTGGCGGAATTGTACAAAACTATTCCGGAAAAATATTTTGCAACCGCATTTACTGAAAACTATTTTTTTTGGCATTTTATTAAATAAAAGCATGCATTTTGTAATAATTCTAGTTGTATATAGATATGTTAGTTAGGATCCTCGCTGCCAAGTTTAGAATTTAGCTAGTCCCTGGCTACGTCAGATTTAAATAAAAAAGGTCAAATATCAACCATAGATTAAAAATTGTGTCATACATAATTTCTTTTGAGTTTTTAAATAGTTTTTAATATTATTTTTGTGTCGTTAATTTTTTTACACTCAAATTGTATTTCATGAAAACATCGAATCTAAAAAATCTCAATTGCATTAGTACGAGTTAGGGAAAATATTGTATTTATGCGTGAGGAGGCAAAGAGGCGTATCTCTTAATATATAAACCTCTGAGACGTCAAATACCTTAGTCTCTTCCGCGACCATGATTGATATATAGCATTCGAAACGTCGGGAACCAAAAATCTAAATAAATCCGCGACAAAATCCGGAAAGATAATTTTGTTTGTAACGTCAAATATTTGCGTAAACCTAAGAAGGTATTATTTATAAATATGTTAAAATTTTATATTATTATAATGTTTTTAAACGAATGAGTTTATTAATTGTAAATCACTTTCATATTTTTCCCCATCAATAAAAACTAAAATAATAAATTTTAATTTACATTTACGTTTTTGACTCAAGTAAATAAAATTTAAACAATGTCTAAGATAGCCCTCTTTGCCTTCGCTTCTCATGACTTAAAAAATAATTAGTACATAGTTTACACAGTTTTACTAGAACATAACATTGACAAGTCGACTGACAGATAAGCAATTAAATATTAAAAATAACAATATGACGGCGCATCTGTCTACTTTGAATTTAGTTATGAGTTTGTTAAGTTAAATTGACTTAATGTACTGCGTTCCTCGAAAGACATTAATAATCACGCCCACTACTATGACTACTTCTAATTTTGGCCGTCCTGCGCCTGAAATATATCAATTTTAGATGATGCTGTCTTTTTATCATTTTTTACCAAATTTTGATTTATCGTTCCCGACGAGTCTTTTCGAAAAAAGATAAGATAGTGTTATTTAAAATGTCAAATTTTCTATCTAATAATACTTACTGTATCTCGACTTGTCGGCTTATTCCGGCGACTTCCATACTTCTACACAAATAGAATAGATCTCTGAATTTCTCCAATTGTTTTTTCCTCTAAATAGCTTAAAATCTAGCTTTCTGAACGTTTCTCGTCTTAATAGTTATAGATGTTGCGTCCGGCCGCTGGACTGTGCGAGCGAGAGCCGTTGTTTAGTTAGAGAGGGATAGGTGATGTCGAATAGGAATTTTATCAAACGATTTTTTATAAGTAAAAATACAAGTCGTTTTGTACTCTATAATATTTTTAATACCTCAAATACATTTATATATTATGTTCCCTCGAAATATGAATGACCATGAATTTTTGATTTTTCAGTTTATTATTTCTTAAGGATTGAAGTCCAGCGGCCGAATGCTATACATAATCAATATTATATAAAATGATTGTTAGAGTTGAGCTCGTTCATTTATAATTTAAAATTATTAAAAAAATAAAAATAATATTCTAATAGAATTTGGCTATTTTTCTAAAATTAATATTAAGTATAAAATGTATATATTTCTAAAAAGAATTCCGCTCAAAATATTCAAATAATTCCGCCAAGAAGAATTTTTTATGAAGCGCGGAATTTTGTTGTATTTTCATATTATTTTCGAATTTGTTTTCTTAAGTTATAAATGAACGAGTCATAAATAATAATAATTAGTGTATGAATGTATAAATGTATGTATGTATGTATGTACAGCGACAGTGGCGGGATGGTGCTAGAGTAGTATAAAGTATATCAAATAAAAATGTTATAAAATATATTCTATGTTTTATTTTACCTTTTTTCTTATTACAATAATGATTTTTTTTTAATTTCCTGTCTTAACCGACATCATAAGTAGGAGGGTGTAAAGACTAACTTTAAATAACACAAACTAATTTTCAAATAATTTTTAACTTTTCATAATTATTATATATATAATTCGAGATAATTTTATATAAAAATGGCAAATAAATGTTCTGTGAAATTAAGAGAAAGAGCATACTGTGTGATAAATAACAGAATATATTTAAGACGAAGCTTTATAAATTACATGACATTAAAATTTATGGGATATTCTGATATCCCTTGATTGACCTTTTTAATTATTTAATTTATAACGAAATTTTTGTACTCATTTGCCAGGACAACGATTTTTTAGGTTAATAATAATAATAATGTCCTCCAAACCGATTACGGCCAACACTACCAATCTCATTGAGACTAGCCTAGAATCTAGCAGGGGATGCATTAATTAAATTTATTTTCAATCGCGAAAGTAGTCTTAAGTAATCATAAGTTTAGATGTAAAATTATAATTTTAGTAAATTAATAATTAATGAAGTATTTATTTTCGAACCTCTCTTTGCTGGTTAATTAGATGATAAATAAAACAAAATCATGTGAATAAATATTTTATTCGTAAATAACGTTGCAACAACAACCCCTCTCACTCCCCCTCCACCCTCCACTCTCCACTCTCCACTCTCCACCCTCTCGGTACACAATCTTGTAACGCCTCATACATTTTGCTTATAAAACGATTACAAAATAACAACTTTTGAGAACCTTAAAAGATTTGAATATCAAAACTTTTACTTAAAAAATATACATAATTAATATAATAATAACACTATTATTTAATAATAATAATTAAATTCATTATTAATAATGATTATTATTACATAATAATAATATATATTAATAATTATAAGCAAAATATACAAAACTGGAACAAAAAATAATAATTTTTCTTTTTAAATTTGAGCAAAACAAAATAATCCTTTAAAATACATTATTTCTATTCAGAGTTGTTTGTTATAATATGAGATAACTTTATTATTAATAACCTATGACATATTGCCGTCTCGCTCACTCGCTGACGCGCGAGAGAGACGACACTATACACTTATTGGAAACGATTGTGGACATAACAAATATTACAATTTTGCTATTCAATAAATAAAAAATGCACTGGTAGGTTTAGTTGGTTACAAAGATTATATTTTTTTTAATATTTCTTTATACTACCTACATAAAAAATATTGTTTGTTCATTGAAATATCTTATTATATTAAAAAAAAATTGTTTTGACCCTCTAGAAATGTTATTACATAATACAGTGGTAGCCCAGTGGTAACGCGTTCGCTCGGATAACCGAGTGATGCGGGTTCAAATCCGGGTCTCGCACCTCTGATATTTTCATGTGCGAATTATTTATATCATGATTACCACTTGTCTTACGGTGAAGAGGAAACCTGCATGTCTGAGAGAACCAAGCAAAAGTCCGCCATCTCACAATAGTCCAGCACGGTGGACTATGATCCTTATTGAAGGTAAGCCCACTCCCAGCAGTGAGACGTTAAAAATGGTTGGTTGATTTAAATGCTAATAAGATCATTTTTTTAATAAAATCATTCAACAAATTCTTTTTAAAAAACAAAAACATCACTAAATAAAAATATCTAAAACTGACTAATCCATTAAAAACTATAAAAAATATTAATATTTTTCATTTATTATTGTTAATTTGCAATTTAATTTAAAAAAGAGTGAGATGAAGATAAAAAAATTATATTAGTCCCGCTGAGTTTCTTTCGCCAGTTCTTCTCAGGTCAGAGGTTTCTTCTTTCCGAACTGGTGGTAGACTCATGACGTTCAGTAAATTTTTATGCTGAATAAAATATTTTGATTTGATTTGTCCACAATCAATATGAGATAAAAATATAAAATTAATGGCAGTACTTTACTATAATTAACGAGGATAATTAAAAATCTAACTCTGTACAATACAAGGGAATAGTTCAAAAATAAATGTGTACTAATATTATGAATAACAAAGTCCAATCTGTTTGTAACATTAAATCACAAAATCACAAAACTGCATTAAATCTCCATTATAATAATCTTCGACGACACGTTTGACGAAGTTTGTAGTCGCGGGTTCGAGTCCCGCTGGGGGCATTCGTTTGTTAAACTCGGATGTTTGTACTCCGGTCATGGGTGTTTATATTTATAATATGTATGAGTATGTATTTACATAGTTATATATATGTAATATGTCAACTATCTAGTATCCGTAACACAAGCCTCGTAGCTTACAACGGAAAAGATGGCGCTGTTGTAATAATATAAAATATAAATAAAGAGGTTTTTTTTTAAGTTCTAAATTTTGGAACCCCCTTCAATACTTTTAAGGGGTTCTACAATATTTAATAAATAAATATGTTAAATAAATACCAGATAGTTGATATACCTATGACTGGAGTACAAACATTCGTGCTCAAAAAATGAATGCCCCCAGCGGGACTCGAACCCGCGACCGCTGGCGCATTTAAAAAGAAATACTAAATAAAACTCATAAATTACAAGAAAATGAACAAACAAACAATTATTTATAATATTAGTACATAATTTTAATACAATTATTAATATTTTGTGCTCTTTATATAAATCAAACATTACAATTTCTTCTATTTCATACATATTACATTATATACATAAAAACAAGTCAGTTTGTCTGTCACTTCACGTTATCCATAAAAATTAATTAACATTCTAGTTAAAATAACCGATTAAAAGAAACATTGGTCGTGAATTCGAATCCCAGGTCATACAAATTTCGATATTTATTTATCACACATAATTTTTTTGTTTTCTTTTACAAATCCCATCAAAATGCTGACAGTATTGCTTTTTGTTTATATCGACAGTTTCTTTGTGTTAAAATATTCTTATACAGGATGTTCAGTTAATAGGGTGCGACAGAAAAATAATAATTACATAGTACATTAAACACACCAAATTTGTTATTTCTTTAGTAATACTTTCTTAGGTTTACGCGAATATTTGACATTATAGAGTCGGAGAGAGTCTCTCCCGTGACCATGATTGCTGTAAAGCATTCGAAACGTCGGGAACCAAAAATAAATCCGCAACAAAATCCGAAAAGATAGTTTCATTTATAACATCTTTAGTAGTTTATGCCAAAGTTTTACGATCATAATTAAAATAATTCGATTATTTTTTTTCTTTGGCTTTTGGCTTCAAATGTGCCAGTTGAGCACAAATTATTTCATAACTATCACGTAGAATTAGGGTTACCAACTCTTTGTCGGTCATAAATAGTAGTTGTACAATTATTACCCATAAAGATATAGTAGATAACCGAAAATTGAAAAAAAAAATAGTAGATTCCAAATAGGTACTTTATTTTTTGCTTCTTTTAGCCTTTAATAATAAATTTTTATTTATTTAAGAAATATTTTATAACACCATTAGCTCAGATTTAATTAAAATATTATTACATTGACTTTGAAATATAGTAGATTCACCTGCAATATACTTTTTTCAGAAATATATATAGAAGGGTTGGCAACTCTACGTAGAATGGACAAAACGACGGAGATTAGTCTGTATGATAAAAAATAAAAAAAAAACCCTCTCTGTAATGTGCTTAGTGTTGCCATTGACAATCATTATAAAAATTATTTCATTTCCAACAAGGCATTACATTATCTATAAACCGAAAATTTCAAAAAATCATTTTATTATTTTTCACATAATATAGGTGTATTTTAAACACTTGAAGTCAAAAATATATATAAAGTCACGCATCAATTAAACTGAACATCCTGTATAATAGATCAGACTTTACAAAATCAGTCGTTCACAAACATAACAATATCACCGTCTCACTCTTTCATATTGCGTTAGAAAGAGACAGAATGATAGACAATAGAACATTAAACATATTCAAAAATAATCTTCGTCATCAAAGAAAACGGCTTTTCTTAAACTATAGAAGTGAAATTTTTGTTGATTTTTGAGAGATATTTAAAAAAATATGGAAAAAACAGCAATAAATTTCAAAAATTCTTTCATTTAAAAAAGGTTAAAAGAATTATATCAAGGTATTATTTAGATATTTAGGTTAAAATTATATTTTTTGAATATATTTAAGAGCTTCAAGGTCAAATACCTTAGTCCCGTGACCATAATTGCTGTAAAGTATTCCAAATCAAAAATCCAAATAAATCCGCGACAAAATCAGATATATTACATATACTTGACATGATTTAGCTACGACTTTTAATTTTTTACACAATTATAAATTTCCAGCTTTTCCCGCCTCAATAATTCAAGAACCCACACTTACAGTTCTCGAGGCATAGGCTCAGCTTTGCATTTGTGTGAGTGTAGTGTACGATACGGATAAACGTTGCGATTGGTTTAAACCTGTTTTAACTGGTTTTTGATGCGCGGCTATTGGCTTTTAGCTATCACTCACACAAATGCAAAGCTGAGCTTATGCCTCGAGAACTGTAAGAGGCACAACTTGCAACAGCAGACACTATTTAAATAAACAATACCTCTGCCAGTGGTAGTTTACTCACAGACTTACAGACTGACATTTAATTTTAATAATGTAAAAATGACGATTCAAAAGAGCTTGTAAAAGTCTATTTGAATAAAGAATATTTTGATTTGATTTGATTCTCAAAAACCATCCAAAACTCAACAAAAATCGTGACGTCATATTCAATCATAGCCCCCCCCTCTCCCCCTCCGCCCGCACATGTCACAGCAACACGTACGTCTGTATGTACAGTATATACACGATTGGTCGCCGCGAGTTCCGCGGCCGGCGGACGAGTGGCATAACTCAAAAATATTCAAAATTATTATTATTAATAGAGGAATTATATTGATAATTAAAAATTATCTTGTGACATCATAGTGAACTAATAGACCAGTAAAAATATACGACTTTTATCTTAATCTAGCACTAAATTTCGGGTCCAATTTTTCTTTTTCATAAGATTTAGGCTCACTTACTGAGTATTAAATCACAAAATGTTGACAGATTCCGGTGGAGCTTCGCCATCTTAAAATCGGTATGCACTAATGTTATACTATGATCAGTAATAAGGTTGTCTCATTAAATAACATCATTATACTGGCATATAAACATTATTTGCCTATGAACCAAATAAAAATAAATATATTAATAATTATAAGAGGCTTGTGTTACGGATTCCAGATAGTAGATACACTACATATGTATAACTTTATATTATAAAAATAAACACCATGACTGGAGTAAAAAACATAAGTGCTTAACAAATAAATGCCCCCAGCCGGACTCGAACTTGCGATCGCTGGCAGAGCAAGTCTCACACACACAGTCAAACGTAAACTTGTCGTCATTATTTTAAAATATAAATAATTGTTTTATATGATTATATGACATATATAATGTGTAAATTTAATAAATCCGAGTTATGCCACTTTACCGCCGACCGTCCCCATTATCCCTTATATTATTATTGCTATATTTTTTTTACAGCTTTTGTCATATACAGGGGGTTACAAAAAATTAAAATGATATTTCCATGTGCGAACATATTTATTTATATTTATTTATCCATCAATAAGGAGAGAGTGACATTTTTTTTATAAAGTTTAATTAAAAAAAAATATCAGTCATTTAGATTACATACAAACTGACAGATGTTTAAAATCTTTTCTTCATAATTTTTTTTTACCACAGATTATACAACAAAAGCTGTAAATCACGATACAGTCTGTAAGAACTATGCTAATTGGAAAATGTCGACTGCGCTTTCATACTCAGTAGCAACTTTATATACAAAAAATTAAACATTTTCAGTCAATTCGTTTTAATATAAAAAACAGATTAAAAATATAGCAACGCCTTAGCTGTATATATAAATAATACTACATATAAGGAGAATTAAATTAATTAAAAAATATTTACTAGCGAGTCACTTCGCTCTCCTTTTTATTTTTTTTTAATGGAATCTTAAGTAATACTTTCTTAGGTTTACGCGAATGTTTGACATTATAAATGAAACTATCTTTTCGGATTTTGTCTCGGATTTATTTCGATTTTTGGTTCCCGACTTTTCGAATGCTTTACAGCGCACATGGTCACGGGAGAGACTAAGGTATTTGAAGTTGACAAATATGCCTTATTTCAGTACAGCTATTTCGGAGATTAGCCGTGACAAACCGAATATTTTATCATCAATACATATAAATAAAATTGAAGTGTCTGTTTTTAATTTCAAATTACCATCTTTTCACTAAATGCATAAGAAAGTATATACGATACTTACATCAAATAAACAATTTTTAATATTGTCTGTCCGTTTGTCTGTTCCGGGTAATCTCTGAAACGGCTGGACCGATTTTGACGGGACTTTCACTCGCAGATAGCTAATGTTATAAATATAAATAGCTAATGTTATGTTACTTTTACTTTATTAGAAAATAATAAAAACCGTTTAATATATTTTAACTTACGCGGTTTTGTTATTACTAAATATGAAAGCACAATCTTCTATAATACAGTGTAGTCTATACAATAACAGTATTTACACGATAAATGTGCTGTGCGGCGCCCGCACCGTCTGCGTCTCTTTCTAACATACCGCGTATGAAAGAGACGGATATATACACACTGAATGACAGTGCAGCAACAAAAGTTATCAATAATAATAATTTTCTATCGTATCGTGGGGAATTTAACTTTTATTTTATTGCGAATTTAATAATAATAATAATATATTATTATTATTTATGATTAATACCACAGATAATTAATATAATATATCACGGTATTCAAGTATCATACTCTGTGGCACAGTGTGTGTGCGTGTGTGTGTGTGTGTGTGTGTGTGTGTTCGCGCGCAGTGGACGCTACAAGCGTTCCGCATCCGCGCGCTCCATCTATGGGACACACAAACATAACATATTAAAAATTTGTTTTTAAATTAATAAAAAATAGAGATTTTTCTTATTTTGTTAGATGTTCAAAATAAAAATAATATTGTTTTCATTTATAATAATATGTTTTATTTATAACTAATAAATACGAGCAATTAGTTATATATAGTAAACCATTTTATTTCAAGTCTATAATTGAATGACAAGTGACACATAACACTCAAATCATTATTCTAATTTTATGTGACATACTATGCTATTAGCCAAGGAGGCGGTAAATATCCAATAGGTCTCCGCCCTTAATTATTGCGTTATAGTTCCGTCGATTGAGGTGCTTAACATTTGGTCAATGTGCCTTCTACACGTCACACCAGAATCCGTTAAAACCTCATAATGTAGCTGGCCCAAACGTTTGACCACTGTGCCAAATTCCCATTTCTTCGTCCCACTATAATTTCGTAGTTGGACTCTCTGCCCTGAACGGAATGTTCTTAGATTCCGTCCAGTCTGGTTAATGGGTGAGACGGGCTGTGCTATCTGCGCCTGTGGTTTTTGGAACATGGCGTGTAACAACGTTCTCACCAACCGCCCACCGAACATTTGTTCATAAGGACTTTCCCCAGTTTGTCTAGAGGGCGTTCTTCGCAGTTGGGATTTGATTTTTAAAATTTTCTCGTGTATTGATCCAGGTTCATTATCCATACTATGTAAAGCTTTCTTTACTGTCTGGACGAATCGTTCAGCTTGACCGTTCGTGGCTGGGTGATATGGAGCCGAAGTTTTGTGAGACACTCCGTTCTCACGTAGGAATGACAAAAATTCTGTAGAAGTAAACTGCCTTGCGTTGTCCGAGACAAGAAACCGTATGGTAAACCAAAATCAATGAATAGATTTTTGAGTTTTGAGATACACCACTTACTTGTGGTTGTTTGAGTTGGGATTATTTCTACCCATTTTGACATTGCATCAACTATTATAAAGAGATAATAGCCGCGTACTGGACCTGCGAAATCAATATGTATACGCTGCCAGGGTGCTGTCGGTGCTTCCCAGTGGTGTAATGGGGCTTTCTCTGGTTCATTTTGTTTGAGACGACATTCACGACATTTGCTGACTAATTCCTCGATGTCTTTGTCAATATTTTTCCAATATACATAGCTCCGCGCTAAAAGTTTCATTTTTAGTATACCAGTATGGCTTGTATGTAATTCTTTCAATATATTGTGTTGGAGATTTTGAGGGATCATAACTCTAGTTCCCTTAAGAAGACAGTCGTCTTCAATTGTTATTTCATTGTCACCGTAGCCCAATGGTTTTAGAGTCTGTCCATTCTTTAGTTTATGTATTATATTTTTGTATTCTGGATCGTTCATTGTTTCCTTCGCTATTACTTTGCGGTTAATAGTAAATACATTAAGTTGGTTCTGCTGAAATATACTGTGTTGGTCTAAATGGTGTTCCGAAATTCGTTCTACTGGAAATCTTGAGAGATAATCTGCATTACTGTTGTTCGCTGAATTTCTATATTCAATGTTGTAGTCGAATCCCGAAAGAAAGTGTGCATAGTGAAACAACCGCATCGTGCTCATTGCAGGTAAGGTTTTGTGAGGGTGGAATATGGTCGTTAAAGGCTTGTGATCGGTAATCAGTGTGAATTTCCTTCCGTAACAATAGTGAAAGAACTTCTTCACTCCCCAGTAAATAGCTGTTGCCTCTTTATCTATTTGGCTATACTTCTTTTCGCTAGATGTTAGTGAACGTGATGCAAAAGCAATTGGTCTATCGGTCCCATCAGCCATTCGGTGTGAGAGCACGGCACCCAGGCCGCATGGTGAAGCATCTGTAGCGAGGACCAGGGGCTTCTTTTGGTCGAAATGCAGTAGGACTCGTTCACTAATTATTTCTTCTTTAATTTTCTTGAAACTATTTTCGCAGGCTTCTGACCACACAAATTTCGTGTTTTTCTGTAATAATTGGTTGAGCGGATTGGTAATCGTCGCAAGGTTAGGTATGAATTTGTTATAATAATTACTCATACCCAAAAATGTTCTTAGTTCATTTACATTGTTGGGTTTCTTTGCTTCAAGTATGGCTCGAATTTTATCTTTATTTTTGTGTAGTCCGTGTTTGTCTATTGTATGCCCTAAATAATTTATACTAGTTTTGAAGAAATGGCATTTATCTTTATTCAATTTGAGATTGTGTTCTTGTAATCTTCCTAATACTGTTTCTAATCTTTGTTGTAATTGTAGTTCTGTCGATCCCTGTATAATAATGTCATCAAAGAAGCATTTCACACCCTGTATATCTTGAAGAATTTTATCCATAAATTTTTGCCACAAGCTTGGGGCCACTTTTACCCCAAACATCAAGCGATTCACCTTAAATGTGCCCCTGTGAGTGCTCAGTGTCTGTAGAATAGAGCTATCTTCATCCATTTGCATATTAAGGTACGCTCGACAAATGTCCAATGTGCAGTAAAATTCGCCACCGTTCATCTCTGAAAAGATATCTTCTATGATAGGAATCGGGTATTGTTCATCTTTAATTACTTTATTTAGGGTGACCTTATAATCGGCACATAGACGTATGCTTCCGTCAGGTTTCACGATCGGTACGACTGGAGTTCCCCATTCTGAGCTATCTATTTTCGTTATCACTCCTTCGTGACACAGACGATCTATTTCTTTATCAACCTTTTCTTTCAATGCGTATGGAATACGTCTGGGCTTAATGTAAATTGGTGTAGTGTTTTCCTTTAAAGTTAAATGCCCTTTGTAATTTGGAATGCAACCCAGTTTGCCATCAAAGACTGTTGAGAATTTTGAAATGATATTGTCCAATCGTGAGTTGTCGGCCCTCTCTAATGATATTTTCTTCATGTCTGCTATATTAATATTGATTTCTCTAATCCAAGCTCTTCCGAATATGGCGTCAACGTCCTGTCTGATAATAAAGAGTTTTCCATAGAAAGATTGGTTTTCATAGTTGCACTTGACGTATGTAACTCCGACTGGCGTAATAAGTTCACCTGTGTACGTTCTCATTCTTACTGTTGTTTTAAATATCTTTTTGTTTAATTGCAACCGTCTGTAATCTCTCAATGAAATGGATGAAAGTGCTGCACCTGTATCTAGTTCCATCTGCACCTTTTTGCCTTCAATAGTTACGTCAACCATAAACTTGTCTGAACCAATAGAGTTGACTGCATTGATATCGCAAATGTTTTCATCTTCAGCTGAGGTCGGTTCTTCTACCTGGTGTGCTGTATTCTGTTTTAATACCTGTAAACAAACACGAGCTAAATGTCCTGTCTTTCCACATTTAATGCAATCGGTGTTAACGTGTCTGCATTTATTGGCTCTGTGATTAGCATCCCCACAGCGGAAGCATCTTCCTTGCATATCTTTAAATGAAGTGATTTGGTTTGGTAATTGTTTCACCGGGGTTTTGCCTTTATTCTGAACTGAATGTACAGGTACTTCGTTACTTGGATCTTGTTTGTTTATCATGAAGTCATTGTCAGCTTTAGCTATTTCTGTTGCTGTCGCCATCTGTACTATTTCCTTAAATGTACTTATATTGTTGTCTTGTAATATTTTCGTTCTAATTTCGCCATCTCGGACGCCTCTGATAAATTGTAGTGACATAAAGTTCTCATTTAGCGACTTTTTGCAATGATCGCAGCTGAACTCACAATCGTGTGCTAGATGTTTCAATTCTGTACTAAAATTGGTTATGGTTTCATTCTCAGCTTGTATACGCGTTATAAACTTATGACGTCGTGCCCATATGCTGGGTTTAGGATCTATGTATTGTTCCAGCAATTCTACTAGTATCTGAAACTTAATTTGTGATGGATCATCCGGTGCACATAAGTCGCATGCCCGTTCATGTAACTCTGGGCTTAAGGAACTGAGTAGTACGCAAGTCATCATGTGATCCTCATTGCAATTTGTCATTTGTAAATACGTTTTCAGTCGTTTCACGAAGTTTTTGAAACTTTCCTTTTCCTGGAATGGTTGAAAGTTAACCTTAGGTACCTGGTACCGTGCGTTGTTCTCTGTAGTGCTCGTACTCGCTATCGGAGCAAGTGGGTCCGAGTCATGAGTGCATGCTGTTGAAGTTCTTGGTGGCCGTAGATTGTGTAACAATATCTTTAAGTTTGTAATTTCTTGTGTTACCTCAAAGTGTAGGTCAATCTCTTCTTCGGGGTTTTGAGTGATAATTTCGATTTTCTCTTGCAAAATGTCGAATTTTTCTTCATTTTTTTGAAGTGACGTAAGTCGTGAATTGTATTCGACATCCGAAATTTCTCTCAAGGTTTGTAAGTAGTTTGATAGTTTTGTTAATTGACCTTTTATAACACTTCTTGAACGTTTGAGTGTCCTCAAATCTTCTTCCATCGTCGCCATTAATAAATACGAGCAATTAGTTATATATAGTAAACCATTTTATTTCAAGTCTATAATTGAATGACAAGTGACACATAACACTCAAATCATTATTCTAATTTTATGTGACATACTATGCTATTAGCCAAGGAGGCGGTAAATATCCAATAATAACAACAAAGGAGAATTATGTCTAAACATAATACTTTCTGTGTGCGAAGTTTATATTATTTTCTAGTAATATTGTATAATGTATATAATTATTTTCTAAAAATGTACAGTTCTCGAGGCATAAGCTCAGCTTTGCATTTGTGTGAGTGCAGTGTACGGATAGGCACGACGATACGGATAAACGTTGCGAGATTGGTTTAATACCTGTTTTAACTGGTTTTTGATGCGCGGCTTGAGTGCGTGCGCACATGTGTGTGTATATACGTGTTTATATATGTGTGCGTGTATATTTATTTATTTAGTAATCAAACAGCGTTACAGTATTATTTAAGATTACACTACACATTCTGCACAAAGAAGAGTTACAATAAGCCAAAATTAGATTAGATTAAAAAAATACAATAATAATTAGCAACAGGCATTAAGACCGTAAAGCTAAACTTAGATATTCAAAAGGTGTATTAGATTTAAAGACAATCTAGTATGTTGGTACATATGTATAAGATATAAAGGTGTGCGCGCGTGCGTGCGTGTGTGTGAGTGAGAGTGAGTGAATGTAAGTGAGTGTGAGTGAATGTCACTGACATTCAATTCAATTTGTGTGACTGAGTGAATGTGAGTGAATGTGTGTGACTGAGTGAATGTGAGTCAGTGAATGTGAGTGAGTGAGTGAATGTATGTGTGTGTGTGGTCGCACCTGTCACGCGTATGCGTGGTGCGTGCGCGCGGGGCTGTGCGCGGCGCGCGCGCGCCCCCCGCCCCCGCCGCCGGCACCGCCGCTGCTGGTGCTGCTGCGGACAGAGAGAAATATCTCTTTTTAATATTAAAAACTAAAAAAAAGTTAAAAGAGTAGCATTTTTTTCATATTTAGTTGGTTCGATTTTACCGAAAGCAAAGCAAAATAATGCTGCACTAGATAAGCGACTTGCACTTAATCCCGCATAGTTGTAACGCTATTATATTATACCTTCCGCTAGATACATTATTAGGTATAGTTTTAAGAACAGTGTTGGGTCCACACGTCTCTACGTGCTGGACCGGAAATTTCGTTCCACTCCAGTTAAACTTAAAAAAAACACAAAATAATACCTAAAGTCCCTCTGCGCGTATAGCGTGTAGAGCGGGTAGGGGCTGCGGCGCGGGCTGGGGCTGCGGCTGGCGGAGGGCCCCGGGGGCCCCGCGGGGGCGAGGGGCCCCGGGGGGGCGAGGGCCCCATGCGGCGGGGGGCCCGCGCTGGAGCTCGGCGCGAGACGGCGCTCCGCTGTGTTGGTTAGTGACACTGAAATGTATGTTGTAACACTTTAATTCGATGATGATTTCAAATTTAAATATATTCAATCCAAAAAACACTGAGAAGAAATTTAAATAAATGTTTTTATTTTTATTTAACTCTAAATAAACTAATTTTAATGTAAAAGTAACATTATTTATATTTTTGTAGCCAGTAGCTGTTGAGCAGAGTGGAATCGAGGGTTCCGTCAAATATGAATAAAGATAATAAAATTTTCAAAAGATGGAATTGATTATTTTTTACAGTTTTGTCGTTACATTTTTCGATTTTAACAAAAATGCTTTCAAATATAATCGAGGTTAAAAATTATTCACAACAAACAATTTCAAAAGTGAAAACACTATACAACCATAATATCTTAAAATTAACATCGACAACCCTACAACCCTTCCCGACTGTCATACAAAAGTATATATATCAGTCGGGTGCGACTCTCACTCCCCGGTTGATGTACTCAATGCACATGCATGCGTATTTGTATAAGTGTGTGTGTGTGTGTGTGTGTGTGTGTGTGTGTGTGTGTGTGTGTGTGTGTGTGTGTGTGTGTGTGTGTGAGAGTGTGAGTGAATGTGTGTATGTATGAGTGAATGTGTGTATGTGTAAGTGAATGTGTGTATGTGTAAGTGAATGTGTGTATGTGTAAGTGAATGTGTGTATGTGTAAGTGAATGTGTGTATGTGTAAGTGAATGAGAGTGTGTATGTGTGCATGCTCGCACGCGTGTGTGTGAGTGAATGAGTGTGGGTGAATGTGCGCGAGTGTGTGTGCGAGCGCGTGTGTGAGTGTGAGTGAATGTGTGTGTGTGTGTGTTTACTTACGGTGGCGATCGCGGAGGCGGGGTGCGGGGGCGAGGGCGGGGGCGGGGGCGGGCGCAGGGGGCGCGGAGGGGCTGGGGGAGGCGCGGCTGCGCGCGCTCGCGAAGTCTGCACACACAAACATACAGACATGTTATATTAGTAGTCCACAATCTATACACTGGTCTATAATAAATCTATAAATCTTTCATCATAAATACTAAAAGAAACACCAAACGTTATTCGTTATAGTAAATACCACAGATACCTCTAAACACTAATGTCAAGTAAATTTTTCTTTCTAAGAATTACCAATTCTCTCTTACATAGACAGTTTTGTATTACTCAGACCGTAATAATACAGACTACCACAAAAGAAAAAAAAAGAAAGTGCGTGTGCACAAAGTATGCACATGTAAATCTCGTTTACATTTATACTAAATAACCCCGTCTAAGCTCGTCGAGAGAGGGAGATGGCGCTACGGTCACACCCACGAGTTAGAGAGAGTTAGAAATGTCACTGACTCGTGATGGGCGAGATCTAACTAAGGCTAACTCTTCCCCGTCTCTGAGCGCCTGGTACTATGTACTTATTTTTTCGTTTCATCGAGTTTGAAATCACAACGATTCTAAAGAAGTTTCACTTCAATAAATATATATAAATAAAACATAGTTAGTATGTGTGTGTGTGTGTACTGACCGGGCGGCGGCAGCAGGTCGGCCAACTGCGACGCGCGGCGAGACGCCTGCAGCGACGAGTACGCTGCGAGGACACAGTTTTATCATTATTACAAATAAAATATTAAAAAAACCAAATAAATATGTATCTATACTAATATTATAAAGCTGAAGAGTTTGTTTGTTTGTTTGAACGCGCTAATCTTCAAGAACTACTGGTTCGAATTGAAAAATTATTTTTGTGTTGGATAGTCCGTTTATCGAGGAAGGCCATAGGCTAAATTAAAAATATTGCGAAAACGGTAAGGGCGGTTTGTTGTTATACCGCGCGACTCAAAAAAAAATTGGTTTTCTGGTCTTTAGAACGCGTGCGAAGCCGCGGGAAATGCTAGTTAATAATAAAGAAAACAAAAAATATATTATTTTCTTTATTTAATTAAATTACATACACAAAGTATTTTAATGTAAGCCATTTAGGGTAGCATTTCCTCACATCACTTATAAAGTTTAATCAAAATCCGTTTAGTTATTTCTGCGTGTCTTAGACACACAGACGAATCCTTTAAAAACTATCAGATTCGGCCTTTATATCGATAATAAATAATAATTAATATTCCAATAAGATTTTTCAAAAAAACGTACATATGCATAGGTACATATTTATGTTGGGACATGATTACGCACAGCGCCATCTAGTTCCGAAGGAAGCTTGTGTTACGGACACCAGATACTTGATATAGTAACATCCATGACTGGAGTACAAACATCTGATTTTATCAAATAAACTCCCCCAGCGGGATTCGAACCCGCGACCGCTGGTGCAAGAAAGTAGGATAGGTAGTTTGTAGTGACAAACTGCGCCAAACGTCATTGAACGTTCAGGGGTCCAATACAAATAAAACACTCATCATGGTCAGGGTCATACATTCGATGTGTAACTTTGCTAGCGCGTTTTAATTTTACTAGTAACGCCATCTATTATCTATTATATGTAACCTATGACAACTAAACGAATTAGACAGTAACAAATAAACAAACAAAGACAGTCAGACAAACAAACAAACAGACAGACAGACACACAAAAAGACAGATAAACGAAAAGACAGATAAACAAACAAACAAACAGACAGTCCTACGTACCTCGCATGACGGTGAGCTCGATGGCGGAGCGCAGTTCGTCGTCGTCGCGGCGCACGCACACCGCGCCCTGCACACACACACACACACACAACATATTATTATTATATAATAAGGATAAACTTATTATTTTTATATTTAATAATCTGTGACCTCACGTTGACTATACTTTTTAGTAGGCTGTATGGACTATAGTCCTTTGCCTTTCCCTATTGGGGATAAATTTTAGAAACAACAACAACTATACTTTTTATCGTAATGGCGCGAACGCGATATACGATTCATTGAATTAATTGATAACTGAAAGTAATATAAGTTTAAGAATTCTTTATTAATTGTTAGATTTATGTGTGACAGCTTTTAGTATTGTTCTTTTATGCTAATAATATAGTAATAATTTTAGCTTTACTCCTTATAACGTTAGCTATCTGCTAGAGAAGTTTCTGACAAAATCCTTCCAGCCGTTTAGTAGATCAGCCGGGACAAACGGACAGACAAAAATGTTAAATAATGTGTTATTTGTATATTTAAATATTATTGTTTATAATTCAATATGTATTTAGTATAAAGCTTGTTATTTTATTGTTACAAACAAATATTTCAGTTTTAATTATCTTTATATACAATAATATAAATTGAATTAATTTGAAATATTAATATACTAATGAAAATATTCTTATTTTGTTTTATGAAAACACCACCTTGTTGATGGCAACATTATTTTCCTTTGATTTAAAAAAAATAAATAAAGACAAATGTCAGTAGAATAGTAGAATATCGGTGAAAATCAGCAAACAAAAAATATTTATAAAACAAACAAACATTTTTTAATTATACCAATAAAAGGATAGTATGTGACAAACACACACACATAAATTACATTAGTCATAACAATTATTTTGGATACTTGTTGCTCTGGGCCTCAAGTCTGCTATTTTACATGAATTGTCATTATAGAACAATGCAATTTTAATTCAATTACCATTAGTCAAAAATTTTGTAGTCTACTAAATTTACTATGGTCGATCAATGGTCTTGTCATTTTGACAATTTTGTAAATTGTAAAAGCGTTCGTAAAACGTTTATTTAGGCTAAGTTCGATTATATATGTTATCAATTTATGTTTTAAAGACTAAGCATTATGTAAAATGATCATACAAAGCCAAAAAGATAGATTAACAGACTACGCAATACGTTTGATCATTGACTTGTCATTACGTACGGGACTACCAATTATTTGCAAAGTGTCATTTAAGTATCATTAAAGTGTCAGTGATACACCATCGGAACCATTGAATTAGTAGACTACCAAAATTGCAAAAAGTAGCAATTACGATGTCATGGATAGACAATTGTAACACCATTGCAATAGCAGACTTGAGGCCCTGGTCTGCTAACACCGGAGTCGAACCAGCGACCCACCTGCGCGTGCTCCCGGTGCTGGCGCGCCCGCTGCGCACGCGAACCTGCACACAGATACAATATTATACAATAAGGATAAACTCATTATTTCTATATTTGATAATCTGTGACCGAGCTGTCAAGTTGACTATACTTTTTATTAGACTAGGCTGTATGGACTATAGTCCTTTGCCTTTCCCTATTGGGGATACATTTTAAAAACAACAACAACAACAACTATACTTTTTATCGTAATGGCGGGAACGCAATATACGATTCGTTGAATTAATTGATAACTGAAACTAATATACGTTTAAGTATTATTTATTAATTGATAGATTTATGTGTGACAGTTTTTAGTATTGTTCTTTTATCCTTTTAATACAAAAAAAAATTAATTTTGGTAACTTAAAATCACTGAATAGAAATTATTCTCATAAAAAGAAAATGTGATGAACAAAATTTAAATAGCTAATTTGTATTTAATTTATCAATATTTATATTTATCAAAAAATAATAATAATATTTATACCAGCTTTATAATCAAGCATATATTTCAAAAATACATATCACCGTAAAATTGTAAATACCGTAAGATTATAATCTGTCTCGCGAGATTGTAAACTAACGAAAGATAGGGAACCCACACGTACTGCTTACATTTGACAACAAACGAAATAACAAACAAATATGGCGGTGCGTTCAACTAAACAGCGCTTGATGCCATTTTACAATTTAACGGTTACACTTTGATAGATTATAATCTACCGAATCGAACAATAATACGTTAAATTGTAATCCATAGTATGTCACGGTTCACAATCTTTCGACAGTTTACATTCTCGCCAAATTGAAACCTGCAAAATTATAATCTAGCGGTATTTACAATTTTACGGTAACATCAGTGGCGTAACTATACTATCTGACGCCCGTAGCAAATTCTTCGGATGGGGCCCTCTGGCATCCCAGAAAATAATATAATTTTTAAGTACTTCGGTATAAAATTTTGTTAAAAATGTTACTTTATTTCTGGGTTTCTTCTTGGGTCGGGGCCCCTTTGGGTCGGGGGCCCGTGGCATTTTGCCACCCCTTCCACCCTATAGTTACGCCACTGGGTAACATATACATAGAAAATTGAAAAAAATCCAGTAAGACTTGTTATGAACAGTAATCTATGTCAAATGTCACTGTCATTACTCGCATTACTTACACATGTCTATTGTCTAATACGTAGTACTTTCACGTGAATTGTTAATGTCTTGCTTTAATATAATAAAGTTATATTTGTCCAACACCGGAGTTTAATTAACACAAGCTAATATCAAACAAGACTGACCGGGGCGCGGCGTGTGCGTGGCGCCGTCGCCCAGGTCCAGCTGCAGCACGCCGCCCAGTTCTGCACACACAGACACACACATGTATATATATATATATATATACATATCCTAATATGTATTTATGTATTTATTTAAATAGGATTACCAACAGTGTTATAAAAGTAACATTGTTTAAAAAAAATAGTAGTTATAAAAATACCAATACCAATTAAAGGTAAACACATCATTGGTGGTAACATAAAACAAAACAAAATATCTTCATTAATAATAATAAATTAAATGATTTTTTTTCGTAATCAAAGAATGTGTAAAGAGACAAGTTCGTCATCCCATCACGATTGTTGTATAGCATTCGAAACATCAGCTTAAAAACTAAATAAATATGAATAACAAAATATATTTCTAAAGTACCCTCAAGAATTGAATAATCTTTCAAAAATGGCGTTTGTTCAATATATCTATTAATTTTTGAAGTTATACTTCTTTTGGCGCGTTAGGGAAAAATGATGAGAGTAAATTTTTTCGATGCGCGCGCACAGCGACATGAAAAACCGACACTCTGAAGTTAGCTACAGTCAACACTTTAGTTTTTCAACAAAGTTACCAACAAAGTAAAAGTAAGGAGATCTACATATTATGTTGACGTGAGAACTGACAACTGTATTCACGATATTTTTTTTACGCCAACGAAGTATAACTTCCAACGCAACATAAGTACACACACACTTTTTTGAAGTGAAACTTCTTTAGAATCGTTGTGATTTTAAACTCGATGAAACGAAAAAATAACTCCATAGTACCAGGCGCTCAGAGACGGGGAAGAGTTAGCCTCAGTTAGATCTCGCCCACCGCGAGTCAGTGACATTTCTAACTCTGTCTAACTCGTGGGTGTGACCGTAGCGCCATCTCCCTCTCTCAACGAGCTTAGAGGTTATTTAGTATAAATATAAACGAGATTAAAAAATTAGTTTGCCAAAGAAGTTTTACTTCTGACATGTGTACTTTGTACACAAGCATATTCTTTTTTTTTAAATTCGGAAATGGAAGCTTTTTGAACGTTTTTTGGTTTCATCAATGTAGGTACCTGCGTGCGCGGCGTGCAGCGTGTGCGCGTGCGCGAGGGCGGGCGGCGCGTGGGCGGCGTGGGGCGGGGCGTGGGGCGGCGCGTGGGCGGGGGCGAGGGCGGCGGGGTGGGGGTGGTGCGGGTAGTCGCGCGCCGTCAGCAGGTGCGTGTTGGCGTTGGGCGCCATCGCCACGTCCGGCACCGCCGCCGACAGCCGCGCGCGCGAGTAGCTGCCGCTCCTGCGACACACATACATACATACATACATACATACATACGAACATACACACACATACATACATATTTTCACATTCGACACTTGCATTAAAAACGTATAAACCAACGGATCTGCTACCCACTTAGGAAAAGAGTATCTTGATTAAAAATGAAATAATTAAGTTAATCCAGGATTCGAACCCAGACACAAATTTACAATTAATAATTCAAACCACAAAACCTCAAACATTTTCAGAATAATTCATAATGGAGGTAGTTTATATAATATATAATCTATTTAAAATTAAATTTAGATTGAGTGAGAGAATATCTTGAACGGTAAACTCGTCACGACCCGGGACTCGAACCCAGGACTTGTGTATACGATACACGACAGCCTCAATACCACCCTAGCAGAGGTAACAGGAATCAATATGTAAGAAGGTCACGCCGGTAGTGTCGTACCTGGAGTGCGAGTGGTCAGCACGCGGCGGCGTGTCGCGGCGACACGCGACGCGCGACGGATCTGCACAAACACACACATTATTATTAAAAAAATATAATTATTTAATATATTAATAAGTATTGCAACAAGGGACAGTAAAAATTATAAACTTTAACTTAACTAATTAATAAAATATCTGAACCAAAAATTTGGAAAAATATGAAATGTCAAAAATGTTGCTAGTTTTAATAATGTTAACTTTATATTAAAAAAAATAAAAAAAAACTTTTTTATTTCTTTAATCCAACATGTATTTTTTTATTAATTGCAACTCTAAAGCAAAGAAACCCACCGATTCTCACTCAACAACCAATGAACACGTTTTTTAAATATATTTTTTTTTGCTGTCATTACTATCTATGGTCACAGATTATATACATATCGCACACCGGGTGCAATAACGTCATAAGTAACAAATTACGTTTTTTCAGGAGAGCGATTTGAAAGTTGTCGTTCCATTAACGTGAAATGTACTTATTATCCTAAAGTAAATTGATAATCAAAATATTGCTTAAATTTTATATTTTCAAATGAAGGTTGTTACAGAAATAAAAAAGTTTTGTAGGTGCCAATTTTTTTTTTTTTTTTTTAATCATGATATCCACATTTATGACGTTGTTGCGCAGGAATTTAAATTGAAAGTTAAGCTTTGCTGTACAACAACGTCATAAAGACTGAACTAAACAAAAAAATCAACACACTCTCATTATAAAATAGCACTAAACACTTAACTTTTTCAGTGGATAACAATAATCAACATTATAATTTAAATAAATGGTATATCAAAATGTACCAAAACTATGAATAATTTCTTATAAAATAATTTAAGTAAACTCGTAATCAGGCTATTATGAGGAACTAACAAGCTAGAAATAAAATTTGTAGAAAAACAATCAAAGGCTA
Source organism: Boloria selene (assembly GCA_905231865.2). Lineage (NCBI taxonomy): Eukaryota > Metazoa > Arthropoda > Insecta > Lepidoptera > Nymphalidae > Boloria > Boloria selene. Next base: position 6,692,716 of record HG993160.1, read on the forward strand.
TTTTTACCATAACATGCATTATAGTACCTAACTGTACTAGTTTATAAAGTATCAAAAAAGGGGGGTCGCGAGCAACTGTACAATTAGCTCTTTCTCGCACTAGCGTTTACAAAAACCTGCCAAAACCACAACGACAATTACGCCCTCAGTGGGTTATTTTAAGAGTTACATTTATGAAATTGTTGCAACAGGAGTAGACGCATGTTTAACATCATTTGTCATCAAAAACTCATTTTACCAATTTTAGCATTTATGACGTTATTGCACCCGGTGTGCGATATATAGATACAAGTGAAAGTAAATAAGTGTCACCTCTGGCGGCGAGCGCCGGCGCGTGACGTAGCGACCCCGACCCCGACCTGCACACACACACAGTTAAAATACATTATATATACATATTTTTTCCAAGAATTTACTGAGATTTCTGGTTCCCAAAGTTTGGAATGAGGTTATAGAACTTTCACTATCTATCTGGAAGAGTTTGTTTGTTTGTTTGGTTGAACGCGCTAATCTCAGGAACGAGCTGTCCGAATTGAAAAATTCTTTTTATGTTAGATACTCCGTTTATCCTGAGTAAAGAATTATCATCATATCTCATTCCATCAAAATCCACCCAGTAGTTTTGTCATGATGTAATCACAAACAAACAAACAAAATTCTAATAACTATATTAGATTCGGCATCTGTATCAATAAAAATCACTATTTCAATATAATTTCGATCAATATAATAGTATTGTTATATTTATTAATTAATTATTTAATATATTCCTTATATACATACATATATAAAATTTGTATGTATGTATGTATGTATGTGTGTATGTATGTATGTATGTATGTATGTAAGTGTGTATGTGTGTATGTGTGTGTATACCTGCAGCAGTCAGCGTCGTCGCGCTCGCGCGAGGCGACCTCCCACTCCTCCGACCCCTCCCTGCAACAAACATACATTATTATACTCAATTTGTATGAAATTTTGGTAACAATGAGATGTTAAAATTATTTTTTTTAATTTCAGTTAGTAATAATAAAATAGTAAAAATCGACCATAGTTGGAATCGAACCTCCTTTGATATTTTTAATTCGATTTTTCTTCTTTAAAGTCATGCAACTTTCAAAATTTCACAATATTATCTGTTTTTCAAATGGTTAATAAAAAATAGGTTCTACTACCAACAAACTCTTCAGCTGTATAATAGAGTTTGTGTTTGGTTGAACGCGTTAATATCAGGAACTACTGGTCCGAATTGAAAAATACATTTTGTGATGGATAGTCCGTTTATCGAGGAAGGCTATAGACTATATTACATCAGCTACGACCAATCAAAGCGGAGCATCAATGAAAAATGTTGCAAAACCGGGAAGGGCGGGCGTTAGTTCTGCTAGGTACCATAACGTGCGATTCAGAAATAATTAAAAAAAATAATATATGTTTAGAGTGGAGTAGAGTTGAGTGTAGTGGAGTAGAGTAGAGTCAAGTGGAGTGTAGTGTAGTAGAGTGGAGTCAGACCTGTCGTCCGCGTCGCCGGCGTCGGGCGCGTCGGCGTCCAGCAGCAGGTCGGCGCACGAGTCCGGCAGCGACAGCTCGCGCACCGCTCGCAGCGCGATCTGAGATGTTAGAAAAGCAAGTCAGTGTTATTAAAAAACTAAAAAAACCCTATTTTCCGAAATGGGATAGTAATAATAACCACGACATCTTGTTATACTTTTCATATATTATATTTTCTTTTTTAATATATCTCATTACTCATACATCTTTTTACATACTGACATGAAACCATATTATATATGACTGAAAAGTGTGCCAAGCATTTGAATTTGGCGCCAAAAATTCGCCATTTTGTAACACATATATTATATACTTATAATGAATGAATAAGAACTCTCTCTCTCTCTCATTGTTCGTCACGAGCGCGAGAGCGAGTGCTGCGGTCTCGTGTGCGCCTGGTACACAATAATAGTAAACGTTTTCACTGCATGCATATCTTTTTCTCTCTCTCGCTTCGTTTGTATCGAGTGTAATAATAATATAATAAGGATAAACTCATTATTTATATATTTGATACTCTGTGACAGTGCTGTCAAGTTGACTATAGTCCTTTTTATTAGACTAGGCTGTATGGACTATAGTCCTTTGCCTTTCCCTATTGGGGATAAAATTTAAAAACAACAACAACATTACTATACTTATACTTGGTAATGGCGGGAACGCGATATACGATTCGTGGAATCAATGGATACTTTTTATAAAATTGTATTCATAAACCAGAATATAAGTTTAAGAATTATTTATTAATTGTTATATATATGTGCCACAGTTATTAGTATTGTTCTTTTATGTTTACAATATAATCTAATGAATCGGCTAGACCTCCTTACACACCTTGGTTTCCTGGTAGGTACTTATAACTAATTAGAAAAACTACTTACACTGCTTGCATCTCTTTCTCTCTACTTTTTTCGAAAACGAGAACAGATATACGCGATGGTACATAATAATAGTAAAGCGCTTTGACTGCATGCATATCTCTCCACAGAACAGCAGAACTCTCCTGTTTTATGGGTATGCGAATATCGTTCAAATCGAATTAAATCGAAATTAAAAAAATCGAATTAGTCGTTTCGAGTTCCGAATCGAATATTAATATAACGAATAATTCGTAAGGGGTCGTCCATAAATCACGTGATGTTTTTAAGCAACTTTTTAGAACACTTCTGTGTGGACTTCTGCAGCCTTTTTTAAAAGTAAATTTTTTCAAGATCTGTTGTCCTTCCTTGTCCATCAAGTTGGGTTCCATAAGAGTCATGCGGAAGTATGAGTCTAGCCTATGTGACTGGGAGTGACGCATAATATACTTACTGGCTACTGCTCCTTTTTCCGTAGTTTTTTTGTGCACTAGCACCTACAGAATCCTTACGACTCGACTAAAATCCTGCCAGAATTTTCTTTTTTCTCATTAACAAAATCAATGGGAAAATCACGTGATAACTCACTACACCCCCTCCTCCCTCCTGGTGATATTTCGTCATTTTTTCCGAACCCCCTCCCCCCCATTCAAACATCACGTGATTTATGGACGACCCCTAAGTTCGAATGATTCGCACACCCCTACTGTCCCTCACCTGGCGTCGCACGTCCTGCGCGTCGAGGGCGGGCAGGCGTAGCGCGCGGCGGGCGGGCGGCGCGGCGCGTAGCTCGGCGGCGCGGCGGCGTAGCGCGCGTAGCGTGCGCGGAGACACGCACGCTACGCGCGCCGCCGCCGCCTCCGCCACCATGTACAGCGTGTCCGGGAACCTACCACCTGGATTTATAGGCTATTATTAGGGGCTAGATAACTGAAAATAGTGTCGCGGAATAGAGTGCGAACCCGTCATAATAGCACGTTTGTACCATGCCTTACAACGGCTAATGTCAATTTATAACTTTTGACAATTAGATAACAAGAACAGTTTATTGCAAATTTTAATGTGTCAGAGAGAGAGAGAAAGCATTTTCAGGAAAGATTTGGAAGTTACTAGAAACATTTTGAATTTTCGATACTAGAATGTTCTATATTTACGCATATAAAAAGGCCGGCAGTGTGTCGAGAGATCAGTTGAAGTTCGACGTTGAGTGAAGATTACGAAGAGATACGAAATAGTGGAAAAGTGAAGAAGAGTAAAGTGAAATAGTAAAAGTGGTGGAACTATAGCTCAGAGACTCAAAATAAACTAGTGTTGTGTACATACTGCGCGTGTATATACAGTATAAATAAAAACATCTTTGTGCAAGAACGCTTTCAATTTCCGATCCCGAACCCGTAGTACGTAACAATAGCTATTTATAATAACCAAATCGCCAGTTATTTATTTCCAGAGGCAAGTGATATAGCTATTTTTTAATTTACTGAAGTGAAACTTCTTTATCGACGTATGGGAGAAATTTTGTAGAAAAATCGTCACGTTTTTCGGTTACGCGCCATGTTGCTTTTTGATGAAACTTCTTTATCGACGTATGAGAGAAATTTTGTAGCAATGAAAAAATACAACAAGAGCAATGATATTATAATAAGAACAATGATAATAAAATAAATTACTCATTAATTGTATGCATGTCTATAATAATAAAACAACTTTAATTTAATACGGAAAAAAATATTTTTCTTAAGGCTTGAGTCTTATCTACCCCATTTTCATGAAGTTGCAAATAGTAGAAAAATGATAAGTCGTATAGAAGTTTCACTTCTTACCTGTGTACTCTGGTACACACACATATTTTTTTTTGTTTATTACCAGAGGCAAGCGCTATAGCTATTTTTTAATTTATTTTTATTACATATAATATGACAACACCAAAAAGAATGTAATCACTATGGACGACAACTGCCGCGCTTGACACTTAGTGCTAGCCGTATAATATTTTTGTCACCAGTCGTGTGCGCTAAATTATGCGAAATTATATAACGTATAAATATATTATAACGTACAAAAAAATAAGCATTTTAAAAAAAGCGTATTCTTATAACTCTATCAATATATAGCCATTTCACCCCCACAGTTATAACACGTCATCAACAGATATCCGTTTCGCTCACCTCTACTCCCATCCCCGCCCCCGCCCCCGCCCGCCCCGCGCGCCGCCCCCGCCACTGCCGGCTGGGCGGGCAGCAGCGCCCGCAGCTCGTCTAGATACGGCAGGAAGCAGCGCGGCGGGCGATGACCGCCACGACCGAGCCATGCATCAACCGAGCCTGCACCCGCATCCGGCAGCACCAGGCCGCGGCGGGCCGCCAGGGCCAGCGCGTCGCAGTCGGGCGGGAGGTGCTCGAGGCGCAGCAGCGGCAGCAGGTCGGCGAGCGCGGACACGTCGGGCGCGGCGCGGCGGCGGCGGCGGGCGTGCGCGGTGTGCCACAGCAGGTTGGGCTCGGCGGGGGAGTGCTCCGCCCACCGTAGCAGCGCGCGTAGCGCCTGTAATACGTCATTATTAGGGGTGTGCGAATATTTTGCATTTACCATTTAGTCGTTCTGAATTCCGAATATTAATATTCGATTCGAAACTCGAATCATTGTACACATATTCTTGGAGATATTAGAAGTAACATAGGATACTTTTTTTAAAAAAAAAAAAATTTTTTACGAAAAATTAAAAAATTGTATCAACAATGGGTTCTGAAATAGCTAGAGTAATTTTGAAGAAACTATCAGGCATCCTACGGATCAACCCAATGAGGTTGATTAGCAATTAAAAAAAATGAACGCGGGCGAAGCCGCGGGTAAAGCTAGTAATATATAAAGCAATAAAGTAGGAATAAGTGTAGTTCCTTTTAATAAAAAAAAATATTAGTCCCGCTGAGTTCCTTTCACCAATTCTTCTCAGGTCAGAGGTTTCTTTCCGAACTGGTAGACTCATGACGTTCAGTACGAAAATGGAACAATTTTTAAGCTGAATAAAATATTTTGATTTGATTGAATATTAAAGTAATGGTGGGTAGTTAGAAGTTTTTGTGTATTATTATTAAAGTCCCATCACCTGTGCCTCGCTGGCCTGCAGGAAGGGCGAGGCGAGGGCGGCGGCGAGGGCGGCGCGAGGCAGCCGCACTGCCGCCGGCGACGCCATGACGGCGGGGAACTCGTCCAGCAGGTAGCGCATCGCCTATGGGGTTGCCAGATAAAAAAAAAAGTGCGTGTGTACAAAGTACACAGGTTAAAGAAGTGAAACTTCTTTACGACATATCATTTTTATACTATTTGCAAATTCACGATAATGGGGTAGATAAGGCTTGAGCCTTAAGAAAAACAATTTTTTCCGTATTAGATTAAAGCTATTTTATTATTATAGACATGCATACAATTAATGAGTAATTTATTTTATCATTGTTCTTATTATAATATCATTGATCTTGTTGTATTTTTATATTGCTACAAAATTTCTCCCATTCGTCGATAAAGAAGTTTCACTTCAAAAGTAATTAAAGTTTCAAGAAACAACAATTTGTATAGGCACTGCGTGTTCAGTGCTGTATGTTTCCTTCTCGCGGAGAAATGGGGCAAGCGGCGTAGCGCGAATTCGGAAAACTTTGTTAGTATTTTAAGCAACGCGGACGAAGTCGCGGGTATCAGATAGTAAATAAATAAAAATAAAAGTGCGTGTGTACAAAGGACACATGTCAGAAGTAAAACATGGCAAACTAATTTTTAAATCTCGTTTATATTTATACTAAGTAACCCCGTCTAAGCTCGTCGAGAGAGGGAGATGGCGCTACGGTCACACCCACGAGTTAGAAATTGACAGTTAGAAATGTCACTGACTCGCGGTGGGCGAGATCTAACTAAGGCTAACTCTTCCCCGTCTCTGAGCGCCTGGTACTATGTACTTATTTTTTCGTTTCATCGAGTTTGAAATCACAACGATTCTAAAGAAGTTTCACTTTAAAAACTTATTAAATTTGGGACAATTCTATAACAACGGTGTCGGGTTGAGGTCATAGTAAAAACAACTCTTTTTTTTTTAATTTCCAAAGATTTTTTTTATGGTAAAAAGGGGGCAAACTGGCAGGAGTTTCACCTGATGGGAAGTGATCACCTCCGCCCATGAACACTGCAAGCTGGCTTGCAGATGCGTTGCCCGCCTTTTAAGAAAGGGAGGGAGGGACGAGGGAGAGAATAGGGAGGGAAGAGGGAGGAGGGAGCGAAGACGGAGGAGGAAGGGAAGAGGGAGATAGTTATTCGTTGTTAGTTTATTTTGTTACAAAAGAGGGAAGAGGGAGGAAAGAACGAAGACGGAGGACGAAGGGAAGAGGGAGGAGGGAGGGAAGACGGAGGAGGAAGGGAAGAGGGAGGTAGTCGTTCGTAGTTACCTGGCGGTGCAGCCAGGCGGAGGCGTGCGGGGCGGCGCTCCAGCGCAGGCAGTGCGCCAGCGTGTCGGCGCCGAGCGCGCGCGCCGCCGCGTCCTCGCAGCCCTGCGCCACGATCGGCATCTCCAGGAACCTGCCATCATCATCATCAGCACTTATTAACGTCCCACTGCTGGGCACAGCTCAGTACGAGGGGGATCAGGACATAGTCCACCGCGCTGGTCTAGTGCGTGTTGGCGGACTGAGCATGTCGCACGAAAACTTGCTAGGTTGTACGGTGCAACCGTACATATTGCAACATATTGCAACTCATCATTTCTCACGACACGCGCTTTCATTATTTTATTTAATTCATATAAATCAAGTCAGTTCGCGTATCGCTAGCAAGTAAACCGCGCGTGCTCACTATTACCTATCAAGTGTTAATTTAAGCATTTATCAATTATCAATCTAATAGTGTATTAGGTTAGCAAGAACCGGTACATTATTAAATGGTCCTTCAAGCCGGATGCTTTCTCAGACATGCAGGTTTCCTCACGATGTTTTCCTTCACCGTAAGACAAGTGGTAATCATGATATAAATGATTCGCACATGATATCAGAGATGCGAGACCCGGATTTGAACCCGCATCACTCGGATATCCAAGCGACCGCTACCGCTTACCACTGGGCTACCACACATGTTAAAACAATGTTGCCATATTACATTATAAACATTTTTATGTTCATGTGGGAATTACTACTAGTCAAACGGTGAAGGAAAACATTGTGAAAAAACCTGCATGTCTGAGAGAACCTAGCAAGTTTTCCACTCAGTCCGCCTGCACTAACCAGCGTGGTGGAATATGGCCTGATCTCCCTCATACTGAAGGGAGGCCCACCCCAGTAGAGGAATGTTAAAAAAACTAAATACAAAAGCCAAAAAGATAATTTCATTCCAAATGTCAAATATTCATGTAAATCTTAAAAGTATTTATAATTTTTTTTTTGCAAATAACTAAAAGCAACAGAATAAAAGTTAATTTTGTCATTATAACACAAATAGAAAGAGAAAGAAGATGATAGAGAGAACATAAGAAAGGGACAAGTAGAGTCACCTCGCGATCTCGTACAGCTGGAAGGCGTCGTCTAACATCGCTATAGTCGAGCTTCGGCCATTTCCTCGCAACTGCAAAAAATGATGCCACAAATCAAATCAAAATATACTTTTTTCAAATAAACTTTTACAAGCACTTCTGAATCTCATTTACTTTTTTATTATGGCAATGATTTTGTAATTAATTTTTCTTTTTAAATCTATTTATTAATAACACATAAATGATGGCAACATTCAAGCTGTTTCAATAATGAAAATCTATAAACAATTTTATTTGTGCAACTTTGAAGCAATAAAAAAATATTCTCATAATTCAACACATAATTCAAATAAAACTATTTTTTTTCTAATAAATTAAAATTGAAATAATAAAAAGATAAATATCATTAATTATCCATTTTGTTTCGTTTCATAAAATAAATGACACTGACCGTCCCACTGCTGCTGTTGGTGGAGGAGGGCGAGGAAGAACTCCTGCCGATGAGGCTGAGGTCCACCTGCAAACACACAGACATTTTATATACAATGAATTTTATATACTAGCATTTACCCTAGCTTACTCAGATTTATATTTAGATACAAATAATTAAGCCAACCATTTCAATGTGTACGGGCTGAGACGAAAATACAGTCTTTGGTAGATATTGATAGGAATTATTGATAGATAAGTCGAGGCTAAAACTAATTGTATATTAACTTAATGATAGAATGATAGATTAATAGATTGATAGAATGATAGATTAATAGATTGATAGAATGATAGATTGATAGATTGATAGAACAACCCGTGAGCGCGTACGACGACTACTACTGCATCGAAATATATATGGCGTAAAGTGCTTACGCGACAAATATTATGTATTGGCCCGTACACAATGAATGTCTATAGCGCAGGTTCGATTCCCGCTCACAGCAGTCCCACCTGGTCGGTGTACGCGGCGTGCAGCAGCGCCCTGGCGAACCTCCGCGGCAGCACGTCCTCGTCCACGCACACCACCCCCGCCGCCACTCCCCCCGCGCCACCCCCAGCACCCCCCGCACCACCCCCCGCACCGCGGCGGGACAGCACGCTCCTGGGATACAGAAATATATTTATTTACCTAATGTATGCTATAATGAAATGAAATGTTAATTAAATTAAAAACAATAGTGACGCAATAAAAAAAAGTTTTGAGCCTTCACGGGACGCCAGGCAGATGTGAAATTTTTTTGTACAAGTAATAGGCACAAAAGTACAGAAACAAGTAAGAAGCACATTAAAAACATTGCGAGGAATATAAATAGTAGTAGTTATTGAAGCTACCTCATGCTCACGGTAGTCCGACGTAAGTCATAGACGAGAGCAGACGTGTCGCTTTCGTATACCTTATATTATCGAATCGAATGAGTACAGATTTGTCTAATTCGTTTAGTTGTCATAGGTTACATATAATAGATGGCGTTACTAGTAAAATTAAAACACGCTAACAAAGTTACACATCGAATGTATGACCCTAGCCGATGGCAGCTTTTGGTTTGAGTTTGTTTTACTAAAGTTTAATACAGTAATACGTGTTACAGTACAAGTGTTTTATTTGTGTTGGACCCCTGAAAGAGGACGTTTTTACACACTTCAATTTTCAATGAATACTATGAATACTATGGGTGTGTGAATATCGTTCAAATCGAATCGAATAACAATATTCGATTCGAATAATTCGATTTGAAACCGGATCGAATATTAATATTCGATTCGGAACGAATAATTCGTAAGTTCGAATTACACACACCCCTAATGAATACAGAATCGCAGAATCGCGTCACCCGTCTGCCACTGCACATATAGACTAGCGTACCTGAAGAACCTATAAAATCCGACGTAAATCACAGCAGAGAGCGGACATGTCGCTTACGTATATGCCAGCGTACCTGAAGAACCTATAAAATCCAACGTAAGTCACAGCCGAGAGCGGTCGTGTCGCTTACGTATAGACCAGCGTACCTGAAGAACCTATAAAATCCGACGTAAGTCACAGCCGAGAGCGGACATGTCGCTTACGTATAGGCCAGCGTACCTGAAGAACCTATAAAATCCGACGCAAGTCACAGCCGAGAGCGGTCGTGTCGCTTACCTGAAGAACCTGGACCTGGCGGCGAGCAGCAGGCGGTGGCAGGGCAGGTCGGCGCGGAAGCCGTGCGCGGGCGCCGGCCACGCCAGCCGCGCGTCCGCGTGCTCGCCGCGCTCCAGCGCGCGCCGCAGCTCCCGCGCCGGCGGCCCCGCGCTCGCACCCAGCAGCGCACCCGCCCGCGCACCCACACCCGCACCCACACCCGCACCCACACCCCCCGCACCACCCGCGCACGCACACCGACGCGCTGCACGCACACACACACACATGTACAACTGTATCTAATTAAGATAAGTTGTCATAGGTTACATATATCTATCTAACCTAATATAGGGATATCGCGAAAATACAGATAATTAGACAATTTCTATGATATCTTCATGTTCAGTAATACTAAAGATTTATATAAAATTAAATTAAATAGTATCAAGATCGTTTAATCCTATTTTCCTAGTATTGCACACAACAAATTTTTATTTCCCCATTTGCCATGAGATTCTGGTAGACCTATACAGTGCAAGTGAATGTTTTATCTGTGTTTTACCCCTGAAAGACGACGTTTTTACAACTGACAGAGTCAAATGTGACATTGAATATTTTTTAGTACATCTTATTCAAGAAGTCCGTCTTAACACTACTATTATTTCCTATCTATCTATGACTGCAACAATTGAAAACTACTTTATAGATTTTTAATAAAATTTGATATGCTTATAGTTATCAAATCAAATTATTTTATTCAGCATAAAAATTGTAACAATTTCTTACTGTACGTCATGAGTCTTCCACGAGTTCGGGAAGAAGAAACCTCTGACCTGACCGTTAGTTTAACGACTTAAAGATTCATTAGTAATTTAATAGTTTAATCCAATTCAAAATCAACTCACGCGTCGAGTTCTCCACACTGAGGATATCCAGCTCTGCGTCAGAGTTCATGCCTCTCTCCCATTCTGAAACATTTCAACAATTGTATTATATATTTGTTTAGTTTTAAATAATTTTATAATTGAATTTTAAAGCTTATAAGTTATACTCAACAGATTGATTTAAAATTTTGTATACGTATTTACTTTGGATGACAATTATAGATGCTTAGCTAAGATGACGCCATGCTAAATCAATTATAGCAGACTCCCAAAGATGGCTGGCTGTATTTTTTATGTAGCCCAATGATATGTACATAGATATAATATTATTATTAGAGTTATGTTAAATTTGTTCATCAATTTCAAAGATTAACCCAAACTACTAACAATTACCAAAATTTAGATATCACTACATAGCATAAAACAAAGTCGCTTCCTGCTGTTTGTCCATATGTATGCTTAGATCTTTAAAACTGCGCAACGAATTTTGATGCGGTTTTTTTTAAAGATAGAGTGATTCAAGAGTAGGTTTATATGTATAACCTGCAGAACTTGTAGCTTCGCTTGCGTTAAATCTAGAGTAGTAAACTAGTCACTAGTAAATAAATATAAGGTAATACCGTTGTTCAGCTTGACGAGATTTTCCTTTTTTTAATACCTCAATGTCATTTTTTTTTAATTATTACAGTGACAATGAACACATAGTGACAGTGAACATAGTGACAGTGAACATAGTGACAGTGAATACATAGTGACAGCGAACACATAGTGACAGTGAACACATAGTGACAGCGAACACAAAGTGACAATGAACACATAGTGACAGCGAACACATAGTGACAGTGAACTCATAGTGACAGCGAACACATAGTGAGAGTGAGCATGTAGTGACAGCGAGCGTGTCTCACCGCTGCAGCGGTCGCAGCGCGCGCCGCGGGGGGAAGTCCCGGCGTAGAGCGAGAACACGCACGCCTCCACCTCCTCGCGGCTCAGCGCGCCGCCCACGCCCTCCAGCGGCACGCGACACGACCTGCGACACACGACACACATACTATAGTTATTGCAAGTGGAACTTAGGAAATTATAATTGATTGAGGGGAAAATCACTCCCTTTGAAAATTCGAATCATCACACATGAATGCCCCCAGCGGGACTCGAACCCGCAGCCGCTGGCAAGTACACGACAAAGCCAAATGTATTGTCTATAATTGTACATTGCTCAATCTTATGTTTGTGAATGTGTGCGTGTCAGTGTTGCCAAAATATTTTTTCTCGAATCGGAATTCCTACCGGAGCGCGCGTGTAGCCCATTATGGCCCACAGGTAGTTAAGGCGGGAAAATTTAAATAAGTAACATACCATTGAAAAACATTAGTAGTGACGCCACTAGTACTCGAATTTGACATAAAAACATATATAAAAACTATTGAAACTGATTGTTGCTGTATAGTTTCTTTTTTTCTGCATAAAAATGATTTGTTAATTAAATATTTCTGAAAAAAAATATAGCAGAATCGGCTACCTGTAGCCAGCGGATAAAATAATATCGCCACTAGGTAAGAGAGATAGCCCCATTGGCAACACTGGTGTGTGTGTACGTGTGTGTGATGGGTGTGGGGGGTGGTGGGTGGTGGGGTGTGGGGGGGTGGTCTCACGTGGGGTAGCGCTGCAGCAGGTCGCGGAAGTAGGTGCAGCGCGCGGCGAGTACGACGCGGTGCGCCGCCAGCGACCAGCCCGCGCCCACCAGCTCCACGTCGCACCACCACCTGCCCCAGGAGGAACACATTCACACGTTATTCATAATAATTATAAGATTATATTGTGGTCTATGAAGGATAATAAATAAACTATCTTGCGTTGCTCTGAAAATAAAGTTTTTATTTTTAAAATTACATAACTAAGTAACGCTATTTAAAAAATTACCTTAAAACCTACCTGAAAATAAAGAAACGACAATAAAATTTTATTATTCCCTCCTTCACAGTTATTATTATATTAATATTTATTTTCAAAACGATTTGACTCTTGGTTTTTTAAAAAATTTAAATTATAATTTTCTTATACGTCTTATTTGACATTTCAATCTTTTTTAATTAAAAACAAGGTCATATATATGATAGAAAACATTGAATTAAAAGAAATACCTACTACTGTATTTCTTTACATAATAATAAAATCTGATTATAAGCACAGACACGATCAATTAGCGTCAATAATTCACCAACACCTTGCCTTCGATTTCAAATTTATTAAAAAGAAACAGCCATATTATAAATATAAACCTGACTGAGTTCGAGAAAACAACGACTATAAGCTTTACTGGGACAGGACTATATTAACTGACAAGACAGTACATTATAATAGGACATTACATTTTATAACAAGAAAAAAAAAAGTGCGTGTGTACAAAGTACACATGTCAAAAGTAAAACTTGAATTTAAAATAAGGCTAACTCTTCCCCGTCTCTGAGCGCCTGGTACTATGGACTTATTTTTTCGTTTCATTGAGTTTGAAATCACAACGATTCTAAAGTAGTTTCACTTTAATAATAAATATGTTGGAACATTTTTAACAACAGCGCCATCTAGTTTCGTGATAAGCTACGAGGCTTGTGTTACGAATACCAGTTGACTATACTACACATATAAATTTTAAATACCTACATATTATAAATATTAACACCCATGACTGGAGAACAAACATTCGTACTCAACAAATGAATGCTCAAAGCGGGACTCAAATCCGCGACTATCGAATATAGCGAATATCGTTTGAATCGAATCGAATAATTCGAATTATCGAATTACCTATTCAATTCGAATCCGATTCGATACAAATTATTCGTTCCGAATCAAATATTAATATTCGATTCGGAACGAATAATTCTTAACTGTCACCCACTGTTCAAACACAAAACAAACCATAGTACAAATCAGTACACGTAACTATTATGTCATTATGGATTTTACATTTTTTAATCTATACTAATATTATAAAGAAGTAAAGTTTGTTTATTTGTTAAGTTGTAAGGGGTAATCTCGGGATCTACTGAACCGATTTTAAAAATTCTTTCACCAATAGGAAGCCACATTATTGCTGAGTGTCATAGGTTATATAAAAAACCGAAAAATAAAAATCGAATGAAAGCGTTTATTACGAACGCTGCCTTAACTATGAAAGATATATTTTTGAGTTCTAGAGAAAAGATGTAAAGTTTAAAAAATGCCTACAAAAAAGTCAACGACAGCATATGTCTTTTATATTTAAGTGACAAAAAGTAGTTTTTTTTAATATTAGTATAGATAATTTAATTTTTAATATCAATAAAATAATTAAAATTATTTAAACACTCTGTACTAAAAAAAGGATTATTAACATTATGCCCAACGAAGTGGGCACGGGTCAGCTAGTTCTCAATAATTAAACTAGATGGCGTTACGTGTACTCTGAATCGCGCTATGGTTTGGTTATCTTTAATACTATATAAGAACGTCGCTGAAACTAGCCAACAAAACTAGCATATCAATCGTAAAAGTAATAAAAATTTTTTTTGCAGACTGTACCAAAAATAATTTTTGTTTCTTAAGGTTTTATTACATTTTATTTAAATTTAAATGCTATTTTAAGATAATTTCTGGGTTTAAGTATTCTTTTTAAACATTTATATCACTTATTTTTATTTCCCAACTTTAAAAAAAGATAGTTATACTTCGTATTTGAATTCGAACCTCATACTCAATATCTTTGGCCCGCGTCGATTTAGGGACTTGAAATTAACTAGGGATCTTTGGAAGACATCAAGGAATCCAGAAAAATAATCAAAACGCCAGCGACGCCATTTTTTATATAATATTTCTCAACTTAAAAAAAAGATGGTTTTACTTATTATAGACTCCAAACCTAATACGTGATATGTCTGGCCCGCGCCGACTTAGGGATTCGAAATTGACTAGGGATCACCAGCACATGTCAAGGAACCCAGAGAAATCGTCAAAACCCCAGCGACGCCATATTTTATATAATATTTCTCACTTAAAAAAAAGTTAGTTTTTTCGTATGTGACTTAACGATCCTGATATTCCATAGCTCTAGCCCGCGTCGACTTAGGGACTTGAAATTGACTAGGGATCACCAGCACATGTCAAGGAACGCAGAGAAATCGTCAAAACCCCAGCGACGCCATATTTTATATAATATTTCTCACTTTAAAAAATATAGTTTTTTTTCGTATATGACTTCGATCCTGGTACTCCATAGCTCTTGCCCGCGTCGCCTTAGGGACTTGAAATTGACTAGGGATCACCAGCACTTGTCAAGGAACGCAGAGAAATCGTCAAAACCCCAGCGACGCCATATTTTATATAACATTTCTCACTTTAAAAAAGATAGTTTTGCGTCGTATATGACTTCTATCCTGGTACTCCATAGCACTTGCCCGCGTCGACTCAGGGACTTGAAATTGACTAGGGATCATCAGCACGTGTCAAGTAACCCAGAGAAATCGTCAAAACTTCAGCGACGCCATAATTTATATAATATTTCTCACTTTAAAAAATATAGTTTTTTTTCGTATATGACTTCGATCCTGGTACTCCAAAGCTCTTGCCCGCGTCGCCTTAGGGACTTGAAATTGACTAGGGATCACCAGCACATGTCAAGGAACGCAGAGAAATCGTCAAAACCCCAGCGACGCCATATTTTATATAACATTTCTCACTTTAAACAAGATAGTTTTACTTCGTATATGACTTCTATCCTGGTACTCCATAGCACTTGCCCGCGTTGCCTCAGGGACTTGAAATTGACTAGGGATCACCAGCACGTGTCAAGGAACCCAGAGAAATCGTCATAACCCCAGCGACGCCATATTTTATATAAAATTTCTCACTTTAAAAAAGATAGTTTTTCATCGTATATGACTTCTATCCTGGTACTCCATAGCTCTTGCCCGCGTCGCCTTAGGGACTTGAAATTGACTAGGGATCACCAGCACATGTCAAGGAACGCAGAGAAATCGTCATAACCCCAGCGACGCCATATTTTATATAACATTTCTCACTTTAAAAAAGATAGTTTTGCGTCGTATATGACTTCTATCCTGGTACTCCATAGCACTTGCCCGCGTCGCCTTAGGGACTTGAAATTGACTAAGGATCTTTAGCAACATATCAGGGAATCCATATAAATCATCAAAACGCCAGCGACGCCATAAATTATATAAAATTACGGAATTTTAAAAAGATAGTTTTTTCGTATTTGACTTCGATCCTGGTACTCCATAGCTCTTGCCCGCGTCGCCTTAGGGACTTGAAATTGACTAAGGATCTTTAGCAACATATCAGGGAATCCATATAAATCATCAAAACGCCAGCGACGCCATAAATTATATAAAATTACGGAATTTTAAAAAGATAATTTTTTCGGATTTGACTTCGATCCTGGTACTCCATAGCTCTTGCCCGCGTCGCCTTAGGGACTTGAAATTGACTAGGGATCACCAGCACGTGTCAAGGAACCCAGAGAAATCGTCAAAACTTCAGCGACGCCATATTTTATATAATATTTCTCACTTTAAAAAATATAGTTTTTTTTCGTATATGACTTCGATCCTGGTACTCCATAGCTCTTGCCCGCGTCGCCTTAGGGACTTGAAATTGACTAGGGATCACCAGCACTTGTCAAGGAACGCAGAGAAATCGTCAAAACCCCAGCGACGCCATATTTTATATAACATTTCTCACTTTAAAAAACATAGTTTTGCGTCGTATATGACTTCTATCCTGGTACTCCATAGCACTTGCCCGCGTCGCCTTAGGGACTTGAAATTGACTAAGGATCTTTAGCAACATATCAGGGAATCCATATAAATCATCAAAACGCCAGCGACGCCATAAATAATATAAAATTACGGAATTTTAAAAAGATAGTTTTTTCGTATTTGACTTCGATCCTGGTACTCCATAGCTCTTGCCCGCGTCAACCCAGGGACTTGAAAGTGACTATGGATCTTTAGCAACATATCAGGGAATCCATATAAATCATTAAAACGCCAGCGACGCCATATTTTATACAATATTTCTCACTTTAAAAAAGATAGTTTTTCTTCGTATATGACTTCGTCGGGTACTCCATAACTCTAGCCCGCGTCAACTCAGTGACTTGAAATTGACTAGGGATCACCAGCACATGTTAAGGAACGCAGAGAAATCGTCAAAACCCCAGCGACGCCATATTTTATATAACATTTCTCACTTTAAAAAAGATAGTTTTGCGTCGTATATGACTTCTATCCTGGTACTCCATAGCACTTGCCCGCGTCGCCTTAGGGAGTTGAAATTGACTAAGGATCTTTAGCAACATATCAGGGAATCCATATAAATCATCAAAACGCCAGCGACGCCATAAATTATATAAAATTACGGAATTTTAAAAAGATAGTTTTTTCGTATTTGACTTCGATCCTGGTACTCCATAGCTCTTGCCCGCGTCGCCTTAGGGATTTGAAATTGACTAGGGATCACCAGCACATGTCAAGGAACGCAGAGAAATCGTCAAAACCCCAGCGACGCCATATTTTATATAACATTTCTCACTTTAAACAAGATAGTTTTACTTCGTATATGACTTCTATCCTGGTACTCCATAGCACTTGCCCGCGTCGCCTTAGGGACTTGAAATTGACTAGGGATCACCAGCACGTGTCAAGGAACCCAGAGAAATCGTCAAAACCCCAGCGACGCCATGAGTCCCTGAGTCGACGCGGGCAAGAGCTACGGAGTACCAGGATCGAAGTCAAACACGAAGAAACTATCTTTTTTGAAGTGAGATATATTATATAAAATATGGCGTCGCTGGCGTTTTGATGATTTATATGGATTCCCTGATATGATGCTAAAGATCCATAGTCAATTTCAAGTCCTTAAGGCGACGCGGGCAAGAGCTATGGAGTACCAGGATCGAAGTCATATACGAAGAAAAACTATCTTTTTAGAAGTGAGAAATTTTATATAAATTATGGCGTCGCTGGCGTTTTGATGACTTATATGGATAACCTGATATGTTTCTAAAGATCCATAGTCAATTTCAAGTTCCTAAAGCGACGCGGGCAAGAGCTATGGAGTACCAGGATCGAAGTCACATACGAAGAAAAACTATCTTTTTTAAAGTGAGAAATGTTACATAAAATATGGCGTCGCTGGGGTTTTGATGATTTATATGGATTCCCTAATATGTTGCTCAAGTTCCATAGTCAATTTCAATTCCCTAAGGCGACGCGGGCAAGAGCTATGGAGTACCAGGATCGAAGTCATATACGAAGAAAAACTATCTTTTTTAAAGTGAGAAATTTTATATAAAATACGGCGTCGCTGGGGTTTTGACGATTTCTCTGTGTTTCTTGACATGTGCTGGTGATCCCTAGTCAATTTCAAGTCCCTGTGTCGACGCGGGCTAGAGCTATGGAGTACCAGGATCGTTAAGTCACATACGTTGAAACTATCTTTTTTGAAGTGAGAAATATTATATAAAATATGGCGTCGCTGGGGTTTTGACGATTTCTCTATGTTTCTTT
The DNA here is from genome assembly GCA_905231865.2 of Boloria selene. Taxonomy (NCBI): domain Eukaryota; kingdom Metazoa; phylum Arthropoda; class Insecta; order Lepidoptera; family Nymphalidae; genus Boloria; species Boloria selene. The sequence goes on from HG993160.1 coordinate 6,711,192, forward strand.
ACATGTGTTGGTGATCCCTAGTCAATTTCGAGTCCCTAAGGCAACGCGGGCAAGAGCTATGGAGTACCAGGATCGAAGTCAAATACGAAAAATCTATCTTTTTAAAATTTCGTAATTTTATATTATTTATGGCGTCGCTGGCGTTTTGATGATTTATATGGATTCCGTGATATGTTGCTAAAGATCCCTAGTCAATTTAAAGTTCCTGAGTTGACGCGGGCAAGAGCTATGGAGTACCAGGATCGAAGTCAAATACGAAGAAAAACTATCTTCTTTAAAGTGAGAAATGTTATATAAAATATGGTGTCGCTGGCGTTTTGATGATTTCTCTGGGTTCCTTTACATGTGTTGGTGATCCCTAGTGAATTTCAAGTCCCTAAGGCGACGCGGGCAAGAGCTATGGAGTACCAGGATCGAAGTCACATACGAAGAAAAACTATCTTTTTCAAAATGAGAAATGTTACATAAAATATGGCGTCGCTGGGGTTCTGACGATTTCTCTGTGTTTCTTGACATGTGCTGGTGATCCCTCGTCAATTTCAAGTCCCTGAGTCGACGCGGGCTAGAGCTATGGAGTACCAGGATTGTTAAGTCACATACGATGAAACTATCTTTTTTGAAGTGAGAAATATTATATAAAATATGGCATCGCTGGGGTTTTGACGATTTCTCTATGTTTCTTTACATGTGTTGGTGATCCCTAGTCAATTTCGAGTCCCTAAGGCAACGCGGGCAAGAGCTATGGAGTACTAGGATCGAAGTCAAATACGAAAAATATATCTTTTTAAAATTTCGTAATTTTATATTATTTATGGCGTCGCTGGCGTTTTGATGATTTATATGGATTCCGTGATATGTTGCTAAAGATCCCTAGTCAATTTAAAGTTCCTGAGTTGACGCGGGCAAGAGCTATGGAGTACCAGGATCGAAGTCAAATACGAAGAAAAACTATCTTCTTTAAAGTGAGAAATGTTATATAAAATATGGTGTCGCTGGCGTTTTGATGATTTCTCTGGGTTCCTTTACATGTGTTGGTGATCCCTAGTCAATTTCAAGTCCCTGAGTAGACGCGGGCAAGAGCTATGGAGTACCAGGATCGAAGTGATATACGAAGAAAAACTATCTTTTTTGAAATGAGAAATTTTATATAAAATATGGCGTCGCTGGAGTTTTGACGATTTCTCTGGGTTCCTTTACATGTGTTGGTGATCCCTAGTCAATTTCAAGTCCCTGAGTCGACGCGGGCAAGAGCTATGGAGTACCAGGATCGAAGTCATATACGAAGAAAAACTATCTTTTTTGAAGTGAGAAATTGTATATAAAATATGGCGTCGCTGGCGTTTTGACGATTTCTCTGGGTTCCTTGACATGTGCTGGTGATCCCTAGTCAATTTCAAGTCTCTAAGTTGGCGCGGGCCAGACATATCACGTATTAGGTTTGGAGTCTATAATAAGAAAAACCATCTTTTTTTAAAGTTGAGAAATATTAAATAAAATATGGCGTCGCTGGCGTTTTGATTATTTTTTTGGATTCCTTGATGTCTTCCAAAGATCCCTAGTTAATTTCAAGTCCCTAAGTCGACGCGGGCCAGAGATATTGAGTATGAGGTTCGAATTCAAATACGAAGTATAACTATCTTTTTTTAAAGTTGAGAAATAAAAATAAGTGGTAAAAATGTTTAAAAAAAATACTTAAACACAGAATTTATCTTAAAATGGCATTTTAATTTAAATTAAATCTAGTAAAACCATAAGAAACAAAAATTAATTTGGTACGGTCTGCAAAAAAAAAAATTTATTACTTTTATGATTGATATGCTAGTTTTGTTGGCTAGTTTCAGCGACGTTATATAAGAACTTGTTGACAAATTGTCAACCTCCTGTTCTAGCACTCTTTAAGCTCTCTTGCAATCAGTTCAAATAAATAGTGAACCAGCAGTGCAGTATGTTTAATCTGTATTGTTTAATTAATGTCATTAGTCTAAACTGTCACTTCCTATCAGCCATCGCCATCAGTCGTTTACTTTATAAACATCCAAATCTAACAGTTTTATTTAATCGCCGCGGTTAAATCCGGAAGAGTTCACCTCACTCAGTCGACACCCACCTCTCCGTGTACATGCGCGCGAGGTCCTGGTGCAGGGCGGGCGCGGGCGGGCGGGCGAGGTCCGCCTGCGTGGCGAGGTCCCGCAGCGCCGCGCCCGCCTCCAGCGCCGCCCGCAGCGAGACCACCTCCGCCACGCTCCACGTGGACACCACCGACCGGATGAAGCGCGCGTGCGAGCAACCTACCACCGTCAAATACAATAATTGTTTATAAAATTTATCCCCAATAGGGAAAGGCAAAGGACTATAGTCCATACAGCCTAGTCATGTTGGGACATTATTACACACAGCAACATGCAACCAACACACCATGTCGGGACATTGGTACAACCAGCGCTATCTAATTCCGTGGTAAGCTACGAAGCTTGTGTTACGGATACCAGTTAGTTGATATACTACATATATAACTTTAAATAAATACATAATATAAATATTAACACCCATGAAGTACAAACATTCGTGCTCAACAAATGTATGCCTCCAGCGGGACTCAAACCCGCGACCGCTGGCGCAACTAGTAGGGTCTCTACAAACTTAGCCATCGTGTCGTCAAAATATGTTGGGATATTATTAGGGATGTGCGAATAATTCGAACTTACGAATTATTCGCTTCGAATCGAATATTAAAACTGGAATCGAAAAGTTCCCGAATAATTCGACGACACCACTGAGCGGATGAAGCGCGCGTGCGAGCAACCTGCGACCGACACGCCTCCTCTCTCAGTAGTGGCTGGCAGTACAGCCAACACGATAACGAGGGGCCCACTTCAGTGGGCGGTGTGGTAGCAGAGTGGACTGTGGAGCAACCCTGAGGCAGTGTCTGCTTCGGCAGAAATAGCTGATACACATAAATTAGGTCATGAATGGATGGTCCGCGCAAACACAAATGCACTCTCTGTTCCTATCACTCTCATACTCCGGTGGGACGACATGAGACACGACCAGAGAGAGCTAAGACGCAAGACGGCTTTCGTGCCCTCCGAAGCATGGGGATGTGTAACCGCCAATTTGTATGTACATACATAATACATGTTATTTTAACTTTCTATTTGAATTAATATGTATGTATGTATGTATGTATGTGTGTAAGTAAGAAGACAGTGGTAGCCCAGCGGTAACGCGGGCGCTTGGATAACCGAGTGATGCGGGTTCAAATCCGGGACTCGCACCTCTGACCTTTTGCATCATCATCTCATCATGATCACCACTTGTTTTACGGTGAAGGAAAACATCGTGAGGACCGGCATGTGTGAGAGAACCTAGCAAGTTTCCGAAAGACATGTGAAGTCCGCCAACACGCACTAGGCCAGCGCGGTGGGCTATGTCCTGATCCCTCTCGCACTGAGGGAGGCCCACCCCCAGCACGTGAAGAAGGGCTGATGATTGTGTGTGTGTGTGTGTTAGTGTGTGTGTGTGTGTGTGTGTGTGTGTGTGTGTGTTAGTGTGTGTGTGTGTGTGTGTGTGTGTGTTAGTGTGTGTGTGTGTGTGTTAGTGTGTGTGTGTGTGTGTGTGTGTGTGTGTGTGTGTGTGTGTGTGTGTGTGTGTGTGTGTGTGTGTGTGTGTGTGTGTGCGTGTGTGTGTGTGTACCTCTGTCAGGTCTGTCGTCCCTGGGGCGGCGCGCGGCGGCGGCGATGCGCCTCCGCAGCGTGCCCAGACCCGCGCCGCCTGCCTTCTTTTTGCGTTCCCTGAGCAATCGAATGTATGACACTTACAGTTCTCGAGGCATAAGCTCAGCTTTGAATTTGTGTGAGTGCAGTGTACGCATAGGCACGACGATACGGATAAACGTTGCGATTGGTTTAAACCTGTTTTAACTGGTTTGCAAAGCTGAGCTTATGTCTCAAAAACTGTACATACATACATCAAAATTATACAAGTCATATTAAGTAAAAATGATTTACATATTATATCAATTTGAATGTTCATGAGTAGCTTTAACGTGGTATGCTCTTTTCTATATCGTCGCTGTAGAATAAAAACCACGTATGTCAAAAATGCATTTTTTTTTGTAAAAAACAACTGAAAATTACGCTAAAATATAACATATTTGGAGTAAAACTAAAACCTCTTGTTTGAAAAACATTGACAAAATTTACAATTTTTTTCGTTTCCTGTAAAGTTTGGATTTCTGGACGTACGAAGTTTTCATTCTACAGCGACGATAGGTGGTACGCGTAAATGCATTTCCAGAGATTAAAAAAAATTGTTACAGCACATTCAAAGAAACAAACTTTGCCAATTTTAGTATAGACTAGCATTTCCCGCTTCGACCGGAAACCAAATTCTTACCGAGTCGCGCGGTATGGTACCTCGAAGAACTAACGCCCGCCCTTCCCGTTTTGCAACATTTTTCATTGATTCTCCGCTCCTAGTAGTCGTAGCGTAATGAAATATAGATAAACGGACTATCCAACATAAAAATAATTTTTCAAATCGAACCAGTAGTTTCTGAGATTAGCGCGTTCAAACAAACAAACAAACTCTTCAGCTTTATAATATTAGTATGTACTAAGTATGGCAGTAAAGCAGTACCGTATGACATCCGCCATGGTGGGCGGCGAGGCGGGCACTCCCCCGTCGCAAGCCTCGCCATCCTGGAAACCACGAGTCACCGATTAATAAAAAAATATGTGTGTGTGTGTGCCAGAGTACACAGGTAAGAAGTGAAACTTCTTTACGACATATCATTTTTCTACTATTTGCAACTTCACGAAAATGGATTAAATAAGGTTTAAGCCTTAAGAAAAACAATTTTTTCCGTATTAAATTAAAGCTATTTTATTATTATAGACATGCATACAATTAATGAGTAATTTATTTTATTATCATTGTTCTTATTATAATATCATTGCTCTTGTTGTATTTTTTCATTGCTACAAAATTTCTCTCATACTTCGATAAAGAAGTTTCATCAATAACCAACATGGCGCGTAACCGAAAAACGTGACGATTTTTCTACAAAATTTCTCCCATACGTCGATAAAGAAGTTTCACTTCAATAATAATTTAAGCTTTCCGCCAAAACTGAACACATGCAGAGTAGTAAGAAAATTTCTTCAAACTGATAACGACAGTATTTAATCAACAGAGACCTAAACCCTCCTGATGTATACTTGGCTTAGGCCCGTGACATCAGTTTTGACCGGTAATAAAGCCGAGAAAAAGAAATGATAGATAATAATAATAATAATAAACTCTTTATACACCATAAAGAAATATGAAATATACAAATAAGGTAAAAATATATACAAGAGGCGGCCTTATCACTAAAACTCTACAGAGGGAAGGGGTGCATGATATTGAGAAATAACAACAAAAAAAACACCTACTTAAAAAAATATATACATATACTTACATAAATACACATATATACATACATATATATACATACATATATATACATACATATATTATATATACATATATACACTATAAGATATAACGATTAAATTCTATTTTATTTATATTTAAAGTACGGTACATCCCTAGGTGTCTTTTAACCCTACTGTGGCAAAGTTCAGTAGGGTTCGTTTGTTCGATCTTTTTCGAGTTTCATCGTACAACAAATAATTACCAAACCAGTTTTGATGATTCATATGTCATTCAGTTCGTCTTGATAACGCGAGTGTCATTAGGTATAGAGATATTATAATGGCAAATCTAAAGCTCTAATAATAATCGGACGGTAATTAAAAACATCTCGTAGAAACAAACATGTCTGAAAACTTAGCAAGTTTACAAAAGACAGGTGCACAGAATGGACAATTTCCACTTCGTCAACCTTCGTTTGAAGAGAGGTTCGTGCCCTCCAATACAAAATAGAAAGTCTAAGAGGGGTTGATAACCATTGACGCACCACCAAGCTAAGGTGATGGGTGTAAGACCGTTTCCGGGTCAAAAAAGTGCGGTAAGCCCCAACACGCACTAGGCCACCGCGGTGGACTATGGCCTGATCCCCCTTTCAACTGAGGTAGGCACAGGGTGGACTACGGCCTGATCCCCCTTTCAACTGAGGTAGGCACAGGGTGGACTATGGCCTGATCCCCCTTTCAACTGAGGTAGGCACAGGGTCGACTATGGCCTGATCCCCCTTTCAACTGAGGTAGGCACAGGTGAGACGGTGGACTATGGCCTGAACCCCTTTCAACTGAGGTAGGCACAGGGTGGACTATGGCCTGATCCCCTTTTCAACTGAGGTAGGCACAGGGTGGACTATGGCCTGATCCCCCTTTCAACCGAGGTAGGCACAGGGTGGACTATGGCCCACCCCCAGCAGGGGTGGGGCGAGGGTCTCCTGTCTCTCACCTGGGGGTGCGATATCGCGGCGCCCATGTCGGCGCGCGCGCGCAGGCAGCAGAGCAGGCGGGTCATCGGCGCGGCATCACCGCGGCGAGAGAGCGACGACCCCACGCCGCCTCACGTCTGGAAAATACCACTTTACCTATTAATCTATACATATATAAATACATTGAAGTGACTGTTTTTAATTACAAATTAACAGTTTGTCATTTAATTCAAATGAGAGTACAGTAGAACCCCGATTATACGGATCAATTAAAAACAAGGGGTATTTCCGTATAATCGAAAATCCGGATAATCAATTTCCGGATAATTTTGTAATGGGCAATAAAATTTTACATAAGTCGTTTAGACATAAAAAATATGAGCTATAACTAAGTATAATAAAGACCATAACATGTATCTACATAATATGTGATTCAGATGATTTTTTAGAGACACAACTCTTTTTCGCTTAAACGTAAACAAAAATAAAAAAGCGTTATAATATCGACATAATCTCTCGTTGCTTAATTTTTTTTTAATCTGCAATTAGAACCGTGAAGAATGAGTCCAGATAATAGGATGGTCGAATAATCGAGGTTCGGATAATCGGGGTTTTCCTGTATATACTAGCGATACTATATTATAGCGATACGATACTAGCAACAAAAAATCAATTTTTATAATTTTTCTCAGTCTGTCTGTTCCGGGTAATCTCTAAAACGGCTGGATCGATTTTGACGGCACTTTTATTCGCATAGAGCTAATGTTATAAGGCGTTACTTACGCTACTTTTTAACCGACTCCAAAAATAGAGGAAAAGGAAATTTAATTAATTTAACGAGCAGAACCCATGGCTTCGTAATATGGTATAAGAATTTATAAATATTGTTGACAATATTCCTATTTAATATTCTTTGTCTATTTCTTAAATCAAATTTTGTTTTAACTATAAATCAGATGTCTTTTCCTTTTTAATGCAGTTCAATTAAAATTTTTAATTTCCAACAGTGAACAAAAAATAACACTGTTATCTCCACAGCTTCACAGTGATACAGAAGGGGATTAACCTCAAAAAGTCTAGATAAAAAATATTGTTTATTTAAACAACTCATTTTATTGACATAGGTAATCTTTACTTTATTTTGCAGATAAGAAAAAATCTAGACATTAACTATCTACTCTATTTTTACTGAAGATTCCATTTAATTCAAAATATAAAAAAAAGGAATTATTGAATATTTTTGAAAATACTTTTTAATACAAATTCAGTACTCTCAGAAGTAATAAATATAATAATTGAATTAAAACAAATTATTAAGAACCAAAAGGATCCAAACTTATAGATTAAACATTAAATCTGTAAACCTAAAAGCAGAAGGCTTGTTATATTTTAACATTTACCTGTAAATATTCATCATTAAATCTTCGTCAGTCAAAGTACTTCATTTAAATAAAAATATAGAAATTTTCATTAAAACTTGAGATGGAAATCCATTTGGAAATTGTGTCATCTAATTAAAAATCTACATTAAATACTGACCTGGTGTGTACAGTTTGAAATACATTTCGCAAGCAGGTGCCCCAGTTAGAGCCTGGACTATGCCTATAACTTAGTATGAAAGTGAATCTTGGGTATTTGCACCAAAGGCCAACGCCAACGCATAAGGGTGTGTTTTGTGCATCCTGCCCTATATTTGTAGATGTATTTGTGTTCGAGGCCAACGTTCAGGCTTAGGGGGTGCGGCAGGGTAGGTCTGACGTCACGGCGCGCGCATCGACCGCTTTGACCCAGATAATCTTGCGACACTATTTTGTAACTATACGATACTAAAATGTCAACAGGGCTTGCCTTGCACGCCTATTGACCAATGATATGTGCAGATATGTTATGAAACATGTTAACACGAAAGTGCGACAACGAAATCTTAATTAAACCCCATATAGTTATGAATGAGGCCCAGTAATGTTTGTAGTAAATTGATAAATATAACATTATTCACCTGCAATTACTGACATTACACCACAACAATCCAATTAGTTTGTCTTATTTATACAAACATTTTGTATAAAGTGCACTGACACTCCGCCGCCATTAAAACATTCACATAACTTGTAAAGCGATTTGTCTAATCGCTGTACACAATCACTGTTCACAAATACTTAAAAACACTAATTATTATTCTCGTTTTATTATTAACACAAATAAGTCACGAATAAAAGCTCGTCGAGTTGATAAATTAGCATTAAAAACAGTAACGAGAGCAACCCGTTATACCATCCCGTTCGCGATTCTGGCTCTACTGCCAACTTCAGGGTGAAATAAATAAATACAAGTCCTACCAACATAGATGTCAAAATCGGATAATCAATATTATATTTGACCTACAAACAAATAATTACTACATATTTTTATAACTTAGAAATAATTAATATAATAATTATTTTAGTCTAATATAGTGTTTTAAAACATATTTAAGATGCGATAATATTTTCTAAAGACAAAAAGCTTAGCTGGCAATTTTGGAATTGAATATACTTGTATTAGTATTTTATATATTTACAATAAATTAATTAAATTAGCTGTTAATATCATCATAAGAAGATAAATCTAAATATTAAATAGTATTTCATCAGTTTTATAGCAGTTTTAACTTTTTTATGTAGGACAATGTATCCGATTTTATTTTTGACATAAAAACTACAGAGTATCAATAACTAATAAATTTTGAAGTTTAGTGACTTTTAATGTCGGTTTGTTTGCAAATTTTATAAAATCTTTGTAACTTTATTTTATTACATCGTGATTATTTTCTTCGTTCATGCTGTTGTTATCTTTTGCGAATAATTACTTCTAAATATAATCTTATTGGTTTTATTATACAAGATTTATAAATTTTCTTCCAACAATAAACGTTTTCGAACAAATGAAAATTTCCCAATTTCGTAAGTATACGAGTTATTATTATTGTTTTAAACTCATTGTATGAACGAGCTCAATAATATAATTGCGCTTTTCTTTTTGTCTTATTTCAAACTTGTATAATTTTCATTTTAATTCAAAAGTTGTACTTTGTATGCCCACATTTGGTATATATTTAAGTTTTTTTAAAATTAAAAGTATATATATTTATCGTGACTGTTCAAGACTATAGTTACGATAATGCAAGGCTATTAGGTAGTTAGAGTAGGTTTGTGCCTCTCTTATATGTATATGTATGTCAGAGATGGTCAATTTTAGTCCTGCACAGGACAAGATTGTCATACTTATTTGTTGTACTTATTACAATAATGTAGTTTTTAAGTAGACACTTTGTGGCCTTGCTCAAAATACTGTTTATTATCAAAAGTATATAAATGGGAAGATATATCTTTCCATCATTGTTTATTATTAACATACTCAGTCATTTTTATAACATTCTACTGCTGGGCATGTGTCTCTTTCTCTTTCACTATGAGGGGCTGGCCAAGTATAGGTTAACAGACCTCACTTATCTTATGAAAATTTGCTAGATTCTCTGACATGCAGGTTTCCTCACAATGTTTTCCTTAACTTTAACGCAAATAGTATGTATGTTAGAAATGGTTTGAACATGAAAACTTTGGAGTGGGACCCAAGATCCGAACCCTCTTTAATGGGTTCCCCAACAAGCTCATTACCATTTGGCTACTACTTGCTTTTTATATGTAAACATTCAATCATCCATGTAAAATTGACACTACAACATTAGTATAAAAGTAATATCAAATGCTAGTAACCTGTTTTGTTGTTTATCATTTTTGTTATCACTAGATTTGAAGTAATTATAACTAGATTAAAAAGATTTAATTTAATTTTGTTATAAAATTCAACATACCTTGGACTAATTGTTTTCTTTTTTTAAAGGTGCTTAATGTGATATGATGGATGAAGACACCCTCAACACCAGCCCTAGCATACTAGAGCCTGAGTCACCAGACAGTCCGAGCCTTCTACACTCTCCAATACTACCCTCATGGTCTAGAAACGAGAACCCACGAGACAATATCGAAGATGACGTAAACGAAGATCGAAATACAAATGACATTAGCCCAAGTATTCCTATTGCAGTAGAAATATGGAGGCCAACTCTTGCAACAGATAATAGCAATATTGTTCAAGCACACTCTTCACAATCAGATGGAGAAATAACTAATCCAGGAATTTTGTTAAGAAATGTAGTTCAAACCTTAAATATTCAACCCTGGACACCTGTGATATATGATGATGATTCAAGCCAATCTCGGTCAATTCAATCTGAGTCTGTTCCAGTAAATGAAGAGTCAAATAGTGCAGCTTCTTTTTCTGATGTTAGGAAACGAGATGAAGAACCTCCAGCAAAAGTACGAAAGATTAGTTCTCCCAAACCAGTGGCTGATGAAGGTGATGGAGAAACATGCCCTATTTGCTTAGATTCATGGGGCAATTCTGGAGAACATAGACTGGTTGCTCTAAAATGTGGTCATTTATTCGGTGCGCATTGTGTCGAGAGGTGGTTGAAAGCACAAAGTAGTAAAGATCGGTCATGTCCGACCTGCAAGTGTAAAGCTAATTTAAAGGATATTAGGTATATTTACGCTAGAAAACTTGTCGCAGCGGACACTTCCCAAGTAACTGCTTTACAAAAACAAATAGATCTATTACAAGCGGAAAAAAATCGAACGGAATTAGAGCTCCAAAATTCAAGAATCGCGCATCGAACTTGTGTCCTACAGTTGGAAGTGCTAAGAAATACGTTAATGAAAAACCAGGTTTCGAAGGACCAACAACCAAAACGTATGTGGCGGTTTGCATTAGAGAAAAATTTAGAGATTTGCAAAGATGGCGGCTGTAGAGTCTTAACGTACAATTGTCGGACTTACGAACTTTATGTATCACAAAAGAGTTCCAATAATTTATTCCATGGTTTCGGTATTAGGAAAGTTAGCTCTGTAGATTATAAATTAGGCCAATTTGTGCTTTTGCATTCGAAACCCATTCGTGATATAACGTATTCCCAACCGCGAGACTTGCTATTGAGTGTAGGACTCGACAGTACCGCTCGGATCGTTGAAAGGGGAATAGCCAATGCGTCCATACAATGTGGCGTACCTTTGTGGTCGTGTTCGTGGGACTATTTACGTAGTAACGAATTCTATGTGGGCGGTTTGGGCGGTGTGATCCATCAATATGATGTAAGGAACCCTAGCTCGTATATTCAAAGGTTAAATTCCCCGGGAGATATGTCACCAGTAGTGTCACTCTGTTCGACAGAATATGGGTTACTGTCGTGTCAGTTAAATTCTTGCTGGCTTTGGGTTGGGAGCAATCGGCAGTGGGAGCCCAGAGCGTTGCCTGTCGATGGGCCTTTCATGTCCTTATGCTACGACAACGAATCTCACAGAGCTCTGTTATCTTCTAGAGGCAGCAGCAATGAACGATCACGCTTGACGTTATGCAAACTGAAGACCAATGTGTCGAGTGGAGAAACCTTATTTGATATAGAACAGACATTCCCTGGTTCAGCTCGGTCTACCCTCATGTCTCGGAGTACGTGGGTGAAGGCGTCAGGGGCCTCCTGGATAGCTTCTCATTCGGAGAGTGAATCCTCATTGTACCTCCATGGTCTGGACGGCGGGAGGACGATATCCCTGCCTGCTGCGGAACCAGCATTGGACGTGTGTTGTGCGCAAAGGACAGGAGATACAATATTAGCAGCTCTCTCAGAATCTAGACTTAGGCTGTACAAGGCTGTGCCTACGAATTCTTGACAAAGAACTTATTAATTTATGTTTTGCGTGCAGCGTTTTTAAAGACATTTTAAATACTATGCGCTGGTGCTCTAATATTGTATGAAGGTATTTCGATGAAATAAACATTTAATCTAAATTTGAATCATAATAAAATCAGTATTTAGCAATAAAATCAAGAGACTCGACTTTTTTAACTTATAGTTTCGAAGTTGACGAAACGTACAGGCAGACTTAGTGATAGCGTAGCAATAAAGTAGTTAGGGTTGTCTCATTTTGATTGTGTTGCTATTTTTTGTAAATATTATTATTATTGTGGTATTATTTTGTCCACTTTAACCATAGAGTAAGTCAAAATCTATGGATAGTTTTTTTTTTAATTTGGCTTAATTTCATATTGACCTAGAGATGTACCGACTAGTCGAATTTTTTTAACCGGCAAGTGTGCAAAACTCAATATCGGCTTCTTTCTAATTTAGATCATGCATAGATTATAGTTTTTAGTTCTCAAATTGTCTTCATTAATTTTTATTTTATTATTATTCATGTCCATTTGATTTTCATAAATTTTGACTTACTTATTGGTTGAAATAATTGTTGATTTGAATTTTCTATAATATAAACTATACTACCATTGCATTGTTTTTTTTTCGTAAATCTCATTAAAAGAATAACTAAAATGTGCTTAACTTCTGCTTTTATTACTTAACTAGGTTAAAGTCAGCGAAGCCACGGGTTCCGCTAGTTCAAATAAATAAAATGTCTACCTCCTCCTTTTTGAAGTCGGTTAAAAAGTAGCTTTACTTACGTCTTATAACATTAGCTATCTGCAAGTGAAAGTTCCGTCAAAATTGGTCCAGCCATTTCAGAGATTATCCGGAACAGACAAACAAAATTTTTAAAAAATAGTTTTTTTGTTTCTAGTATCGTATATATTTTCATATACATTTAGTGAAAAGCTGTTAATCTAAAATTAAAAACAGACACTCCAATTTTATTCATATGTATAGATTTATACTATTTAATCAGAGCAAGCAAAGCCGGGGTGCCACTAGTTAATATACTAAAACTTTCTTCGAGAACCATTCCATCCATTGGTGAAAACAGCACGAAAATCGGTGCAGTAGTTTTTGAGTTTAATGAGAACAGACAGACACGGCGAAAGACTGTTTATATTATACTGTAATTACTAGTGAAGTCATTCTCTATATTTTGTTGTTTATGTACAAAAAATTTGAAGATTTAAAAGAAAAAAAATAGAAAGTAATGTAAAATTATTTTTGTTTTTGATTTAATTGTAGTTGAAATGGTGTAACTTTCGTCCCCTATTTCAACCCTTTTCAGCTTTTTTCGCCTTGAAAAGTAAATTATGTCCTTTCTCAGGCTCTGCAGGGCTATTGGCTATCTTGATAGCCACCAGTGACCATCAAGGCTTAGTTGTCAACCCGACTTTGATGTCAACTAAGATTATCATAACATTGGTATTGCGTATCGTATCGAGTGGATTTGAGCTTACGGTGCTCTACGGTGCCTTTCAGCACGCCACTTGAGCGACCCTAGTTTTTGTCGATATTATGCGACTAAATCAAATAGGACCTTATAAGCATGGTTTGTGGCTTATTTTACGAAATTTTATTTTATGCGTCTTATACACTTGACAATTCGGTGTTTAGCGAATAGCGAACCCCGGCGCCAAATTAATTTATTTTAAAACAAAACTCCGTCCTAAGCAGACATTTTAAGTGTAAGTTCAAGAAAGTGTGTGTGTAAGTTCAAGAAAATTTGTGTTTTATTCTCTCAAAGTAAGTATAGCTTAATGATCTATTTTTTCGCAGAGCGTTGTTATTATAATAAATACAATTTGTACTATCTATTAAAATAATTCAATTTTTATTTAGTTTAACTTTTTCTTGTATTTTAAGTATGTGCTTGAGTTTAATTGCAGTTACTTTTTGAGCAAGCAAATAAACAATGTTTTCCTAATTCAATTTTATCAATTTTTAGATGCCTGCGAGAAGAAAAATATCCCCGAGGCAGATGGATATACTTCTAGAGTTTGCAGAGTCGAATCGCGACATAGCCTTAGGTCGCTTAACAGGCGGACCACTAGCGCATCAGGCTACTCGGCAAGCTTGGATTTCAGTAGCCAACAAATTAAACGCAGTAGCGGAAGGTTCCACAAAAACGCCTGACCAGTGGCGTCGCGTAAGTTTTCAATTATTAATTTATACTAAGAAATACTGATCCATAATTTTTTGTCCAAAAATATAATCCCTTGCAAAATAGGTGTTTATTCTTTCAAATATTTAACTGGCATTCATTAAAAAAAAGCTTTACATATAATAAAGATCCCATGAACTCAGAATCAGAAAAAACGAAGCATTTTAACGACACTTCAAATGTTATTACAAAATAACAAATCCTTACACACTTACAAGGGTTGGTTGTTTTTTTCATCCCATCTGGGTCAAGGTACTTATGCACCTTTTAAGAGGTTTCTTTTTTTGTCATGCATTAAAATTATTCTTATATTTTACAATCCAGTATTGGATAGAGTTTAAGGCAAAAACGAAATCTAAAGCTGCAGACTCTAGAAGGAATGCCTCAGCAACCGGTGGAGGGTCTAACAAAATGGTGCCTCTTACTCATGCCGAAGAAAGAGTGCTGACAATAATTGGTACTGTAGCGGTGGAGGGTTTGCCGGGTGTGCGCCTGCCTCTTGATGTTGGTTATTAAAGTAACATAATTAATATTAATAATTTATGTATTAACTAATCTTATATTAAGTGCTAACCATTGCTTTAATGTTAAATTATTAAAATATTAAGTATGTATCAAATAAAATTTCAAATATTTTACAGATACCTACAGCAGAAGGGACTCCAGTTACCTCAAAGACTGTACCAGCCAGCCCCAGTACAGCGTTACCTACCCCACATTCCTCAGCTTCATATCCTGATAATATATCTCCAGAACCTCCAATGGATGTGGAATGGCTTGAAGAAGAAGTTCCATCTCCATTAGGGGTTCAATTCCCTGAGCCTTCATCCTCAAACCCACTTCTCCCAGACACAGAGCCCCCTGCCCTTGCCACACATATACAATCAGTAAATCAATCTGAAGTTGCATCACTAAGAGAAGAAAGTATGTATGAATTAATCAATAGCATAAACATTGGCTTTCACTACCTTCTGCCTGTATTACATTTTATATGAAATGTCCCAACATATTTATTTATTTATTTATTATAATTATTACAATTATTTCAGGGCCTCCTGTGAATTTGACTCCGCCTACCCAAAGTTCGACGTCACGTAGGCGAAGTGAGTACTCGTTTTTAGAAGTTATTTTCCACTTATTCAAGTTTCGTTAATGTGAAATGATACTTTTCAGTGCGTCGAGATGAGCGAGTGCCACGCTGGGCCTATGACATGGAGGAGAGGCGAATTGCTGTTGAGCAAAGTATGGTATCCGTATTGGAGGCCTTGGTGGACGTGATGAGGGAAATAAGAGACAAAATTTAAAGCCATATCTCAGGTATAAACATATATTTTTTTAAATAGTTATTAATAATAATATTATACATATAAGACTAAATGCTACATTAAATTAAAATGCTACATGCTAATACTAACAATAATAATACACTTACTGCTATGTTCTGAGTCTTATTCAACTTTTATATAAAAAAAATATCTTTTACAGGGTCATCAAGACAGCAGACTACAGACTAGATATAAAAACTTATATAAGACTTAATGATTTTTTTCTTGAACGGTAGATCTGGCTAATATGAAAACTGTGATACTAAAAAGACACTTAAAGACTGAATAGGAATATTTATTAATACTTTAACATTTTGAATCTATTTCTGATAGAAAGGAGTCATTACAAAATTAATATAGAAATATAAAATTATGTTAGATTACTTTCTTATTATTATTACTATTACTATTCTAATTATTATTACTATTACTATTCTAATTATTATTATATTATTGATTATTATTATTATTAAAACATGTTACTGCTTTTAGAGCTTCTTATGGAATTATATAATATATGACATAATACAATTTTTAGTAATAAAACTAACATTCCAAACTTAAAATAATTCAAACAACAGTTGATATCAAAATAGTTTGTATGTATAATCTGAGATTACCATTCAACATTTTTAACATAATTAAACTAGTACATATCTTGTCTAATGTAAATATTAAATAATTTATAAAAAAAAGTATTTTTATTTGAAATAAAATATATGATCACAAAATATTTCTAGCATTCCAAATCCTATTAATTAATATATCCCTACTTTCGTCTGGAGGAGCATCAATCCTTGTCTGCATGGAAACTTGGTGCTTTGAATCTATTTCTGATAGAAAGGAGTCATTACAAAATTAATATAGAAATACAAAATTATGTTAGATTACTAAAACATGTTACTGCTTTTAGAGCATCTTACGGAATTATATAATATATGACATAATACAATTTTTAGTAATAAAACTAACATTCCAAACTTAAAATAATTCAAACATAATAAACCAAACAGGTCACAGTTGATATCAAAATAGTTTGTATGTATAATCTGAGATTACCAGTCAACATTTTTAACATAATTAAACTAGTAAATATCTTGTCTAATGTAAATATTAAATAATTTATAAAAAAAAGTATTTTTATTTGAAATAAAATAATTGATCACAAAATATTTCTAGCATTCCAAATCCTATTAATTAATATAACCCTACTTTCGTCTGGAGGAGCATCAATCCTTGTCTGCATGGAAACTTGGTGCTGTTGGTCATTGTCGAGATCACCATTCTGTGGGTCAAGTAATGGAATATTTTGTGCATTTGCTATATTGTGCAGGACAACACATGCATTCACTATCTTGCCAGTGGTGACTGGGTCATAGTGAAGTACCCTGTGTGCTAGCAAACACCGCCAACGTGATTTCAGTATTCCAATACACCTCTCTACAGTATTTCTGACCCGACAATGAAGATCTGTATAATACTCCTCTGGTGATCCCGGAGTTGCACCTATGATAGGAGTCATCATCCAGGGGCGTTGAGCATATCCAGAATCACCTAGAAATAGAAATTAATTATAACATAGTACTGTCAGATAAATTATTGTTTATTTATTTATTTACAGGACACACAATTGTTAATACATTTAAAATAAAAACCAAAAATATAGCAATACAAAAAAACATTAAAATGCTTAACATTCTAAGGTGTCACCACATGCACCAAAGTAAAAAAAAAACAATTAAAAACTAGTAAATTTAACAGTAAAAACGAAAAAAAAGGATACTTAATGAAAACAAAAACTAAAACAGAAACAAAACAAAATTCAAACCTAATCTTAACTAAATGCCTTCAATTTTTAAATTCTAAATTTCTTAAAGCTTTTAATACACTCCTCTTAAATTCTAATAGGTTGTTACAAAAAACATCAACTTCCTCTCAAATAATATTAAATAGTCTTGATAACCGTGATATGGGTGAGTGCTGTTTTAAGTTAGTTCTGGCAAATGGTACATGCAATAACCCAGTTCCAACTGACTTCTGCATATTATGTACTTGAGTAGGAACATGCAAGTTGATAGATTTTAGGAGTTGCATTTTATAGATTTGTGCATAATATACTTTTTCTATCAAAATGATTGTCTGTATTTAAACTGTACCCTATTACACAAGTTTCATATGCATACCTAACAGCCAACAGCATTCTCCATTTCTTTCTAAAGCTGCTAAAAATGTTTTTATTGCACACTGATTCCAAACATATCGTCGTTGATACTGCAATATCGCGTAACCAACAGTGGCTAAAGCCGCGTAACTTGGTAGTGATCAATTTTACAGCAGAGAGAAAAAACTTGATATTTTCATTATTAATACGTTTTTGGTGGACTGAACTGCAAAATGTCTTTGAATTTATGTATTTTATTTTCTATTAGGGTTCTTAAGATTTTAAATTCACTATTCGATTAAAAAATATACTTTCGCGATATTGCTTGTTCAATAATGGATCGCAGTTGGGCATTTTTAGTAGTTACGCGTAATTACAAAAAGGCTGAAAATAAAAATTATGTATTATAAGGATCATTTATTACTTAAGTTTATGAAATTTAATTATAATTATGATATCTCAGATAAATCAGTCTCAAAATGTCAATCATTATGAACTACAGTTTTATTTACTTAAGAAGTAGAACAAACACCTAATACTAATAATGACTACAGTCACGTAATAAAAACATAAAAATAAACTGTAGAAACAAAACTTAAAAACTTAAATTATTAGACTCCAAAAATAAAAAATAAACTATATCAAAATCTAGTAACATGAATTATAATAGGAACTTCAATATAAACGAGATCTCACATTTTGAAGTAGAGACTTGCTTATTTTTTTTTAAACGGTAAGCTATCATAATATTGGTGGCAGTCACTAGGAATTACACTCTTTAATTGTTGTAAATGCTCATATTTAGTCTCTAATATTGGCAATCTAGAAGAATAAAGAAACGGTACATCGCTTATCAATGTTGAAATATTCTTTGGTCTTCGAGGTAGTGGACAAAATTCATCTTTAAAATGTTTTTTAAAGTCAATAGTACCATTAGGATTATACTTTAATACGCGTAGATCTACTACACAGTTATCGCCAGAAATGCGCCCAGGCCTTATAGAGTCATAAATTTGGTACTCTTTGATGCTGTAGTCTTTGAAAAAGGTATGATCTGGTTGTATAACTCTATAAGGAAAAGGTCTTTTTCTGGCCTCTTTAGTCAAAGAGGCATACTGGGATGGCAAGAAAATTTCAATATTTTTGAGTTTTCTTTCAATAAGCGAATGGACCGAATCTACCTCCATTTGCGTGTGTCCTTTTTCGAGGTATTTTTGTGTAATTGTAACTTTTTTGTCCATTGCTAGTCTAAGAAGAGCGTTAGAAACAACAGTGTTCCTATTTTGAGCAGTGCATCCGTCAGTCCATATAACTATATCTTTAAGATCTTCACTTAGCAAGTTTGCCAGATAATCTACGAAAAATGAGGCATAGGTTGTAGCTTTCAGATCACAGGTAGTTTCATTAAACCAATAACAAGTAACATCATCTGTACCTAGATTATAAACAGTGAAGTTATGTACAGCTAACTTGGTCTTAAAATATAGCGCACTAGCCGACAAAGAAGGACATAGTTTTACAGCTTGCAAATCAGCAGTTATGGTATGAACTTGCCCATGTTTTGCAAGTTCTTTATCTTTTGTCTTTTCAGATCGAGCCAAGTTTTTCAGCTGGACGTGGCGGTGGTAATCTTCCTCTCGAACGTTACCTGCCTTGTATGAGCAGCAATAGTCACAAGCATCTTTTTTAGGTTGAAACAAGGCGATATTTTGCTCCACAAGTATATCAAAAAAGAGCTTCCTCGAAGCTACTGGCTTAGATGCTGACGAGGCATATTCGACATATAAGTTATACAGCTGTGACTTGGATTGTATTATAGGTTCCACGTATTGTTTTGTGCTTGTTTGACGGCAATAATGTGACGGCAATTTGGGCAGTAAACTCAGGTAACTTTTTACTGAATCTCGTTTAGAAGTAGGCAAACTTGGAGACAAATTTGTGTGAACAGAATTATCAACTGCTGTTCCACACAGCCAGTAGCGAACAGTCCACTCCTTTATAGCTAGTGTCGCCAGAAATGTTTTTAAGCAAACTCGTTCCTTTTTACCATGTATTTGCAGGTAATATGATCTAGTTTCTGACCGTCTAGATTTACTTCCTGTCGTCTTCCTTTTTACACTTTCTGTGTCAACCATCGACCGTACATACATTTTTTTCTCTTTCCACGTCATGTTCCAGAAACGTTCAAAAATCTGTTGCCGTATGTCCTCAGTTAAATTGGAACAAAATAGAATTTTACTACGAGCACAAAATGACGAACTGCACTTAGGGCCCATAGTCCTTTGAGGTTTTGGTTCTTGTTGAACATACTTATTATTAACTTTTCTAAACCCAATATAAGCTTTTCCTAACATTCTATCTTTTTTGTTTAATTCTTTTTTCCAAGTTTCACGGTCAGCCTTCTGTTTTCGTTTTCTTGACTCTCTTGCTGCATCTGCCTCTAAACTTTGTTCCGGAAACGAATTAAGATCATCGGATATCATAGGCTCTACGTTGGTGATATCAGATAGCGGCACAAAATCCGGGTCGGCGACAGAATCATCAGAAGAGAAATCCACAACAGTTTCTTCGGCAACATCAGTATATGATATGAAGGGGTCAAGAGAACAGCCGACAGTTTCTTCTGCAATGTCCGGTGAAACAGTGGCTGAACTGTTGGGGCAAATAGGTTGAAAGATAGTCGTTAAGGTATCACAATTAGCTATATCATAATTAATATCTGTAGAAAGGCATGTAGGTGAAGCTGGAAACTTAGGTTGAGGTGGACCCACAATTGTGGTTGGATGTTGAGAATATGATTTGTTTAAAATGTTTTGTCTTTTACGAAGAAGTTCCTGACGTCGTTTTTGAAGATCCCTTAATGTCACAACTTTTATGTTGGAATTAGTGTCTATATCCGTCTGCACCTGTAAGAGCTCTGCTTCGTTGGCATCCCGTTTTTTTTCCATTATCATCTGAATAAAAAAAACTACTTACTTATATGAACTTTTTACATAAATATAATTTGATTGGGCTAAAATAAAAACTACATTCGTATTAAGTTAAGTTGATTACATCTTTACCATTAATCAGTTCCCTTAATTATGTTTTTTTTTCTTTTAAATACTATTAATATAAATGTCAAACCCGCGTAAGTCCAAAAAAAAATAAAAAACATGTAACGAAAATACCGCGTATCTACCATCCAAATTTTACAATCGTTATTCTTAAATAATAATATTATAATCTTGAAATTGCCACTACTTTCAGTGAGTAACTAATTTATTTGTCAACCAAAAATTTACATTTACTTACCCGTAAGTCCAATATTTCTTCAAAATAACATTTATATTCACGAACTACAAACAAAACGACCACTCGTTATATAACATCAGTCGCAGATACGCGGTGTTAAAGTTACACTTTCATGTGAGTGCTGCTCCCGCGGTTTTGGATGGTGTCGTTTCAAGCGTTTTGATTGGATAACGCGCTCACCTGACGACACAGGGCGAAGCCAATCGCTATCAAGAGCCTATACGCGCGAAATCTCAATTTTGATATTTTTGTAGTTCCGCGGTATCGACCACTGTTAGTTCCGCGGTATTGCAGTATCAACGACGATATGAATCATGAGATGCACCACCAAATGATGCATCAACATGAAGGATTGTTAGTTTAGCATCACAAATCTGAAATCAAAACAAAGTTTGTTCTATCAAATTGTGCAGGTACAAACTCACTGCTGGAACAATATTTTATTTTTAATCAAATTAAAATTTAAGTATTGCTATACTCTACCATAATACTTATAATACACTTACTAGTAAAACATTCAAAGAATGGTAATTCTTTCTATTAAAATAAGTTTCCTCATGCTCCCTAGGACGTATCAAGGCCACATGAGTACCATCAATGCAACCTACAACACCCGGAAATCCAAATTTCTCCATAAAACTGAAAAAAGCAATTCATAAGTTATAAACTTATTGGGTAGGTTTGAACCTACATACTATGTACATAATGATTGTTACTCTATTTAAATTTAAACTTACTCTTTCATAATTATTTCCCTTTCATGCTGTGTCATAGGAAACTTTATGTACTTCCTAAGAATTTCGCAGGTATTGAGTGCACCAGTTACCTCATGTAAACATTTACTGAATGTCGGTTGTGACATGTTCAGTAGAAATGATGCACCCACATTTCTTTGATACGATCCATTTGCATAAAAATTTAATGCTGCTAAAATCTACAAAGACAAAAAAGTCATCATCAATCAGTTTTTATAGTAACAGTTTAAATGAAAATATTTTACAAGTGGACATCAAAATGTTGAAAAGCAAAAGACAGGTCAAAGGAAACTTACTTTGAGTTCATTACGAACACCTGTATTACGTATAACTGTTGGTAAATGAGGAGTGAGTTCCACCAAAACCTGTTGGAATCCTAGTTTTGTCAGACGAAAATGTCCAATGAAGTCCGTTTCTGGCAACTGCAATGGATCACTAGCGTCGCGCAGACGGCGCCTTTCAATTCGTAGAATATTACGTCTACGTTGTTCTTCCGCATATCCCATTAAGAAGGCACGCGCCATAATTATGACAAATTTATTTTTAAACAAAGAAAAATACTTAAACACAAAGTGTATGTATTATATAGGTACTATAATTGCAGTGATTATCACCTCGAATCCGTAAAACACTGCTCTTGAGCAGTGTCTTTCAAAAAACTTTGGAAAGTGTCTAATGACTATCAATACGATGTCAACTACGCATACAGAATCGCAACTTAAACTTATCGATACATAAACACTTGTCAAAATATGCTACGGTGACTATGAACAAGGCTCGGTGCTTATGACGTCATCCCAGTTGATCACTGACGTTAGGCAATACGAAACTATCTGTTTGACAGTTTATCGTTGAGCATTATGTGTACACTAGCGGCACGCTATGATGGCCGGTTTGACACATTACAATAGTGATGTGGAATGTCAATTTATTCTCGAACAAAAAACAATTAAGTTTTGTTTTTGTACCTGATTAAATAGGTTTAATAAAACAAAAATGTATATGTTTATTTAATTTATTTGAACGAACTGAATATTTGAATGAAAATGAATATACATACTTTATATGCACACAGGAAACATATGAATACAAAAGATACCAAAAAAGGTGCCACAAAAGGCCATAATTAATCAGATTCGTCCATACTACTATTTTCACTGTCGTCACTGCTATCATCACCTACATTAATAATTATATGTTCGTTTTCTATAATATTATCTATTTTCACATCTCTTTCATAATCTTCCCTTATTAATTTAACAGTTCTATTCACAACCTTTTCCCAGTCTCCTTTAGTCACATGTTCACAAGCTTCTTCTAATAATTTTAGCATTTTTTTTGTGGTAAATGGGGGTTCTGTATTGTGTCTTGCAGCATATCCCTTAATTTGAGCCCACACCAACTCAATCGCATTATACTCACAATGGTAAGGCGGTAACCGTATAACTCTGTGCCCATGTTCTAATGCTATTTCGTCAATGACGTATCGGATCTTGGTTGGTTTGTTTTCTTTTAAAAGACGTACTAATTCCGCTTTTAACATATTCATGTTTGCATCTACGCCATTTTTACGAAGCCATGCGACGATATCAGCTTTCTTTTGGGATTGGGCAGGTGGCTTGTCAATTTGCATCGAGTGGTATGGGGCGTTGTCCATAATTATAATAGATGGTTCAGGGAGGCTACACAACATTGAGGTAAACCATTCAGTAAACTTTTCTCCATTCATGTCTTCATGATAGTCTCCAGTGGTTTTTGACGCAAAAGCCATGAGAGAACCTTCGACAAACCCGTTGATGGTTCCGGCGTGACAAATTATAAGTCGCGATCCTTTTCCTACAGGAACTTTGGAAGTAGATGCTGCTGTGTCATCGTTCCAAGAACGGCCTACAGTATGGTTAGCATTAAGCCATGTTTCATCCAAGAACACAACATTTTGCCAATTTTTGATTTCTTTCACTTGCCGTAAAAAAGTATACCTTGCCATCGCTATATCAAATCTTTCCATCAATATTTTGCGTTTGTTACATTTTTTGTATCGAAATCCAATGGTCTTCAAAATCTTCGTTAAAGAACTTTCCCCACCGAAGAATAATCCAGCTTCCTTCAGTGAATGCACCAACTTTTTTCTTGTTGGATACTCCTTCTGTAAATAGTAGCCGTAAACATGTCTTCGGATAGCATCGGCATCAAAGCTATCGATGCCTACGACTGGTTTTGCTCGTTTTCTCTTTTTTGGTGTGTGAAGTTTATTTTCTTCTGTGCCAGTCTCGCCATATTTTTTTTTAGTTATCCGTCTAACAGTTCGTTGTCCAATATTAAGCGCATCAGCTACGCGTTCAACCACTGACGTTATAGGTAAAATTGGCCCTCCATTTTGAGCTTCACGATCGAAATAGTTACGAAGGCGTATTACGAACTCACGTGTCTGACTATTTAGAACAGTTCTCTGCGTACGTTCGGTCATATCGACGAAATCCACAACAAAGGGCTTGAACAGAGTCCAAATTAACGAGCAAGGGTCAACAGTAATGCAGTATCAATATTTGAAATCCAAAGCCAGGTCAAAACTATATCACAATCGCATTGCACTGACAGTTTATACTTTTCGAAGCAACGTCAATTCGAAACTGCTTTGTTTTGCATTGAGCATTGACGCGAGTTTGCCGGAGGTAGTAGTTGTGCTAGCCAGCGATCCTATGTGACGATCGTATTAGATTCCATTTTTAAAAATTTTCAATTTAGAAAACCAAATGCCGAGTTGTGGTATATATCATATAAAAATAAAAATTTTACCTTTTGTATGAAACAGCTGATATTTTTTTGCGATTTCAGAGGTTTGTCCACATAGTGAAAATTGTTCATATTCACAAGTACATTCACCCCTTAAATGGTGCAAACTGATTTTTCTACACTTGTATACATTTTAGAAATCAATTTAATAAATAAATTTTGAGTCCTAAACCTAAAACTACATTCGATAAAATTTATGAATCTCTGCACAATACTATCGTCAATAAAGTAATACAATTATTTCCTTCAAAGTCGTTATCAATTAATACGGAACTTCATGAGCGGACAAACGTCAAACCGGCCATCATAGCGTGCCGCTAGTATAGTGATCTTCACTATGAACTGTCAGTTGAGATACGCAATAGCCCTGCTGGACTATGTATGTATACCAAATTTCATTAAAATCCGTTCAGTAGTTTTGGCGTGAAAGCGCGACAGACAGACAGATAGTTTCGCAATTATAATATTAAGTATTCTCTCCACCACGCTTGATTTTTACGATAGTAATGTTTATTTTCATATTAATAAATATAAAAATAAATATTATTTTATATTTAAAAAAATAAGAGATATCGATTATTACGTCCTTTTGACATCACTATAGCTTGTCAGTCGTCGAGCTGTCAAAAAACCATTAACAAAATGGACAAACTATAGAATAAGTGATTTGTTTACCTTTTCTGTTCAGTAGGTAATCTGAACAAAGACAACTCTGGAATCGATGAAGAATTTAGACACCCAAACACACAGCAATAAGTTCTTCTACGAATATCACACATTTTTCATATAGTGAAAAACCGTGACGCGCGAAACTTGTGCGGCGTCAGCCTTGACTGGCGCACTGATAAACGGTTCAAGATATTGTTTGAGTGTGCGTGCGGCAACGTAAAGATACTATCACGCACACATACAAGCCGCGCGCGGTGCGTTTGTATGAAGTTGCCCTACTTTGTCATTCTTTATACTATGGCGTTACCGCTGGGCTGCCATAAGTATGTATGTAGTTACAAACCTACCTATCACTCAATCCCCATGGAACCTCGTTCTCCACAGTGAAGTAGTCGGCGTGCGACACGATGGCATGAACGAAACTTTACACCATTGTCGAAGTTATCTTTGTCCATAGTGTCTTAGTCATCGTCGCCAATCGCCATCACTCCCAGAATCCAGAAGGTAGTCTATTATTTCTGAATCTTTTAGATTTAAGGAGCCACGACACTACGTGGCACGCCACCTCGATATCGCCGGCGAGGCTAGTACGGGTGTAATGGCGGGCATCCAAAGAACATAGAAGCACATTACAATACGATAGTTTTACAAATAATATTATATAAAACAAGCAGCTTGGTCTATTTGCTAAGGACTTACACAAGTGACTACTACTCACATGGTAAATGGTTGCTTCTCGCGCAGAGTCTCCTGGAGTTAATGTCACAGGACTGCACGATAGCGGGCGAGCACCGAACCCCCTTAGCTCAGTCGGATTCGACATGATTCTAAAATGAGAAATCTAACCTGTATGTAACTTAATCTTTTTATTTAATGCGAAAATTTTAATAAAGGTTGGGCCGCTTTGCTGGGCGTAAGTTAAAATAAATTAAAAGGTTTTTTATAATCTATACATATAATAAAACTGTAGAAAAGTCGTTTTTGTACATCAAAAAAAATTACAATAAAAATAGCCAGGGTGTTAAAGGATAACCAATAGAACCCATTTCCAGCATTTTTAGAATTTTTGTCTGTTTGTCTGTTTGTCGGTTTGTCTGTTTATTTATCCGGGCATCACGTAAAATGTACGAAAGCAATGTAGATAACTTTTATACACAACGATTGAACGTAACTTGAAGTAACATTTAGTTTTTGTTTCATTGCAATCGGTTCAGTCTATCAAAAGATATTTGAGTTTAAAGTGAAGAAGTAAAGAAATTCCAGAAGTAAAATTAGGGTTATGTGCATTTGGTCTCACAACTTCACGTAACTTTTATACACAACCATATGTGCGTAAATTGAAGTAACATTAAGTTTTTTGTTTCATCGTAATCAGTTCACACCTAATAAAAAATGTAAATTAATAAAATTATAATAGTGTTTCCGAAGTAAAATATTAAAACAGCGCCACCTACGAGTATACTGCGTGCAGTATTGTTCGATAGATGGCGTTGTGCGTGTAACGTCATTTTCTGAATCGCGGTGTCAAGATTTTCCTTGAAAGAATGACCATCGCCCATACTTGCCCGCCATATTTGAGTTTTGTAGGAGTCTTTAAAGTTCTGTCTTTAAGAGGTTTGTCTATGTAAAGTAAAGTACTCAAGGCACTGCGACAAACACGGTATAAATACAAGAAATAAGAATAAACTTGTAACACCAAGTTTTCGCCTACAAAAAGTAAATAGGTCATTTATGGGGCAAGGTGTACGCATGTATAATAAAATTCCACAGTCAATACTGAGCTTGCCTTTGAAGCAATTTAAATCTAAAATTAAAAATACGCTACTGAATAAGGCTTATTACACCATCACGGAATACCTAGTAGATGTAAATGTGTGGGATTAGTGACTGGTTGTGTCTCACGTAGGATAAATAGATAAATTGTAATACCATATTGTTACCAAATATTTGAAAAGAGCAACTGTTGAGTTTCTCGCCGGTTCTTCTCAGCAGAACAGCTTTCCGAGCCGGTGGTAGCTTACTCACAGACTTACAGACTGACATTTAATATTATTAATGTAAAAATGACGATTCAAAAGAGCTTGTAAAAGTCTATTTGAATAAAGAATATTTTGATTTGATTTGATTTGAAAGGAATTGAATAGATAGTATCGTAAATCGTTCGTTCGTTATTTCGTTTTGTATTTCAAAAAATTTTGGTTGGTTAGATTTGGTCTTAATTTTAATTTTAAAGTGCGAAGTAAATAATAACTTGCATTTGAGTCAAGTAGTTTTATTTACTTCGTAGTTTGAAATTTTATTATTCTTCATTCTCATTTTGAAATTTTGTGTTGTTGTAAATTGTTGATTTATTTGGTTCAATATTTTATTTCATATTTGTTTGGTTCATTATTATTTTGAAAATGCCTTCTAGAAAAAAAACAAACCTTTCGCAGCGTAGCCGAGATGCGAAAAGGAAGAGACTAAGTAGGTCCCAGGAATCAGAAGAAGATCGTGAAGTGAGGCTAACAGCAATTCGAG
The DNA here is from genome assembly GCA_905231865.2 of Boloria selene. Classification (NCBI taxonomy): domain Eukaryota; kingdom Metazoa; phylum Arthropoda; class Insecta; order Lepidoptera; family Nymphalidae; genus Boloria; species Boloria selene. The sequence goes on from HG993160.1 coordinate 6,739,064, forward strand.
CAAGGCAAGTCAGAACTCTTGCGTCAGAAACGCCTACCCAACGTGAGTCTCGACTTAGTCTACAGCGCTCTCTTACGGCAGTTTCTCGATCACAGGAGAGTTTGGACGAACGCGAAGCGAGGTTGACGGCTGACTAAGAGCGTCACGCCCACTCACGTGAGTCTGAGACTTTCACTGAAAGGGAGTCACGCTTAAGTTCGCAAAGAATTCTGACTGCGACTTTGCGCTCCCAAGAAAGCAGCGAGGACCGCGAAGCGCGTTTATCGGCTGACCGAGAGCGTCTCGCCCTCTCACGTGAGTCTGAGACTTTCACCGAAAGAGAGTCGCGTTTAAGTTCGCAAAGGATTCTTACCGCGACTTTGCGCTCCCAAGAAAGCAGTGAGGACCGCGAAGCGCGTTTATCGGCTGACCGAGAGCGTCACGCCCTCTCACGTGAGTCTGAGACTTTCACCGAAAGGGAGTCGCGCTTAAGTTCGCAAAGAATTCGAACCGCGACTTTGCGCGGCACATACAACATTTAAAATTCCTATCGACTTAGACCGTACGGAAAGCCCGGTTTGCAACATATCGCGAAATAGCGATAAAGCAAGGGTTTTACGCGATTGTGTTTTAATTATTTGGGACGAGTGCACAATGGCAAACCGCAAAGCTGTAGAAGCAGTGAATAGAACTTTACAGGACATAAAGCAAAATGACCGGCCGATGGGAGGCATTACGGTGCTGTTCTGCGGTAATTTTCGGCAGACACTTCCGATAGTACCTAGAATGACCAAGCAGCGGCAATTAATTTAAAAATATTGAGTCATGTGTCCGGGAATAGTAGAGAATACACCTCTATAAATACAGTTATGGATGAAGATGACGCCACGCACTACCCGGTAGAATTTTTGGATTCCCTCAACACACCCGGACTTCCAGCCCACAAAATAGTTTTAAAAATCGGCGTACCAATAATTCTCCTCAGAAATTTATGTCCTCCCAAACTTTGTAACGGCACTCGGCTCAAAGTCACAAATCTGCAGCAAAACATAATCGAAGCTGAAATATTAACCGGTTGCGGCGCCGGTGATATTGTTTTTATTCCAAGAATACCTATAATTCCCAACAACTTTCCTTTCTCTTTCAAACGAGTGCAATTCCCAGTCAGTCTCTGTTATGCCATGACGATTAATAAAGCTCAGGGCCAGACATTATCCGTTGCGGGGGTGGACCTAAGTATTGGATGCTTTTCCCATGGTCAACTATACATAGCTCTTTCCCGCGTAAACAACCCCAATAACCTTTTTATGTTCGCTCCAGATGGTTCCACGGCTAATGTTGTTTATAAAGAAGCACTAGCATAAATAAAAAAAAATATTTGTATCGGTATCCTCCAAAAGCGCTTCGCACTAAAAAATACATTGTTAAGTTCCGACATCCACGCGAACGAAGTCGCGGGCACAGCTAGTTGTCTAATAACATAAAAGTAGGGCTAAGTAACTCCTTTATAACAGTAGTTTTCTGCGAGTAAAAGTTTCGTCAAAATTGGTCCAACCGTTCCAGAGATTAGCCAGAACAAACAGATAAAATTTTTAAAAATAGATTTTTTTATTGAGTACAGTCTACTGTATAATATACTTTTATAATGCATTTAGTGAAAAGCTGTAAATACGTATTAATAATATAGATACTACATTAATTTTCCAAAAATAACGGTAGACCCTCATACCCAATAGCTTCCAAAAAGAAATAAACAATCTTTTTATATTTTTTAAGACGAGTAGGCCGGGTAGGTATGTAACGGTAATAAATTCCTATTGATTTAAAGCAGTCGGCCGTAAAGGATCATGACACAAAAATATATGTGTTCTTACATACTTATTAGAGCTACAATGAACCAACACTGGTCGACGTAGCAAGGGCCGACCTCGGCACCAACCCCAGATATAAATAAATATACATCATTATTATTAACCCCAAAATCTTTTTGGAAATCGGCATAGCTGGGCATTAACTCGTTAATCCGTTAATCGTTAACGATTAACTTTTAAGTTAACCTAAAAAAAACTTAACGGACTCGTTAACTTCCATTACATTTTCTCAAGTCCGTTAATCGTTAGTCCAGTACCTACCGTTTACCAAGCACCACGTCGAGTAAAACGAAACCAGGTACCTAAGTAAAGTTTGGTATGTAAGGTTGTCGGTGCGTGTTCACGTGCCGGGCGCCCGGTAAGCATCTGCATCAGTCTGAAAGTCATGATACTGTGTGGGCCTCCTGACCCAGTGAAACAGGACAATCTGCATCCACTTTCGCCAGGCTAGCCTCTGGGTTTACCAGTTGCTTCCTCCATCGCCGGATCATGGCCTCGTCAGCTAGACGGGAGGGATCCCACATTGGAAGTTTCCCAAACGCACGCTCACTCACCCGAAACTGGTACACTTCGGCGAGTACTCCTGCCTGCGCCTGGAGTACCCAGGGTGAAACGCCCGCCAGAAGGACACCGTGCGTCATCCCTTTATTTCCTTCACCACCAGGACTTGCTGCGTACTGCACAATTGGACCCCGTTCGGGACGGAGAGGGCGTCGATCCAAACGGGGGCACCATACAGTGCCATGGACCTCACAATCTCAAAACCGGCAAAGAGATTCAATGCCCTGGACATTCGGCAAAAGCCTACCGAAAGTCGAGACGGCTTCCAACAGTATCTGGGTAAACTGGGAGAATTTAAAAAGGAACGTCCAGCGTCCGTCTAGGGCCAGAGAGAGGTGCCTCATGATAGCGAAGTGTCTCTTGTAGAATCCCAAACGTCTGGGTATTGAAGGCGTTGAACTGAGCCTCTGAAAAGCCCGGTCCCGCCTTCTCGAAATGCTGAGAAGCTTTTAAGTTCCAGAACCCAAATCAACAGATTTTATTAGTAGATCATTATTGTTGCAATGATATAAAAATACAATTTTAATCACGTGTTAACGGATTAACGATTAACGTTAACTTGCGTTAAATCTTTCGAAATGTAATGCTTTAACGATTAACGAAGTTAACTTTTTTAAGTAACGGATTAACGATTAACGAGTTAATTATTTGTTTAACGGTGCCCAGCTATGGAAATATATTATAAATTAAAATATTTTTTCTCACTGGCAGCCCACTGACACTCACACTTTGCTGTCAATAATCTGTCAAGCAAGAGTTACTTTGCCTTTCCCTATTGGGGATATTTTAATAACAACAAGGTTTTACATTCTCTTTGACAACAACTGTCAAGCAAGTGTCAGGTCAGCTGCTTGTCATAGTTTTTGACATTACTAGTAAACAGCAGTCTTGTTTTAGAAAATATTTTGTGAAAATTAATATAGAATTCAAATAAAAACAAAATAAAGTCGTTATATTCTATTTATATCAGTCACTAGTTGAAAATTCAGTTTAAATCTAAAAAGATACAGTAAGTACGCTATTTTATACGATTTGTATTGCATGTGTGCGGCGATGAGGTCATCGACTTGCCCTGAATTTATTTTTATACATTTTTTACATGAAAGGAAATAAAAGCGACACTCTTTTAAATCTAAAACTTAACATTTGTTATGTTCTTTTGTTATATATAGGTGCAATATATTTATAAATTTTATATTAGATAGCTATGGTATTTACTGCGCCATTGAGTTTTTGCGACTGTGTCGCCAACAGGTTTATATATTGGATAGTTATTAGTTAGTGCTTAGAAGATATTTTTATTATAAACATAGCAATTTACTCTCAATTTGCTGAGAGTTAATAAATATTTTTTTTATTATATTGTAATACTTTAAATTCTTTTTAAAGTTCTGAATAAACAAATATTGCTTTTATTTGATATTAAATCAATTTTTTTCAGTTACCAGCACAATATGGAGCAAGTAATACAGCATGTTGCACAGACAATGGAGAAAAAGCTGGATGCTGAAATTGAGAGGTAAAGCTGAAATAATACAATCATAAATTACCTTTAAGAAAATATCCTCCATTTGTTTTCCGTTGAACCTATTGATACAATAACTGTAGTAATACCTCATTATTATTCATACTATGACTGTATTAATAATAATAATATAAGCCTTTATTCAGACAAAAAAAAAAAAATTACAGTGTTTTACTTAATTTAAATACATAATATGTTATGACATAATCTACAACAGTTATAATACAGCTGATATTTGATCTCCCTCGACATCTTTGTCTGCTTGCCCATAATTGGCAAAGGCCTCCTCCAATTTCCTCCATGTGTGTCTAACATTAGCAGTTCTAGTCCATGTGCCACCAGCCACAGCTTTTATTTCATCGTCCCATCGTTTTAGAGGTCTGCCCCTTCTCCTTTTCAAGTGACCTGTGTACCAGTACATTAATGTTCTACTCCATTTTGCCTGTCCTCTTATGGTGTGCCCTGTCCACTTCCATTTAAGCTTCCTGATAGTGGTAGTGACATTTTTTGTTTTGGTGTGATTTTTAATTGTTGAAATTCTTATTCTGTCAGAAAGCTTTTTTCCCATCATGCTTCTATTCATTGAATTCTGACATGTTTCAAGTTTTTTATTTTGTGCTTTTGTTAGGGACCAAGTTTGACATCCATATGTTAATACCGGCAGAATACTGGTATTATAGAGTTTTCTTTTGATGGCCATATTTATTTCCTTATTTTTGAATATCTCTTTTAAACTCCAGAAACGTTTCCATGCGTTTCCAATACGTCTTTCTAACTCTTTGGTTGCTAGATCTTTGAATGATATAATTTGGCCCAGATAAATGTATTCATCAACATACTCAATTGTAATGTCCTTAATATGTATGGGTTCTTTCTTCCCGTTTGTCATAACTTTAGTTTTCTGCGCATTCATTTCTAACCCTGCTTTTTTGCTTTCTGTCTCTAGTTCGTTTATCATTTTCTCAATGTCGTTTTTTGTTTGAGCGAATATAACAATGTCATCTGCAAATCTCAGATGTGACAGATTTTCACCATTTATTTTCAGACCACTTTGTTCCCAATTCAGTTGGCGAAAAATGTCTTCTAGAACGGCAGTAAATAGTTTAGGCGACACTGGGTCACCTTGGCGGACACCTCTTTCTAACTTTATTTCTTTGCCTTCTCTCTCTAGTTTGATCTTTGCCTTACTATTTCCGTATATGTTTTTTAATATTCTAATGTATTTATGCTGAACTCCTTGGTTTTTAAGTGCTCGCCATATCGCCTCATGTTCCAGAGAGTCAAAAGCCTTACTGTAGTCTACAAAACAACAGTAAAAAGTAGTGTTGAATTCCTTACTTTTTTCAAAAATTTGCTTTACAAAATAGAGGTGGTCTAAGGTTGAATACCCACTCCTGAACCCAGCCTGCTCTCTCGGTTGATTCTCATCCAGTGTCTTGGTTATACGTCTGAGCAACACTTTAGCAAAAACTTTGTAGATATTGGTCATAAGACTGATGGGTCTATAATTATTTATGTCGTCTTTGTTCCCCTTCTTATGCAGTAAGACTATTGTTGATTTTGTCCATTGGTCTGGTACCAACTCGCTCTTTAAAACATCATTGAATATATATGTGAGGGTGGGTGCTATAATGTCTTTATTATCTATTAGGAATTCATTTGTAATACAGTCTAAACCAGGGGCTTTCTCTTTTTTTTGCGATGTTAATGCAGTTTCTACTTCGCTAAGCCTGATGTCTGGTACAGTGTCGTCTCTTGTTAGGTCTGTTAACTGAACAATGTATTTGCTTGTATATAGATTTTTAAAGAAATTTGTTGCTAATGAGTTGATATCTGGTCTTCTGGTCAAGTTTTTGCCACAAATGGTTTTTATTGCAGGTATCCAATCTCGTTTCTCTGTTAGTTGTTTGATTGCTTTTTTAGCTCCTCCTGTTTTCTGGATACTTGTCTCTAACTTTTCTAATCTGTATTTTTTCCTATCTTTCCGTATGTTTATGTTAATTTCTTTGCTGTTTTCCGTAATCTTCCTTCTAATTTGTTTTGTCTTGGTTGGTTTGCAAAGTAGTTCCTTTCTGTTCGCTAAAAGACTTTTTGTTGTTTCTGATAGCCATGGTAATTTTCTGTCTGGTTTCTGAAATGTATTTTTGATTGAATTTAATGTTATAATTTCTAAAAATTTGTTGTATTTATCATGTTCCTTAGTGTTATCCATAAAGTTCCTGATTTTGTCCTTTAATTGTTTGGTGTCTATGAGCATGTCTTTAGTTTTTGGCTTTATTTTGAATGGTCTTTGTTTTTTTGCTTTCAGTTCTAGTTTGGCCCTGAGTGCTCTGTGATTGCTGTTGAAGTTAATGCTATTTATTACTCTACAGTCAACAAATGTTGTACTTCTGTTCGAGAGAATGTAATCAATCTCGTTTTTGTAGCTACCGTCTGGAGATTCCCAGGTCCATCTGTTATTTATACGGTTTCGGTATTGGCTGTTCAGTATCTTTAAATTATGTTCATAAGCCAAATGAATTAGTTTCTCTCCGTTTCTCGTCCTTTTACCTGAGCTATAAGAGCCAAGAACTATTTCCTCTCCATCTCTTCTGTTTCCAATCTGCGCATTAAAATCTCCCATGACTATCAAGTTTTTACAAGTATGGTTTTTAATTGCATTTGTTAGATTGCGGTAGAAAGAGTCGATTTCTGTGTTAGTCGATTGTTCCGTCGGTGAGTAAACTTGAACTATAGACCACATTTCTCCTAGTGGTGGCAACCTTATGTTTAGTATCGCGATCCGTTCTGATATACCTATGATTTCGTTAATGTTATCCTTTAATTCCTTTCGTATTAAGAAACCTATACCATGTTTTCCTGGAGTTTCCCCTTTAAAATAAAAAATGAATTCTTTGTGGTCTTCTATACTTTCTCCTAAACGTCGTACTTCACTCAGTCCTATGATGGACCAGTTAATATTTTCTAACGCCAACGTGAGTTCTAACAATTTTTCTTCTGTTCTTAACGAGAGTGTATTGTATGTAATTATGTGAAACGCATTTTTGTGGCCCTTGGTTGTTTGATGTGTTACATTTATATTTGGAGGGTAGTAGTCGACTTCCCCCACGGTGACTAGCCGGCTTGGGGTGTATTTATTCTGTGTTGATGATAATATGGAGTTAGCATTGTTTTTGTTCCAGCTGTCGAGGGTTGTTAGTTGTTTTTTGATAACTCGGAGAGTGAACTAGACCTTCCCCTTGCTACGTAATTTAATAAGCTTGGTTTTATTACATCCTTTGCATTTGTAGCATTTGTAGCAGTTGGCATCTTTACTTGGTTTGTGTTTGACCTCTTTTGTGTAGGTGAGCTTGGCGATCCGATCTGATCCCGCTTCCTTTTTTCACGGCCTGGATCATTCGGTTTTTTAACAATTAACTTGTCATGTTTAATGTATGCAAAATTACCCTTTTTTCTTTCCTCTTCTACTTTTGGCTGCAGTTGCTTTCGTATTTCTATTATGTGCTTAGGGTAGTCTTCTTTTACATAGATGCCAGATTGAAGGTGGGATTTGTTTTTAAGAATTAAATGCTTTTTCCAAATTGTCGTCAGTGAAATGACGACTGGACGATTCTTGTTAGTTCGCGCTCCGATTCTGTAAACATTACTTATCTCTTGACTATCTAGAGGTATACCTGCATCCACGACAATTTCTTTTATATAGTCTACCAGTTCTGTTTCCCTTTTTCCCTTTTCTTCAACTCCAAAAAATACTAAATTCTTTTTTCTGTTCTCTGTTTCCAATTGGTCTATTTTTTGTTCCAGTTTTGTTACTTGAGTTTTTAAATTTTTATTTTCTTGTATAATTGATTCCATCTTATCATTTATCGCTTCCATAACGTTAGTGGTTACTGCTGTTGTTATTGCTAAAGTTTGTTGGTTTAATTTATCTTCTAATCTTGCCCAAAGCATTTCAATGTTTTTATCCATTTTAGGGAGCTTGAAGTTTTAATATTGCAACACTATTTCTGAGCTTGCAACCCTGGCAGTAATGTCACTAGTTTGGATTTGTGTTGGCACTATTGCTTATCTATGGATGATACTGACTCTGAGATGACACTTGACAGTTGACAGCTACAAATTCGAATAAGACGTTGAACTTTGAACTATCACTTTACGTTTATAATGTTTATGTTTTTTCACAATATGGATTTAATCACACTGTGTTTATTATTTGATTTCACTTATTTGCACTTTTTCAATGAAGTTATGCGTAAATTGTGCGCGAATGTTCGGTATTTTCACTTATTCACTATTTATTTACGGAGCTCAGTTATATACGTGCTTACGTTTACGACGCCGGAACCGGAAGACGACTGATATGACTGTATTACTAATAATATTGTTGCGTGTTAGGGTTCGAACGATTTGGAGAGAAAGACCTGCTGACTCTTTCAGAGACTTTATTCACTAGCACTAGGTCCGACACAAAGCACTAGGTTCAAACACTGGGTACAAACACTAGGTACTAGGTACAAACTCTAGGTACTAGGTACAAACACTAAACAACTAGGTACACTCACTAAGCACTAACGATGTCCGAGGTCGTAGCCAATGTCGTAGGTTTCCACTGGTATCACTTTTGATCACTAGTCTTCACTGCGAAGTCGCTTCGTCGATCGCTCAAACTGAACTCAACTTGCTCGGCCGCCCGCGGCCTATTTATACCGGCCGAGTCTAGTCCCAGACCATTCTGGAATGTTCTCGCGTGTACTCGATTTTCGAGTTAATTCTTCTATATAGCTCCTCTAGCGCCATCTAGTATTGAGTGGAGGTTTCACGTTCTGTACAGCACACAAAGTGGTTCCTTCGCTCCACACTAGATGGCGCAAGCTCCTTTACTCGTGTATTCGTAACACTACTCCCCTCTTAGAGATGCTCGTCCCGAGCATCGTTGTTACTGCCATGGTAACGCGCCAGACGGTCTATGTGTACCACTTTGAATGTCCCTCTTGGTTGCTTTTGAATCCTATAAGTCACATCATTCATTCGGGTAACCACTTTGTATGGACCGTCCCACTTGGTCTGCAACTTTGGAGATTTCCCTTTCCGGCGGATTGGGTTATGCAGCCACACCAGTGACCCTTCCTCGAATCCTCTCGTGTTCGATTTCCGGTCGTATCTGGTTTTCATGTTCTCACTTGACTGTAACCCATTTTCCCGAACCAACGCGTGTATATAGCGCATTTTCTCCCTTAAATTGCTGATATAGTCTTGTACGGTCTCTGTTCCCTCCGGTGACCCTCCTGTCAATAGGTCTACTGGTATTCGTAGTTCTCTACCGTAATTGACATACGCCGGGGTAGCTTTTATGCTCTCATGCTCGGCGGTTCGATACGACAGAAGGAAGAGTGGTATATACTTGTCCCAATCCTTTTGTTTGTCGTCTACCAATTTCGCCAAATGCCTCTCAAGAGTCTGGTTAAATCTCTCAACCATTCCATCGGACTGTGGGTGGTACGCGGTGGTCCTCGTCTTATGCATGCCCAAAATCCTGACCCCCTCCTTGGGGTTCTCTCTCGGAGTCAATGGCATCTCCAAATCCCACTTCTGACACCAGTTGTTGCGTGTTAGGGTTCGAACGATTTGGAGAGAAAGACCTGCTGACTCTTTCAGAGACTTTATTCACTAGCACTAGGTCCGACACAAAGCACTAGGTTCAAACACTGGGTACAAACACTAGGTACTAGGTACAAACTCTAGGTACTAGGTACAAACACTAAACAACTAGGTACACTCACTAAGCACTAACGATGTCCGAGGTCGTAGCCAATGTCGTAGGTTTCCACTGGTATCACTTTTGATCACTAGTCTTCACTGCGAAGTCGCTTCGTCGATCGCTCAAACTGAACTCAACTTGCTCGGCCGCCCGCGGCCTATTTATACCGGCCGAGTCTAGTCCCAGACCATTCTGGAATGTTCTCGCGTGTACTCGATTTTCGAGTTAATTCTTCTATATAGCTCCTCTAGCGCCATCTAGTATTGAGTGGAGGTTTCACGTTCTGTACAGCACACAAAGTGGTTCCTTCGCTCCACACTAGATGGCGCAAGCTCCTTTACTCGTGTATTCGTAACAATATTTTATTAGTCCAGTTATTGATTATTATTAAAGTTTTTTTTTATATTTCTATTTAAAAATGTGGATTATAGAAAAAGTTTTAGTATAAACAAATTAAGGCACTCCCTATTTGCTTTCACACTACATAATATTCACATGTAAACAAAAATTGCAGGCTGGATGCGTTAGACAACAGCGACCTGGAAGCCATCAGGCAGCAGCGCATTGCAGAGATGAAGCAGCGTGCCAAACAGAAGCAAGAGTGGCTTGCGGCGGTGAGTGGCCCTTATTTGGTTTTAGTGTTGATTAACTTCAAATTATTTAAAGAAAATAATAAAAATATCTGTAGTGTTTGTATAAAAATATTAAGCAACTATAGTAATAGTTATTTACACTGTCTTGTGCTAACTGTATAGCAGGTAACAGGGCAGTCCGACGTAAGCCATAGACGAGAGCAGAAGTGTCGCTTACGGATAATGTGGGTTGTTGTGACAATAAGTGCAAGTGGCATTTTTGATCGTCTTTCTGACTTTTTATCTGACTACATCAGACAAGACAGATGATATATATATTTATTTGGTAGGCAAGATTGTGTTTCAAAAATGTCTCTAATCTCCACACCAGGGCCATGGAGAGTACACAGAGATAGACGGAGAGAAGGAGTTCTTCACGATCTGCAACAAGAGTGACAACGTGGTATGCCACTTCTACCGCCACGACGCGCCGCGCTGCCGGATCGTGGACATGCACCTGAAGGCGCTGGCCAAGAAGCATGTGGAGACAAGATTTGTCAAGTTGGACGCTGAGAGAGCACCGTTCTTGACTGGTGAGTAGTTCTTTAACCCATTCAGTGCCAGTGACCCACCACGTGGGTTCATTTATGTCGCATTTGCGGGCCCGAGAACCCACGTAGTGGGCTCTTTATAAATGTAGCTCATTCTTCGTAATTACATCGTTATACGATTACAAAATAAAGTGAACTATTTATTTTAACACATTCTTTCTAATATATCTATTGGTTTCAAGATTTAGCAAATAATTTATTTTAATATAGAAAATTGAAGTTTATTATAAGCAGATTGTATTTTACAAACTTTGAAGTTTGGCATTAATTTTATAATAACATATTATTATAAAATTCTAACTTAGTCAATCTGTATGTCTGTTTATCTGTTACCGCATCACGAGGCTGGACAGATTTTAATGGGTGGATGATAGCTGGTTATTCGGGTCAACATATAGGATACTTTTTAGTGCGGGAAAATAACTCATTTCTAAGAAATTTATACTGACAGTTAATATTTTGCAGTAATATGTATAAAACTAAGTTAAGAATTAGGTTTCCGGTCTGTAGAATGCGGAGCTGAGGCAAATACTAGTGTAAATAGGTTTTATTTGTAAAACAGTGAGATTACGTTAAAAATAATATTATTCCCGCTGAGTTTCTTTCACCAGTTCTTCAGGTCAGAGGTTTCTTCTTTCCGAACTGGTGGTAGACTCATGACATTTACTTGCAAAATATATTGATTTTGATTTTTTTTATGTATCCCCAGGTCGCCTGAAGATTCGCGTCATCCCCACTATAGGTCTAGTAAAGAACAACAAAACCAAGGACTTCATAGTGGGCTTCACCGATCTGGGCAACCGGGATGACTTCTCCACTGAAATGTTGGAGTGGAGAATTGCCAGGTATGAATAAATTAAATCTTAGTTCTTAGAGAGAAAAGCTATGTAAAAGCAGCTACTATGAAATCCTATTATTTATTACAGATCAGAGGTAATAGAATATTCCGGAGACCTCCTCACTCCTCCCGACGAAGCGAGGAAGCAGCGCGCGCTCCAGATTCAGAGCAAGAAGACCATCCGCGGTAGAGCCGATTCCGACTCCGATTTAGATTTTAGTGATTGATTCGTAGTGTTGCCAGCTTTAAAAATTCCTTAAATATTATTTTTCTATTAACTAATTAACAGCTGATTTAATTTATTAGTGAAGAGCGAGTGTTACTTCATGATGCACATTTTCGTCGCGCTGTCACTTTGATATTGATTAAAATTTGTTACATAGTAATATGTTATATGTTTCTTAAATAAATATTGAAATACGCAATTTTATATCAAATATTAGTACATATATTTGTCTGTATGTATGTGCACAAATTTAGTACCTGTTCTACAAACAAGGAACAAATGAATAACATTTATAACTGAACTATTTTGTATAAAAAAATACTTAAGTAAAAAAAAGTAGATGTTACATCCCACAGACAACAACTGTAATTAAATTGTATTATGTAAAACAGCTTAAATTGTTTTAATTTTTCATAATCCTTTCTAATTGTACAAACACATGGAATTTGATGAAATGAATTTTCTCTAATCGTGATTTTCTGAGATAGATCGATTTTAAAGTGGTCATTAAATTTATACGAATTGAAGCATTTTTGCTTGAAAAATGAAATTGTTTGTCTGAATCAAACTTTGTTGTTATATAAAACGGAGGGCGAGATACGAGTATGAGAAATACCTTACGACCTATTCTTATACCTATATAATATACAAAAAAATCATTAAAATCAGCTGAGGCGTTTCAGAGCAGTGCGACAAACAGCGTGACAAGAGATTTTATTTTATATTAGATAATAATACTCTCTCTGAGTCGGTCCCTCATATCTGAGGATCGTGGTCAGCATCGAGGTTGCATCTGGAGCGGATGATCTGCCTCCATCGGTTTCTATTCAGCGCGTCACTTACAACCGCATAGAAATGTGTGGACGACGAGTATTTCACAGATGCAGATAATAATTAGAGGTGCGCGAAACTGCTAACGGTTGATAACCTGCTATCGCTGTAGAGGTGGACGAAACGGCTATATATTGATAAAGAGTTATAAAAAGCGCTATTTTTAAAATATCTATTATTTTTTATGCTATTATATATTATAGCGTAAAACGCTATATATTTATACGTTATATATTTTCGCTACGTAGAAAGATGCGTTTTGATTACCATACTATACTATAAGTTAAAACACAGATCACATCACCTATAATAATTAATTAATAGCTATGAACTCAAATATGACTTAATTTATCCTTTATTATATTTCCTTATATTTTTCCATAAGGAAGTGTACATTGTACCATAGATAAGTTAACATTGTACGTTTTTTTACTATCTATGACTATGACTCTATTATAAGAAAAATTGCTGCCCCTCACGAAAAGTTCTATAACCTGAAATTCAATGAAAATGATACTGTAGCAAATTTCCTGGGAAGATTCGAGGAGACTTTAGCTACATTAGAGCCTCTAGGTGTTAAGATCTCTACAAGCATGGCGCTCACTAAAATAACTTCTTCACTTCCAACGTCATATAAACCTTATATATATTTAAGTTACTTTATGATATAAACACTTTGTTTCTGCATGGGAATCCGTTCCGGCAGAAAAGCAGACCTATGAAGAATTATCTTCTAGGCTATTGGTTGAGGAATTGCGGATGAAGAATGGAGCGAGCTCAACCTCAGGCATTTAAAGCAGTAAAGAAGGGACGTCAGTGTTTCAAGTGTGGTTTAGAAGATTATTATAAATTTGAATGTGGTAAAGGTCAATTTACCTCAAAGAAAAATAAGTTTTGTAATTTTTGTAAAAAGTCAAATCATAGTACTAGTGAATGTTGGTCTAAACATTAGTCTAAAAATTCTAGACTACTATCATATTATAATGATAAAGACAAAAGTAGTAATGCATTTCATGTAAGTATGTTACCAGCCCTGAATGCACAAACATGTCAAAGTAGGAATACATGGATTATAGATAGTAGTGCTTCAGAACATATGTGTCATAATATTAGTGTTTTACAGATTACTAAAGTTTTCCATTGCCTAAAGCATGAAATAGAAGAAAGTGTCCAGAAAGAACAAGAAATTAATAGGCCATCCAGGAAGAAGGTAATGCCACAGTGGCTTGATCAATATGAAACAGGTTTTGTAACATATAATGAACCATTAACATATGAGGAGGCCATGACAAGGAATGATAAAGATAAATGGAAAGAAGCAATTAATAGGGAAATGGACACATTAAATGCCAATAATACTTTTACAGTGGTGAATAAAATACCAAAAGGAACAAATATTATATCTACCAAATGGGTTTTCAAAATTAAAGATACTGATGAGGGGAAATTATATAAGGCTAGGTTAGTAGCACATGGCTCTGAACAAAGAGATGGTATTTCAGATGTGTTGCAAAGTTAGGAACATTTAGGTTTTTTATAGCTTTGGCAAATAAGTTAAAACAATCAGTTTATCAAATAGATGTAGTGAGTGCTTTTCTACATGGGAATATAAAAGAAATAGTGTAAATTAAATTGCATACAGGAGGGATATGTAAGCTTAACAAATCTCTGTGCGGATTAAAGAAAGCTCCAAAATATTGAAATGAGAAGTTTTATAATTTCATTACAAAACTGGGATTTACAAGATCTAAAAATAATGTCATGTCTATATTTTAATAGAGCGGAAGGTAAATATATGTATGTTTTATTGTATGTAGATGATATTCTATGTTTTGGATCAGATCAACAGGAAATACAAAGTTTTAAGTTTCAATTAACCCAAAATTTTAAAATGAAAGATCTAGGTTTAGCATCAACATACTAAGGTATAAAAATTAAACAGAAAGACGGTATAACAACTCTTAATCAAGAATAATATTTAATTTCATTATTAAAGAAGTACCAAATGTTAAATTGTAATCCTGTTTGAACCCCCATGGATCAAAATTTTAATTTTCAGATCTTACAGAGAGAACAGTTTGAAAGTAATGAAATAGAAACAAAATGTAGGCAATTGATAGGCTCTTTATTATATGCAGCTTGTGGTGCAAGACCAGATATATGTGTTGCAGTCAGTTTCTTGAGTAGGTTTCAGCATTGTGCCAGTCAGATGTTATACAAGTGTCTGAAAAGAATATTAAGATATATCAAAGGTACAATACACTTTCCTTAGTTTACAACTGTAGTAGTGCATTAGTAAAAGGATATGTTGATGCAGACTGGGCTGGTGACATGCATGATAGGAAATCTACATCAGGATATAATATACTAGTGGAACCCGCGGCTTCGCTCGCGCTAAATCTAGGGACGATCCCGAGCGAAGTGAGGGTGAGTCGCTTGTTAAGATAAACATTTCCATCATACATTACATATGTATAACTCTAGCGGTTTTGGCAGCGCACGCCAGAATAGCTCGCAGATGGTAGATTTTTTACTACTTACTTGATACTTATCGTCATATTTTGGACAATTCACACAATATCTTTATAAATTGTAGCCTATGTGATATTCTGATGTATAAGCTATATTATTGTAAAGTTTCATTAAAATCCATTCAGTAGTTATTACGTGAAAGAGTAACAAACATCCATACATCCATACATCCATACTTACAAACTTTCGCGTTTATAATATTAGTAAAGATTTAAATTATTTGGATGTACAATCTTGTGGTATAGCAAGAAGCAAATTTGTGTAAGTCTTTCTTCAACTGAATCTGAGTATATTGCTTTGAGTTTATGTATTGTTGAAGCAAATTGGTTGAAAAAACTATTAACTGAGTTTAATATTAAATGTAATAACATAACAATTTATGAAGATAATCAATCTGTAATTTAGTTAGCCTATAATTCAGAAAATATCAAAAGATTGAAACATTGATATAAGATACAAGTACATAGTTGAACAAGTGAATAAAGGATTAATATCATTGAAATATATAAATACTTTTGAAAACATTGCAGACATTTTCACTAAACCATTGGGTAAAACAATGTTTGAAAAACTTAGGGATGAATTGTTAAAGTAGGTAAATACTAATACATATTAACACTGTGTTCTGCTAAATTGTTTTTGATTAATTGTTAGATCAATAGGATGTTAAGTAATAAGAGTACATAATATGTAATGTTTGTAATTAAGTGAGTTTAGATTATTAATAGTCTCAAGTTTGTTTTTTGTCAAGTTTGCAATAGTAACTACAGTCACAGATGGGTTTGTTTAAGTTTGTAGAATTTCATAGTACCTAGGTAATTAGGTAAGTATTGTAAAATGTAAATAAATATTTGTTGAGGTGTTAAAAGACAACAAATATTTATCCATAAAGAAGTGTACATTGTACCTAGTTAAGTTAACATTGTATGTTTTTTATTTTCTATGACTCTATATAAGAAAAATTGCTGCCCCTCTCGAGATGCAATAAAATAAACTTGTTGTCATTAAAAATCTAGTTTATTATTTTTCACAATAGGGAACCAACCAAATAATTCAACATAATATCTGTTTAAGCAATTAGGGGACAATATTTACTTTGTAATGTATTTATTTAAAAAAATATTATATAGATAAATGAAAAAACAAATTAATTCTTTAAATAAATCCATTGAACTTTCCTTCATACTTTTAACAGGCTTAGGACTGTCTGACTGAAGTTATTATTTATAATATATCAATTAAGTAATATTTAAGAAATATATATATTATATACTACCAATTACTCTACATAGGAAATATATAGTCAGGCGTACTTAAAAGTTCATTGATTTTATACTGATATTTACACTGATTTTATTTAGCCGTAGAACTATTTATAATAATATATATAATCTTTTTTTTAGTTTTTTAAATAGAGAATAATACATTTTATGATTATTAAAAGTTTTTGTTTCCATGTACGAACATTAATTGTGCCACTTTACTCGACGTGAGCCTTGTACGTCGCCTCGGTCGTTAATTATTTGCGTTATTATTATATTAATTATTTCGCCTTCGAAAAAGCACGCTCACAGGGCACTGAAGTGACAGTAATATTAAAATATTTGGGAAATATTAAAAATAAAGAGGGGTAAATAGTCTTGTGGCCACGCCACCACTCAAGAGGGCAACTTTCTCTGCTTATCACTACTTGTTTCATGTACATTTCGACTTCTTCTAAAACTTTAGTATAAGTGGAGCGGGGTTGTTCTGATGCAGATATTTTTTGATCTATCACATTCCACAATGTTAATTCCGGTTCACAGCTTTTTCGATTGCGATTAGGTTATCCTTACCAATTAAGTTACAATACATATTTCTTCAATAATTATGAACCTTTTCGTTGTTATTAAGGTTTCAAGTAAACTTAACTATATGGTTTCACATTTTATTTACACTCACCTAAAACTAACTTTTATTTACAGTTAATAACAATAAACACAACCAACACGAATTATTTGCAAATAAATCGACACGCAACGATAATCGCGTATCAATAATAATTATTAATTAATATTTAAATAATACGTCATACAAAAACAAACATGAAGCAAGTAATCCGTACTTCATTTCATTACTATCTCAATATAGTTCATATGCAGTTGTCTTAGAGCATAATTTGGCGCAAGTGACTAAAATATTATACAGCTAAGAGATATTCAAACAAAAATATAGCGAATATAGTTTTAAATTCAATTGCCTTAAAGCATAATTTGGCGCACAAATATATTAAGAAAAAATAAGGTATTTATTTCATTTCAATATAGTTTTAAATACAATTGCCTTAGAGCATAATTTAGCGCACGACAAAAATATTATACGGCTAGCACGAAGTGTCAAGCACGGCAGTTGTCTATGGGTCCATACCATAGTGATTATATTTTCTTTGTTGTGGTCATATTATATGTGACGGCGCACTCAGTGCGCCATCTGGAGGTTTTGGTATGCTTATCGGATTAGAGTGTGAAATCAAGCTTTGACAGCGCACTTTTGTAAAGCGTCGAATCGATGGCAGCAAGGTGATACAAACTGGCATGTTTTAAAAGACATTAAATTAGAATTAGAATAAAAATTGGCTATTTGAAAAAAAGACAAAAGGGAATGTCAGATTTGGACCGCCCGTGCACCACGTAATATCGACGAATTACTTATATCCGTATTTGTAAATAATTATTGATAATTTAATGTTTTATTATGTTTACATTGTATTGTGTTATGAGTGTTTAAGTTAAATTGACTAAATGTACAGTGTTCCCTCGAAAGACATTAATAATCACGCCCACTACTATGACTACTTCTGATGTTGGCCGTCTTGCGCTTACATCAGAAGTGGGATAGATGAACCATACTATGTAACAATGAAATCGGTTGATGTTCTGACGAAGGTTTTAATGGGTATGAAGGCTTTATTGAGAGCTAAGGATGTCACAGGCAGATACCGTAACAAACACGACAATTTTAAGCCAGAGCTAGGAAAACTGCGGCTAAGGTACGACGTGGTTATAGAATTTGCTTAATTCTTTTAAGCAACTACGCCTGAATTGTCTGAAGAAGTGAAAACTGAATTTGTTTTGTACTACGTTATAAAGATAGCTTAACACGATGGGAACTGACCAGATAATATTACATAATTACTAGAGTACAATTATTTCGAAATCTTATCGCTTAAAAGTTCGACACCAAAATCCTTATTGTTAGAAGCCTTGGACCTTGGTATGAGATTTTATGGAACATTTCATTGGAGTGGCATAAACAAAAATCACCGGTCAAAATAGATTGTTTTTTTTTAAAAAAAAGCGTAAGTAGTTTAAGTCGTAATCAAGGTATGATAACAAATGCTATGTTCCTTACGTGTGGCAAGCCTGGCCAGTAGGCACGTCGCAAAATCGTTCCCAGACAAGAGAATAAGTGCCGGCGCTGCGAGATAGAGATTAATCGAGAACGTGGAGACTTACTTTAGAAACATCATTCGGTGAGCATGTTCTTTGTTTATTTTATAGTAAATCTGTCTATTCCCTTTTAAAAGATAATTTGCGTATAAATCAAAATTACAAATACTGTGAAAAGTTTGCTTGCATGTGTGATAATGTTATTTCTAAACCAGTAATAATAAGTAAGTGTCAAAATATGACTATTTATCGCTTCGGCGGTGTAGCGGCTAGCATGCACGATTGCATATCGGGAAGTCCAGGGTTCGAGTCCCGTGACAAGCATCGATAATATCATATTGGATGTTAGAATAACGACTAACTTTGCAAAGCTAAATTAAAACAACTACTCCTAGATTGATATAAAATTAAATAAAGAGAATATTAAAAAAATCTTCTGAACTCACTAAGTAAACGTTATATTTACGGCAAACCTACTAGGAGGGTTAGTATAAAAAAAAGTTAGAGGATAATTAAGATAATTCTGACTCACTAAAAAAATATTGAATGAACTGATTAATATTTATTTAGCACTTAACAGTAAGAAATCGGCTGTTATTAATTACGCACGGAACTATTGTTAGGTAGGTGTGATTCCTATCTGATACTTTTAAAAGCAAAAGTAGCCGATTTAGTTTAGATGGTATACAGTGTAGCGTTTATTCAATATCAAATGCAATACGGTTTAGTTATGGTCGGGGTTTACCAGTAGGTAAAGCATTTTCTAAAGGACTTTGTTTATTTTTCGTATTACAAATAGCGAGCGGAATCAAACTAAGTTACATAGAAAGTATAATCGATTTTATTTTATTTACTATTTAAGAATGATAGCTATAATATGTTTCTACGTATCCACCTATGATTGTACCTCTCTAGAGCCTCTCATTATCTCTCTGATACAAGAAATGTATAAAGACATTTGCACACAAGTTAGTAGCACTGCAGGTGTGGGTGAACTATTTCTAGTATGGGTTAGAGTATTACGGATCCGTTTTGAACCTGATATTATGTAATGTCGCGGAGTAGAGTGCGTACCCGTCATAATAGCAAATGTCAATTTCAAACTTTTGACAATTAGATAACAAGAACAGTTTTTTGCAAATTTTAATGTGTCAGCAGATAGAGATAAAGCATTTCCAGGAAAGATTTGGAAGTTACTAGAAATATTTTGCATTTTCGATACTAGAATCTTCTAAATTTACACATATAAAAAGGCCGGCAGTGTGTTGAGAGATTAGTTGACGTTCGGAGTTAAGTGAAAATTACGAAGAGAAACGAAATAGTGGAAAAGTGAAGAAGAGTATAGTGAATTATTAAAAGTGGTGGATTATAGTGCTCGGAGACTTAATTGAGCTAGTGCTGTGTACAAACTGCGCTTGTGAGTGAACATATTGTTAGGTTTATGTAGAAGAAATAAAACATCTTTAGTGCTAGAACGCTTTTAATTTCCGATCCCGAACCCGTAGTACGTAACAATAATTTAATAATGGACTACTTACTAAGATTACAGTAGAGGCACTGTTTTACTGAAGTTGTCCGGTTTCCAATACCTTGGATCAATACTAGCTGCTGATTCTCGCATCGATGATGAAGTAAAGATCTCTGCCTGATATTCTGTGCGATCCTAAAATGCCTATCAAAACTAAAAGCAAGTTATATAATACAGTTGTGAGACCGACCATGTTGTATGGCTTTGAATGCTGGGCAACTTTTAAAAAGCATGAGCTGCAACTCCATACAGCGGAGATAAAGATGCTTTGCTGGGTAGACGTCGTGACACGTCTAGATAGAGTGCAAAACGAATATGTGAGGGATCTTTCAAAGTGTTTCCGGTAACAGAGAAAGTCAAAGGGGGCAGGCTCAGGTGGTACGGCTATGTGATGAGGCGGAACGAGAACTACTCAGCAAAATAGTGTTTGACATTGAAGACAATCAAGACAGATTATGCTAGCGCAGATAAACAAGTAAGCCCGACCACAAGTAAAGTTAGGAATGAGATAGAAAAATGAAGAAGAAGAAGCTACATGTATGAACTTTAGAGATTTACTAAAAATTGTGAATTAATTTAAAATACCGTAGAAAAACGATGGTTTGTTTACAAGACATTGATGAGGAAACCGTGACGGCGATTAAAGAAGATGAAGAGATGCGATCGAGTGTAATCTTTACATACGAGTACGAGATTGGAATTCGCACTGAGGAGGTTTGTTCGTGATAAGTCGGTACGGTTACAAAGTAATTGAAAGGTCGGTGTCGTCCGGTCCACGCCTTCTTACAAGGCTGGTCGAAGGGACACATCTGCGCGATTTATGTTTAAGCGGTGAAGATGGTCGAAAGGACAGTGTCGTCCGGTCTATGCCCATGTTTTGGGATAGTCGAAGGGACACACTCGTCCGGTCCATGGTTTTGAGGTGGTCGAAGGGACAGTGTCGTCCGGTCTATGCCCATGTTTTGGGATAGTCGAAGGGACACACTCGTCCGGTCCACGGTTTGGAGCTGGTCGAAGGGACAGTGTCGTCCGGTCTATGCCCATGTTTTGGGATAGTCGAAGGGACACACTCGTCCGGTCCACGCTCATGGTTTGGAGCTGGTCGAAGGGACAGTGTCGTCCGGTCTATGCCCATGTTTTGGGATAGTCGAAGGGACACACTCGTCCGGTCCACGCTCATGGTTTGGAGCTGGTCGAAGGGACAGTGTCGTCCGGTCTATGCCCATGTTTTGGGATAGTCGAAGGGACACACTCGTCCGGTCCACGCTCATGGTTTGGAGGTGGTCGAAGGGACAGTGTCGTCCGGTCTATGCCCATGTTTTGGGATAGTCGAAGGGACACACTCGTCCGGTCCACGCTCATGGTTTGGAGATGGTCGAAGGGACAGTGTCGTCCGGTCTATGCCCATAGTTTTGGGATAGTCGAAGGGACACACTCGTCCGGTCCACGCTCATGGTTTGGAAAGATGTCATCCGGTCCATAAGTTGAGATGGTCGAAAGGATACATGCTTTCATAATAATTTTGGATTTACGTACGGTACAAATATGATAGAGCATACTTATTTTAGTAATGCTAGTTAGATTGTTCCTGAGTGACAGGATGGACGAGCGGGTCACATATTAATGGCGTCGTTCCTGATTTCCTGGCTTCAATAAACAAACGCCCGAGGACGGTCGAATGTCAGTCCGGCCGTGACGGCGCACTCAGTGCGCCATCTGGAGGTTTTGGTATGCTTATCGGATTAGAGTGTGAAATCAAGCTTTGACAGCGCACTTTTGTAAAGCGTCGAATCGATGGCAGCAAGGTGATACAAACTGGCATGTTTTAAAAGACATTAAATTAGAATTAGAATAAAAATTGGCTATTTGAAAAAAAGACAAAAGGGAATGTCAGATTTGGACCGCCCGTGCACCACGTAATATCGACGAATTACTTATATCCGTATTTGTAAATAATTATTGATAATTTAATGTTTTATTATGTTTACATTGTATTGTGTTATGAGTGTTTAAGTTAAATTGACTAAATGTACAGTGTTCCCTCGAAAGACATTAATAATCACGCCCACTACTATGACTACTTCTGATGTTGGCCGTCTTGCGCTTACATATGTAATAAAAATAAATTTAAAAAATAGCTATAGCGCTTGCCTCTGCTTATAAATAATAGGCGATTTGGTTATTATAAATAGCATGATATTTTTATAAATAGCAGGTTATTTTTAGCAGCTATCTAGAATAACGAGCACCCCTTAAAATAGCTGAAAAGAAGCAGTTTCGCCCACCTCTAATAATAATACAGTGCATTAAAAATATTTACTATAATACATTAAATAAATGTAAGCATGGTAACATCGAGTCAGCTGTAAATTAAAAAAAAACGTGCCGTCATAAATGTCAAAGTCCAAAATAATAAAGGAACTGTCATTAATCTAAGTTTATTTAAAATCTACAACAAGTGTGACGTAAATTAGTTACGAAAAGATATCAAAAAGAATAAGAGTTAAATCTAAATTAAAAGCAATTATTTGAAAAATAAATACAGTAGTTATTTTTTTAAATATTTGTTTTAGCTTTTTATAAATTGATATAAAGGTTTGAAGTGCAGTTGAGTGAATTACAAAAGAACTTGGTTCAGTGGATTTTAGAAGTAAGTATCTTGTATTGTACTCTCTAAAAATAGGCCTTCATATTTCAATCTTTGGTATTTCAAGGTTAGGCAAGATACTTTGGACTTTGGTACCTTAACTTCAATCTTAAACATTATTGTTATATCACTATTAAAACAATCAATTTTAATTATAATAAACGATAATATTCTTAATAAACTATATTTTTTATTATTTATTAACAATAGGTAAGATAGGTTTTTAATTGCTGTATGATATTAATATGCACATTGAATTTTAACCATGAAGTATTTAATTTTAATTTTAATGAATCTCATTAACCTCCATATAATACTGACTGTGAAGTAATGATATTATCTTTGCAGTAATTATGTAGGTAGGAAAACCAAAAATGGTGTTGCGTTGTACTTTGACCTTCCTAGAAAAAAATTAACACAATACTATTATTAGAAATCTTAAAATTTATGTGAATGTTTGTTACTATTACTCATTTATACTAAAATATTGTAATGTATAAATTTTGTTATCAAATATTATATTGAAAAGAGAAACTGTTGAGTTTCCCATCAGCTCTTCTCAGAAGATCTGCCTTCCGAGCCGTTGGTAGCTTACAGACTTACAGACTGACATTTAACTTGAATTCTATATTATGTAAAAGTGACAATACAAAAATGCCTGTAAAAGTCTATTTGAGTAAAGAATACCTTTTTTGATATAGAAAGAATATTATGAAACTTGGTAGACAAATAGTCAATGAGTAGAAGTAATGCAGTCTACGAATATTAGTAGTAATTAGTTGCTTTATAATATCCATAAGATACAAATTACTTATTTTGGGGATGAACCTGAGCATAGAACAGGTGATTTGCTAGTTTTTTATATAGATAAATAAAGTTGAAGTGTCTGTTTGTAAATATAATAGCTGTTTCCTAATCCAGCTGACATATTTTAATGGAATATTCACGGGTAAATGCTTTTATATAGAGTAACTTGGCTAGTAGTTACCTAATTTTATTCTAATGACAGACAGATTTTTAAATACATGTGTATTTAAAGTTATAATAAAATCTTTTATTTTTATGTTGGGACATTATTACAACAGCACCATCTAGTTCCGTGGTAAGCTACGAGGCTTGTGTTACCAGATACATAGTTGATACACTACATATATATAAATTTTAAATATATACATATTATAAATATAATAATTGTAATTATTAAGGATGAAAATTATTTTTTTATCTTTCCTCTGGCTCTACACTCTTATTATTTATGTTTGTCAGAGATAATAAATATTATTTAAAGTTGATAAGAATATGTATGATTTGTAAGATAATAAGTGATAGCAGTTATGATATTTAACTACTAAAATTACTTTTATCTATACTAATATTATAAAGCTGAAGAGTTTGTTTGTTTGTTTG
The DNA here is from genome assembly GCA_905231865.2 of Boloria selene. Classification (NCBI taxonomy): domain Eukaryota; kingdom Metazoa; phylum Arthropoda; class Insecta; order Lepidoptera; family Nymphalidae; genus Boloria; species Boloria selene. The sequence goes on from HG993160.1 coordinate 6,763,378, forward strand.
GTTGAACGCGCTAATCTCAGGAACTACTGGTCCAAATTGAAAAAATCTTTTTGTGTTGGATAGTCCGTTTATGGAGTAAGAATATAGGCTATATTACACAACGCTACGACTAGTAGCAACGGAGCATCAATAAAAAATGTTGCAAAAACTTAGTTTCATTTATAATGTCAAATATTCGCGTAAACCTAAGAAAGTATTATATTTCATATGTTAATATTTTGGCAGACAAAGCTAACGTTACCGGCATGTGAGAGAGAAAAGGATGGCAGTTGGAGAGGCACGCGTGCCGCTGCTTCATGACGACAGACCAGCACACCATGGTGAGTGCGAGATATTTCCGTCATCATAGCATGGTGATGTGTCATGGGGGTTGCTCCTGGTACTAGTTTTAAAGCAGAGTGAACTGCTTGAGTAACCCCATGGTGGTTGAGGGTAAGTGAACACTCGACACCCCATTGAGACAGGTTTTGTTGGGATTATAATAGTCTATACTAATATTATAAAGCTTAAAATAAAAGTTTGTTTGTTTGTTTGTTTGGTTGAACGCGCTAATCTCAGGAGCTACTGGTCCGAATTGAACAATTCTTTTTGTGTTGGATAGTCCGTTTATCGAGGAACGCTATAGACTATATTACATCACGCTGTGATTAACAGGAGCGGAGCATCAATGAAAAATGTTACAAAAACAGGAAGGGCGGGCGTTAGTTCTGCTAGGTATCATACCTTGTACCGGTGCGTTCTTATAGAGATCCCGATACTTTCCACTAAAACGCAGCAGACAGTAATCGTTTCGGTTTTAGTAGGTAAAAATCCTACATAACCTAACCATCTTGTACGTTGGTTGGGTATCTTTAGAAGATTTCCCCCCGTTAACAAAAAAAAAGGTATCATATCTTGCGACTCAGAAAGAATTTGGTTACCGGTCATTAGAACGCGTGCGAAGCCGCAGGAAATGCTAGTATTTATATATTCGTTAGCGATGATAATATTTTTGTTATTACAAAAGAACTCCGCAGTAATAACAAATTTAGTGATAACGAACTCGGTGTTGACAGCATCTTACTGATAAGATCTGCCCCTCTAGACAAGTGGCATAAACGCTAGTAGAATAGAATAACCAATGTATGGGATTGACATAAGCTTACGAATAGTGATTAGATTCAACGTATCGAATTTGTAATTGGTAGCCAAATGTAACGAAACGTCAGAATAGTACATAATTCCCCATACAGAAGTGTCACTTTTGACAAACGAATTCTGCTGTTAGCGTACGGCAAGGCGTTAGCGTTTATCGAAATAGAATAGACACGGAGCGTTTGCCACTTGTCTACAGGGGCTGATATATAAACTACTTGTTTTTAACCGATTATGTTGAAGAGGATGCATGTTTTTAGAGATCCGTAGTAAAAGAAAGACATAAATAAACACGTATAATACTTTCTTAGGTTCACGCGAATATTTGACATTATTTATTTATTTATTTATTTATTTATTTATCTTTGGGAAACACACAGCGTTATTTTAGTAAACATAGATTAACACTTAAAATAAAATAAAAAATTAAGCCAGCAAAGTTTCCACTAAAAGCATAAAGATGTGAACTTAAAATAACAATCAAAAAAGCTATAGCCTAAGGAAAGAATACTATCAAATTATACTAACAATGAATACATTATTTATGTTTTTTTCTTTAAAAGGTAACTGAATTTTTTGAACCCATTATTGAACAAGTCAATATCATGATACTGCTTATTATAGTTATTGCAAGACCTTACAATAAATGAATTGCCACAATACCTGGTTTTGGAGACAGCGGTTGAGAAAGTAGCCTGAGACCGAGTGTGATGACTAGGGCAGTTAAAGGTTAATTTACTTAGTAAGTACGGAGAGTCAACTAAATTATTAATTATTTTATAAAGGAAAAGCTGATCTTTGTGTCCTCTACGGGTTTCTAGAGAAGTAATATTACTGAGACAGGCAGAGCCAAATTTACTTCTTATTCTCCTCAAAAATTTATTTTGTATTTTTTCAATTGAGTCTATGTATTTCTTGTATTGAGGATTCCATGATGTAGATGCGTATTCTAGATTTGACCTTACATATGCATTATATAGTAGTATTAGTGTGTTAACATTTTTAAAATCTGCCCCTTGCCTAAATATAAAACCCAGCATTTGATATGACTTGGTTATTATGTTATTTATATGACAGTCAAATATGACTTTACTATCTAGCTGGACCCCAAGGTCCCTTACCTCTGTTACTCTTTTCAGATTAACGTTCGAAATCGAATAATTATGCAAAATTAGATTTTTTTTTCTTGAAAAAGTAATTGTACAACATTTTTCCAAATTCAAGTATAGACTGTTAGCTTTACAGTACAGTTCCAGTCTATTTATATCTTCTTGCAAGTCAACACAATCTTGCTTATTTTTTATAATTTTGAAAATTTTAGTATCATCTGCATATAATAGTATATTTGAATTTAAAAAACAGCTATTAATATCATTAATAAATATATTGAATAATAAGGGACCCAAATGAGAGCCCTGTGGCACTCCCGAAGTAATTGGAACAAATGAAGAGGTATAACCTTTGATTGCTACAGCCTGAGATCGATCGCGGAGATATGATGTTAGCCATCGAAGCAGGTTACCATGTATACCGATGTATTCAAGTTTTTTTATTAGAAGTCCATGCGAAATTTTATCAAAGGCCTTTGAATAATCGGTGTATATAACATCAACTTGGTATCCTGAATCCATTGCATTAAGTATGAAATCCAAAAACTCGCAAAGATTAGATTCGGTAGATCGCTTATTGACAAATCCATGCTGATTACTCATTAGTAATGGTCTCAATACTGGGTATATCATGTCGTATATAATCTTTTCAAAAAGCTTAGGTATGGTGGATAATTTTGAGATTGCACGGTAATTTTTGATATTTCTTTTGTCATAACATTTGTGAATAGGAGTAATTAAAGATTTTTTCCATTCTATGGGTAAGCAACCGGTATTCAAAGATTTTTTAAAGAGAATAGTTAAAGGTACACTTAGAGTTTTACTACATTGCTTCAGAAAAATTGGATGTATAGCATCTGGTCCAGTCCCCTTACATGTATCTAATTTAGTTAAGTATGATTGGACTTTGTTTTCTGAAATATCCAGTGAAGCTATTATTGTATTAGAACTATAATTGTGAATATCAGGAGTGAATAATGAGTTCATCTCAAAGACAGAATGAAAAAAATTATTGAACATATTGGAAATCGTTTGACCATCTGAGCTAGTTTGGGAATCAAGATACATTGTATCTGGTATACCAGTATGTTCTTTTTTAGATTTAATAAAGGACCAAAAATGTTTAGAATTAATATTAATATTGTTTTCTGCTCGTTCTAAATACGAATTGTAACAAGAATTTTCTAAAAACTTTGTTTGTGCTCTAATTTCTGAGAATACGTTATAATCACTAACCCTTCTATATACCTTCCACTTCTTATGCCATTTTAGTTTTTTATTAATTTGAATAATTAGGTGACGTGAATACCAAATGGGATATTTGCTTTCTTTTGCCAATTTAGACGGAATATATTTGTTAATTACAGAGTTTATGATTCTATAGAAAGCATCAACTGCTTCAGTAATATTTTTATTATTTAGTTCGTCGTTCCAATTAATTTCAGCTAATTGTGCGTTAATAATGCTATAGTCTGCATTGTGATACTTACGTACTATACGACAATTAACACTAAGGTTTCTTTCTATTGAGTGAATATCAACCAACAATTGTAGTGAGGGGTGATGAACATCTTCTGGCTCCGCTAAAGGTAATGTTCGAGATACTAAGCATGTTAAGTCAGATAGTACAAGGTCTAATAATCTATTATTATTGTTGAGCACACAGTTATATTGTTGTAGGTCGATAAAGCTCATAAACGTAGATAATTGGTAAGTGAGAACGTTTTCAGATATATTTTGTAATTTGAGGCAGTTGCTGCTATTTTGTGGTGACCATGTTGCATTTTTAATATTAAAATCACCCAATACAATAATATTATAAAGTGGAAACTCTAAGCGTAAATCCGAGACATATTCAAACAGTTTTAATTGTGAATCAGATTGATTAGAGTTTTGAGGAAAATAACAGCACAAAATAATGAGAGATTTTCGCACAGCGCCTAGTTTCTGATTTATATTCAGGATAGTTACATTTGCATCATTAATGTCAGGAATTTTAGGAATATTACGTAAGTCTACATTAATATCACGACGTATCGCTATCAGAGTTCCACCTCCCATACTCATCTTAAAGCGCTGGTAGTCACGGTCCGTGCGGTAGACATCATATCTAGTATCAAAAAGTTCCGCATCAAAAATACCAGGCAAAAGCCACGTTTCTGTTAAGCATATAATATCATAGTTATTATTCAAAACATTAGAGTGGAATTCTTTTGTTTTGGTCCGTAATCCACGGACATTTTGATAAAAAATACTTAATGTCATGTTAATAATTTAAATATATATAATTATTATTTTCATTAATAATCATCATTACTTTTAAATGAAATAAAAGAAAAAATGTGTGGCATTTCATTCTTAGTTTTTTTTTAAATATAGGCAATATCTTAAAACATAAAATAGTAAGCAGTATCACCTTTGGATCAGACAGTAAACGACAAATGATTATAATTTTAGATATGAAATATACTCGTATATTAATAATAGATTCAATAATGAGTTCAGTGAAAAAAAGTTTCTTTTTTACCTTAGATTTTGACACTAAATACAGTGTGGAATAAAAATTGCGCTTACAATAAAAATCAATGCAAAAAAAACAATAAAGAAATATAACACTTATGAGATTTTCTTTAAACATTCCTTTGATGTAATATGAAGAACCGGCGAAGAATCTGTGCGTCGAACCATAATTGTGCAGTTACGAACCCAGCAGTAGCTATAGCCCTTTTGTTGGGCTAAGCGTTTGGCCTCATTAAAAAGTGCTTTATTATTGGTAGAAAGATGATCGTTAAAATATATTCTATTTTGCATTCCCGAAAATCCTATATCGCAAGCCTTCAAGGTTTTTAATTTTCGAAGGGATGATAAGAAATCATCTTTTTTGTAACGAGCCTGCATTTTCAAAATAATAGGTTTAGGTCTTTTGTCGTTCAAATCGTTTTTGGTGGCGATTCTAGTTATGAAATCTATGTCAGTATCCGGAGACAAGGGGTAGTTAGCTTTTTCGGCTAATGCTTTAATTAGATGTATGAGATTCTCACCTTTCTTTTGGGGAACACCGTTAATTTGTATATTTGAACGACGTACCCACTGCTCATTTTTACTATAATTTTCCCTTAAATCTTTAAATGACATCTTTAATTCATTCATTTCCGATTCCAAGTGTGTAATTTTAGATATTTCTAAGTCAAAATCATTAATTCTTTGAATGACAGAGTTAATAGATGACTCCATATTCGCGATTTTCTCTGACCAATGTTTAACTGTCTCGGTTACCTTTCTAAATTCATCAGTTATATATGTTTTAAAGGATTCAATCGTGGAGTTAAGATTGTTAAATCGTTCATCGAAAAGTAATAATAAAGACTTCGCGTCAGAGGTAAAAACTTGCGGACTGTTGTTACTTCTAGTATTAATAGTAGTCTTACATTGAGGACATTTCCATTTGGCTTTATTCATTGGTAACATTCTTTTAAAGTCTGCCTCTGATAATCCCACGCATTGGAAGTGGGATGTACTATTACACGAAACACATTTAATGCAGTCATCCCCCTTTAAAACCTCTGAGCAATATTTACAATCCATTTTAACGGATAAATAGGAGGCAGGAATATAAAAAAGTACTTTAAAACAAGAAATGCAAAAGTTATCTTACAAAACAGCAACGTCCAAAACTTCGTAAGCGCCGTGTATTTCGTGTCACTTACGCGTTTATATCAGAACCGCACTGCACTTGAATATTTCGTTGTTTCTTTACATTGTAAAAACACTTATACATGTATTTTAACACCGTATATATAAATTTTACTATATATAGTTTAATTTAGAGTAAAAGTTCACTTTTAATAATCACTTTAAACTACTTTTTAACAATTTATTTGGATTAGCACATATGATTTACGTGTACACCGTTCGTACGTTGTACCCGCATGCGATATATGCATTATATTATAAATGAAACTATCTTTTCGGATTTTATCAGACTGTAAGTCTGTAACGAGTATAATTTATAAGCCCCTGTGACGTTAAATACTTTACCAAAATCTAAATAAATCCGCGTCAAAATCGGAAAAGATAGTTATATTTATTATTTAGAATATAACGTATATAACCTTATGACTTCGTTATGTCCAACTGTCAGTTTGTTCGTTCGTTTGATCAGAGACTATTTGAGCGTAAACTTTAGATTAATTAGTACATCAGTACATATAAATTAAATTCAAAAAGCTTTTAAAAGCTTTTCACTAAATGCAAACGAAAGTATATGCGGTACTTAAGTCAAAAATCAATTGTTGAAATTTTTGTCTGTCTGTTCGTAACGGTTAATCTCTAAAACAGCTGGACCGATTTTGACGGGACTTATACTCGCAGATAGCTAGTGTTATAAAGAGTAACTTAGGTAGCTTTTAATTTTATTAGAAAATTATAAAAACCGCTTAATTTTTTTAATTTACGCTTTTAGTTGGGATCCTTATTTTTTTTTGCAACTAAAATAGCCTATATTAATCAGTGATAATGTAGCATTCAAATGGTGAAAGAATTTTTAAAATCGGTCCAATACTTTTTGAGCCAATTCGTTACAAACATACTTACATACAAACCTTTACTCTTCATAATATGAGTATAGATTTCTAGAAACAATAGTGCCCTTGTGGTCAACCAGTCGCATTGTCTTGATGCATCTATATGCTAATAATATTGACGAGGACTGTGAGTTTTACATACAACTAGAGCTAAGTGTTCTCAAAATAAAGGTTACTTAAATAAATTTTAAATCTAGGGATTTAGAATTTTTGTCTAGACTATACTTTAAAAAAAATAGTCCGCCAACTCGCACTTGGCTAGCATGGTGGACTATGGCCTGATCCCCCGTATTAAAGGGACGCCCACCCCCCTGTAGTGGGATTTTAATAAGGGCTGAATACAATTTCACCCCAAAACACCAATTTCCAGAGCCTCCAAGCAGGAAGCAGCTTCCCCTTATATTGAAGGGAGGCCCACCCCCCAGTAGTGGGATTTAATTAGGGCTGAATAAAATTTCACCCCAGAACACCAATTTCCAGAGCCTCCAAGCAGGAAGCAGCTGTCGGGCAGCGTGGTGGTGGTCACGTCGCTGGTGGCCGGCGCGGCCGCCGGAGCCATCGCCAAGACTGTCATAGCGCCGCTAGATAGGACCAAGATAAACTTTCAAACCTCGTAAGTTATTATATTGTAATTTCTAACAATTCAACCTCGCTTTGCTCGCGTCAGCGAAGCCACGGGTTCCGCTAGTTAAACTAAACAAAATCTCTACCTCCTCCTTTTTTGAAGTCGGTAAAATAAATAAAATCTCTACCTACTAACAGGAGCCTAAGAGTTACCTAAGAGGAGAACCTCTTTTGAAGTCGGTTAAAAAGCTTAAGTTACGCCTTATAACATTAGCTATCTGCGAGTGAAAGTCCCGTCAAAATCGGTCCAGCCGTTTCAGAGATTACCCGGAACAAACAGACAAAAAATTTTAAAATTGGTTTTTTGTTGCTATTATCGTATATACTTTCATATGGATTTAGTGAAAAGCTGTTAATTTCAAATTAAAAACAGACACTCCAATTTTATTTTTATGTATAGATGTATAGACTAGATATGTTTTAACGCTAATCGAGTATAGATTTGTCGAAATGAGTCATTTTCCAGTAATGAAAAGTATTAATAATATGTTAACCCGGATGACTAGTTATCCTTATGCCAAGTTTCATCACAAGCAGTCCAGTAATTTGCGGCAATGCAGTCACAGACAGACAAATAATACTTTTTTTACATTTATTAGTATTATTTTAGAATTCCATAAAATGTATTGGTGTTACAACAAACACTTCAATTTCATTATCTTTATGTATTTATTTTGACGACACGTTTGGCGCAGTTTGTAGTGACCCTACTTTCTTGCGCCAGCGGTCGGGCTATGTGAACTTGGCACCCGACTTTAGAAAAATTGTGTTCTTTTTGGTTCTTTTGGAAGATTTGGGTTAGTAGTGGATAGTAGTGAAGCTAATTTCGTTTGTAGTTTTTCCAAAAAAAAAATATAGATGACAAAAAAAAATGTCATCCCCCGACTTTGAAAAAAAAAAATTTTTTTTGCAGTTTCTTATAAAGAAGCGTTAGTAGTGGTTTGTAGTAAAAAAATTTTCGTTTGTAGTAAAATAAAAAAAATAATAATAAAAAAAATCGTCTCAATAAATTTTCCTTAACGATATTTACTAAATAAATTCAATTTAAAAGCCTACGTGACTACTATTAACAATAAAAATGATTACGAAACGTTCGTAGAGGTTAAAAGTAAAGAAATCTTTAAGTTTAGTGGAACATAAGTTCAGATAGCGTTCAAGCATTAGTGGTCTCTTGCAGCTGAGTTCATTTCGTTAGTAGTATCAATATATCGTTTGTAGTACCGAAATTTCGTTTGTAGTAACACAACTTCGTTTGTAGTTGTTTGTAGTAACGTTAATTTCGTTTGTAGTAACACAATTTCGTTTGTAGTAACGTAAATTTTGTTTATAATTACTTATCTTCGTTTGTAGTATGTTAAAATCGTTTGTAGTACCGAAATTTCGTTTGTAGTAACACAACTTCGTTTGTAGTTGTTTGTAGTAACGTTAATTTCGTTTGTAGTATCATAATTTCGTTTGTAGTAACGATAATTTCGTTTGTAGTACCACAATTTCGTTTGTAGTAACGTTAATTTCGTTTGTAGTAACATTAATTTCGTTTGTAGTATCATAATTTCGTTTTTAGTAACGTAAATTTCATTTGTAGTATAATAATTTCGTTTGTAGTAACGTAAATTTCGTTTGTAGTATGTTAAAATCGTTAGTAGTGCCAAAATTTCGTTTGTAGTAACACAACTTCGTTTGTAGTAACGTTAATTTCGTTTGTAGTATCATAATTTCGTTTGTAGTAACGATAATTTCGTTTGTAGTACCACAATTTCGTTTGTAGTAACGTTAATTTCGTTTGTAGTATCATAATTTCGTTTGTATTACCACAATTTCGTTTGTAGTAACACAACTTCGTTTGTAGTTGTTTGTAGTAACGTTAATTTCGTTTGTAGTACCACAATTTCGTTTGTAGTATCATAATTTCGTTTGTAGTAACGATAATTTCGTTTGTAGTACCACAATTTCGTTTGTAGTAACGTTAATTTCGTTTGTAGTAACATTAATTTCGTTTGTAGTATCATAATTTCGTTTGTAGTAACGTAAATTTCATTTGTAGTATAATAATTTCGTTTGTAGTAACGTAAATTTCGTTTGTAGTATGTTAAAATCGTTAGTAGTGCCAAAATTTCGTTTGTAGTAACACAACTTCGTTTGTAGTAACGTTAATTTCGTTTGTAGTATCATAATTTCGTTTGTAGTAACGATAATTTCGTTTGTAGTACCACAATTTTGTTTGTAGTAACGTTAATTTCGTTTGTAGTATCATAATTTCGTTTGTAGTACCACAATTTCGTTTGTAGTAACGTTAATTTTGTTTCTAATTACTTGTCTTCGTTTGTAGTATGTTAAAATCGTTTGTAGTTCCGAAATTTCGTTTGTAGTAACACAACTTCGTTTGTAGTTGTTTGTAGTAACGTTAATTTCGTTTGTAGTACCATAATTTTGTTTGTAGTAACACAACTTCGTTTGTTAACTTTTCTTCGTTTGTAGTAACGTTAATTTTGTTTCTAATTACTTGTCTTCGTTTGTAGTATGTTAAAATCGTTTGTAGTACCGAAATTTCGTTTGTAGTAACAAAACTTCGTTTGTAGTTGATTGTAATAACGTTAATTTCGTTTCTAGTACCACAATTTCGTTTGTAGTTGTTTGTAGTAACGTTAATTTCGTTTGTAGTATGTTAAAATCGTTAGTATTACCAAAATTTCGTTTGTAGTAACACAACTTCGTTTGAAGTAACGTTAATTTCGTTTGTAGTATCATAATTTCGTTTGTAGTAACGTTAATATCGTTTGTAGTACCACAATTTCGTTTGTAGTAACGATAATTTCGTTTGTAGTACCACAATTTCGTTTGTAGTTGTTTGTAGTAACGTTAATTTCGTTTGTAGTACCACAATTTCGTTTGTAGTTGTTTGTAGTAACGTTAATTTCGTTTGTAGTACCACAATTTCGTTTGTAGTAACGTAAATTTTGTTTATAATTACTTATCTTCGTTTGTAGTATGTTAAAATCGTTTGTAGTACCGAAATTTCGTTTGTAGTCACACAACTTCGTTTGTAGTTGTTTGTAGTAACGTTAATTTCGTTTGTAGTATCATAATTTTGTTTGTAGTAACGATAATTTCGTTTGTAGTAACTTTTCTTCGTTTGTAGTAACGTTAATTTTGTTTCTAATTGCTTGTCTTCGTTTGAAGTATGTTAAAATCGCTTGTAGTACCGAAATTTCGTTTGTAGTAACACTACTTCGTTTGTAGTTGTTTGTAGTAACGTTAATTTCGTTTGTAGTATCATAATTTTGTTTGTAGTAACGATAATTTCGTTTGTAGTAACTTTTCTTCGTTTGTAGTAACGTTAATTTTGTTTCTAATTACTTGTCTTCGTTTGTAGTATGTTAAAATCGTTTGTAGTTCCGAAATTTCGTTTGTAGTAACACAACTTCGTTTGAAGTTGTTTGTAGTAACGTTAATTTCGTTTGTAGTACCATAATTTTGTTTGTAGTAACACAACTTCGTTTGTAGTAACTTTTCTTCGTTTGTAGTAACGTTAATTTTGTTTCTAATTACTTGTCTTCGTTTGTAGTATGTTAAAATCGTTTGTAGTACCGAAATTTCGTTTGTAGTAACAAAACTTCGTTTGTAGTTGATTGTAATAACGTTAATTTCGTTTGTAGTACCACAATTTCGTTTGTAGTTGTTTGTAGTAACGTTAATTTCGTTTGTAGTAACACAACTTCGTTTGAAGTAACGTTAATTTCGTTTGTAGTATCATAATTTCGTTTGTAGTAACGTTAATATCGTTTGTAGTACCACAATTTCGTTTGTAGTAACGATAATTTCGTTTGTAGTACCACAATTTCGTTTGTAGTTGTTTGTAGTAACGTTAATTTCGTTTGTAGTACCACAATTTCGTTTGTAGTAACGTAAATTTTGTTTATAATTACTTATCTTCGTTTGTAGTATGTTAAAATCGTTTGTAGTACCGAAATTTCGTTTGTAGTCACACAACTTCGTTTGTAGTTGTTTGTAGTAACGTTAATTTCGTTTGTAGTATCATAATTTTGTTTGTAGTAACGATAATTTCGTTTGTAGTTACTTTTCTTCGTTTGTAGTAACGTTAATTTTGTTTCTAATTACTTGTCTTCGTTTGAAGTATGTTAAAATCGCTTGTAGTACCGAAATTTCGTTTGTAGTAACACTACTTCGTTTGTAGTTGTTTGTAGTAACGTTAATTTCGTTTGTAGTATCATAATTTCGTTTGTAGTAACGATAATTTCGTTCGTAGTACCACAATTTCGTTTGTAGTAACATTAACTTCGTTTGTAGTATCATAATTTCGTTTGTAGTAACGTAAATTTCATTTGTAGTATAATAATTTCGTTTGTAGTAACGTAAATTTCGTTTGTAGTATGTTAAAATCGTTGGTAGTGCCAAAATTTCGTTTGTAGTAACACAACTTCGTTTGTAGTAACGTTAATTTCGTTTGTAGTATCATAATTTCGTTTGTAGTAACGATAATTTCGTTTGTAGTACCACAATTTCGTTTGTAGTAACGTTAATTTCGTTTGTAGTATCATAATATCGTTTGTAGTACCACAATTTCGTTTGTAGTAACGTAAATTTTGTTTATAATTACTTGCCTTCGTTTGTAGTTGTTTGAAGTATGTTAAAATCATTTGTATTTCGTTTGTAGTTGCTTAAAGTAACGTTAATTTCGTTTGTAGTATCATAATTTCGTTTGTAGTAACGTTAATATCGTTTGTAGTACCACAATTTCGTTTGTAGTAACGTAAATTTCGTTTGTAGTACCACAATTTCGTTTGTAGTATGTTAAAATCGTTTGTAGTACCGAAATTTCGTTTGTAGTAACACAACTTCGTTTGTAGTTGTTTGTAATAACGTTAATTTCGTTTGTAGTACCACAATTTCGTTTGTAGTTGTTTGTAGTAACGTTAATTTCGTTTGTAGTAACTTTTCTTCGTTTGTAGTAACGTTAATTTTGTTTATAATTACTTGTCTTCGTTTGTGGTATGTTAAAATCGTTTGTAGTACCGAAATTTCGTTTGTAGTAACACAACTTCGTTTGTAGTTGTTTGTAGTAACGTTAATTTCGAACTACAAACGAAATTATGATACTACAAACGAAATTAACGTTACTTTAAGCAACTACAAACGAAATTATGATATTACAAACGAAATTAACGTTACTACAAACAACTACAAACGAAGTTGTGTTACTACAAACGAAATTGTGGTACTACAAACGAAATTATGATACTACAAACGAAATTAACGTTACTACAAACGAAATTGTGGTACTACAAACGAAATTATCGTTACTACAAACGAAATTATGATACTACAAACGAAATAAACGTTACTACAAACGAAGTTGTGTTACTACAAACGAAATTTTGGCACTACATAAATAATTAACGTTACTACAAACGATATATTGATACTACTAACGAAATGAACTCAGCTGCAAGAGACCACTAATGCTTGAACGCTATCTGAACTTATGTTCCACTAAACTTAAAGATTTCTTTACTTTTAACCTCTACGAACGTTTCGTAATCATTTTTATTGTTAATAGTAGTCACGTAGGCTTTTAAATTGAATTTATTTAGTAAATATCGTTAAGGAAAATTTATTGAGACGATTTTTTTTATTATTATTTTTTTTATTTTACTACAAACGAAAATTTTTTTACTACAAACCACTACTAACGCTTCTTTATAAGAAACTGCAAAAAAAATTTTTTTTCTTCAAAGTCGGGGGATGACATTTTTTTTTGTCATCTATATTTTTTTTTTGGAAAAACTACAAACGAAATTAGCTTCACTACTATCCACTACTAACCCAAATCTTCCAAAAGAACCAAAAAGAACACAATTTTTTTAAAGTCGGGTGCCAAGTTCACATAGCCCAGCGGTCGCGGGTTCGAGTCCCGCTGGAGGCATTCGTTTGTTAAACTCGGATGTTTGTACTCCGGTCATGGGTGTTTATATTTATAATATGTATATGTATTTAAACTTATATATGTAATATATTAACTATCTGGTATCCGTAACACAAGCTTCGTAGCTTACCACGGAACTGGATGGCGCTGTGTGTAATAATGTCCCAACATATTTATTATTATTTATTTATTATTTATTTTGAAATTTAAAACAACGAATTTTTCGTATTAGACATTCCGTTTGTAAACAAAAGTAAAAATATCTCCTTAAGCGATTTAAGGGAATCGAACTCGCGACCTTTTGAGGACGTACGTTTCTACGGCGGCGGTCGGCGAACTTATCTTTGTACATGTTGATTCACTTGTTTATTTTTATAGTATATCGATCTTTTCCTGCTTTACTTCGCTAATATTAATATTTCAATATAAAAAACGTATCTTTTTTGGAAAGTTTTATTGAAATAAAATGACTATTGATACAAAAGACAAAAAAATGTACATCTATACTAATATTATAAAGTTTGTTTGTTTGGTTGAACGCGCTAATCTCAGAAACTACTGGACCGAATTTAAAAATTCCTTTTGTATTGAATAGTCCATTTATCGAGGAAGGCTATAGGCTATATTACATCACGCTACGACCAATAGGAGCGGAGCATCAATGAAAAATGTTGCAAAAACGGGACGAACGGGCGTTTGTTCTGCGAGGTACCATACCTCGCGACTCAGAAAAAAATTGGTTTCCGGTCTTTATAAAGCGTGCGAAGCCGCGGGAAATGCTAGTACATATAAAAAAGTAATAATGTAGTAGCAAAATAATGTAATTTTATTCACATAACATGTTTTTTCTAATCGGAAAATTTAAATGAAGGATTAATTCATATATATAAAAAATCCTGTCTTTGTAGAAAGTCAACGGTATGTATGTCAATGACACTATTAGCGTATTGCACTGTTTATATGTGTAATTTTTTAATTTCTCTTGGCGGGACCTTTCCATATCATTGTATTTCTTTTGTCTTTACCATTCCACAAACTTTGTGGAAGGGATCTGGTACCAAAAAAATGTATAACGGTGAAGGATAACATTGTGAGGAAATGTGCAGGTTTGCGAGAATCTACCACGTTTCGAGACACATGTCCCTCGCACTTGACCGTTGTGTTGGACTACAGTTTGAATTTTGGCTTGAAGAGAAGCCCACTCCCAGCAGTGGCAATATAAAATCGGCTACAAGTATATAACTATCAGTTTTCTCCCAGACAGACTCTGGGATGTTAAAAAGGGCTACCTATTAACTAGTCTCCCCCCACTCCCAGACAGACGTTCTACTCTTCGATGTTAAAAAGGGCTACCTATCAACCTGTCTTCCCCCAGACAGATGCCCTACTCTGGGATGTAAAAAAGGGCTACCTATTAAACAGTCTCCTCCCCCCAGATAGACGCCCTACTCTTGGATATTAAAAAAGGACTACCTATCAACCAGTCTCCTCCCCCAGACAGACGCCCTCCTCTTGGATATTAAAAAGGGCTACCTATCAACCTGTCTTCCTCAGTCAGACGCTCTACTGTGGGATGTTAAAAAGGGCTACCTATTAACCAGTCTCCCCCCACCCCCAGCCAGACCCCCTACTCGTGGCGCGCGGCGGTGGGCTTCCTGTCGCACAGCGCGCGCGCGGAGGGCTGGGCGGCGCTGTGGCGCGGCAACAGCGCCACCATGGCGCGCATCGTGCCCTACGCCGCCATACAGTTCACCGCGCACGAGCAGTGGAAGCGTCTGCTCGGCGTCGACACGCCGCAGACTGCGCAGTGAGTACGCCATTCACATATATATACTTATATACATACATACATACATACATACATACATACATATATACATACATACATATATACATACACACATTCACACACACTACCACATCAAGTGGTAATTTTAGCATTTATCAGTAATGAGTCTAATAGTGTATTAGTTTAGAAAGATTCGATACATTAATAAATGGTCCTTCGTGCCGGATAATGAAACCTAAAAAGCATCGCAAACAGTTCGACATGACAGACGCGTGCGTGCAATGTGAGAGGAGCGGGGGAGAATCAATGAAACTAACCGCTCCCGATGACGTATCTTTATTATACTCCCTATCACAAGACTGTCCTTAATATTTATATGCTATACTAAGCCCCACTACATTATTATTCGATTAACGATTTTTTAAAAGACAGTACGCCTTGGGAACGATGTGATCGCCGCCAGGCTATTTCAACATATACAATTATTGTTAATTCGCAACTTAATTTGTTCCGCTGAGTTTCTTTCGCCAGTTCTTCTCAGGTCAGAGGTTTCTTTCCGAACTGGTGGTAGACTCATGACGTTCAGTAAGAAATTGTAACAATTTTTATGCTGAATAAAATATTTTGATTTGACGTATTAAATAGCATTAAGTACGAGTAGTCATTTTGTAGCACGCGTAATAAAGAGGCGTGAAAATAGATTTGTAATTTGTTCTTGTACCTCATATAAAATTAAATATCATTAAATTTAAATACCTACAGTAAACGTATATTGATTTGATTTACATTTGATTTGATTTGATTTACATTTGATTTGATTTACATTAGATTTAATTTGATTTAAATTTGATTTGATTTACATTAGATTTGATTTGATTTACATTTGATTTGATTTGATTTACATTTGATTTGATTTGATTTACATTTGATTTGATTTGATTTACATTTGATTTGATTTACATTAGATTTGAATTGATTTATATTTGATTTGATTTACATTTGATTTGATTTGATGTCCACGTGTGTAGCGAGGCACCCCTGCGTCTGCTGGCGGCGGGGTCGCTAGCGGGCGCCACGTCGCAGTCGGCCACGTACCCGCTGGACCTCGCGCGCGCGCGCATGGCCGTGGCCGACTACCGCTCGCTGCGCGCCGTGTTCCGCCAGGTGGCGAGACACGAGGGGCTGCTCTCGCTTTACAGGTGGGTCTGCTGTTGCAATGGCAATTTGACGACACGTTTGGCTCAGTTGGTAGTGAAGTAAATGAATGCCCCCAGCGGGACTCGAACCCGCGACCGCTGGCGCAGAAGGTAGGGTCACTACCAACTGAGCCTTACGTGTCGTCAAATGCCGTCAGATGCCCAACTTGTCCCGTATCCAGCAATCTATTATTATTTATTTATTAGGATAACCAACAAAAGTTACTATAAATTCTTGCCTTGTTTGCATTTACAAATATAAAGATGAATGCAGTTTTGAAGTAAAACTTCTTTAGAATCGTTGTGATTTCAAACTCGATGAAACGAAAAAATAAGTCCATAGTACCAGGCGCTCAGAGACGGGGAAGAGTTAGCCTTAGTTAGATCTCGCCCACCGCGAGTCAGTGACATTTCTAACTCTGTCTAACTCGTGGGTGTGACCTTCGCGCCATCTCCCTCTCTCGACGAGCTTAGACGGGGTTATTTAGTATAAATATTAATAATTAGTTTGCCAAAGAAGTTTTACTTCTGACATGTGTACTTTGTACACACGCACTTTGAATTTTTTTTAATTTATCCACATATCCCGTCCGCAGAGGCTATCCCGCGACCGTGCTGGGCGTGATCCCGTACGCCGGCGTGTCTTTCTTCACGTACGACACGCTCCGGCACATGTATCTTGGTAAGTTGCAGCGTGAAAGTGACGTCACGGCATTTTTTTTTTCATTTACCCATTAAGTGAGTATAGTATTATATATGCAAAAGGGGTCATTCATTAAGACAATTAAGGGGGCCTTTTAGGGGGGGAGGGGGGTCGACCATGTCTTATGTTTCCTTACAAGGGGCTGGGAGGGAGTCTCGATAGTTCTTACGTAAGATCTGGCAAATGTACAACCTATACCCAAAAAAGGTACGCGTGCTGATCCGGCTAATTATCGACCCATCGCTATCCCCTCCTTACTTTGTAAGACTATGGAGCGCATACTGAATACCAAGCTTCTGGCATACCTGGAGTCTTACGACCTCCTCTCAGACCGTCAATACGGCTTCCGTCCAAAACGGTCTGCTGGAGATCTGCTTGTGTATGCCACACATATTTGGGGTGAACCTGTTGAGAAACACGGAGAGGCTCTCGCTGTCTCTCTTGATATATCTAAAGCTTTTGACCGTGTCTGGCATGCCGGCCTTCTCAGTAAACTGCCGGCTTACGGTCTTCCATCAAGCTTATGTGACTGGATATCTGACTTCTTGAGTGAACGATCCTTCCGAGTAGTCATCGATGGCTGCTCTTCTGATCTAATGACCATCAACGCCGGAGTTAGCTCAGCTACACTCTTTTTGCTTCACATAAATGACCTGTTGATGCCCTGTATCCTGGGGTATGCAGATGACAGCACTGTAACTGAGAGATATATGTCCAGTCTGCGCACAAACAGTAGTGAGATCAGCGAACTTAGAGAGGCAATGGTAGAACGCATGAACTCCACCCTTAACGAAGTCTCTAATTGGGGTATCGCCAACTTGGTGGAGTTTAACACTAAAAAAACACAGGCATGTCTGCTATCCGCCAAACGGAGCCCTTTTATCTTGGCTCCTACCTTTCGGAATGTATCCATATCGATCACCGACCACATAGATCTCCTAGGTCTCGACATCTCGGGTACTATAAACTTTGGAAGAGCCATTGAAGCCAAGGCCAAGACTGCCTCCAAAAAATTAGGCATCCTTAATAAGGTCAAGCGGTACTTCACGTCTCAAGAATTGCTTACACTATATCAAGCTCAGATCAGGTCATGCATGGAGTACTGCAGTCACCTCTTCGATGGCTCCGCCAAGTACCAACTTGCGGCACTAGATGCTGTAGAACGTCGAGCAAGGAAACTCATTGGTAAAGATTCTCCACTCTTAGCCAAACTCCAGAGCCTCGATCACCGTCGAAAAGTTGCTTGCCTATCGGTGTTTTATAGGATATATTTCGGGGAGTGTGCTCAGGAGCTTTTCGACCTTGTCCCCCCTTCACCCTTTTACCACCGCACTGCAAGACATCGGGAGGGCTTCCATCCCTATATCGTTGATACCGAGACCTGTGTTTCCTGATACGTACAATTTGGGTAGCTTTAAAGCTAAAGTAAATCGTCACACCTTAGACCGCATCATCACCTTCCATCAGGTGTGATAGTGGTCAAGCGTGTGCCTATAATACATAAAAAAAAAAAGATCGAAAAAATGCGCAAATTTAAAATTATACTTTGATAAAGCGCGGGCAACCGATCGAAAGGTAACGTAAAATTACAAAAAATTGTTACTTTGAAAAATAAACATTAAAATAAGCCAAACGTGTATATTTTTTCTTTTAGGACTCTTACGTAATATTTATATTAAGCAGGGGGGAAGAGGTCGGCCTATTCTTATTTTTTCTTATGGCCCCAAAAATACTCCTAAAATCTATAACATTTACACTCCTTCAGTAAAGACATTTAGTCTTCTAAGTCTGGAGACTAGAGCCTAATGGAAAGGCAGTGGTAGTTCGGTGGTGACGCGCTTCATTATAAATGAAACTATCTTTTTGGATTTTGTCGTGGATTTTGGCGTAGTTTGTAGTGACCTTACTTTCTTGCGCCAGCGGTCGCGGGTTCGAGTCCCGCTGGGGGCATTCATTTGTTAAACTCGGTGTTTGTACTCCAGTCATGGGTGTTAATATTTATATTATGTATGTATTTAAAGAGGTAGAGGGCGCGGCATGTCGTAACAGTGTTTTCGTACGATCTCCCAAACAAATTCAATTTAAAATAAAATTACGTAATATTTCAATTAGAAAATAGTGTGAAAATTAAGAACGACTCGAAATACGGACGTAACAGTGTTGGCAAAGTGAAACAAACAAAATAAATAGTGTAAAACTGCAAAATATACCGATGACGAACATAGTCGAAAACGTCTTCAAAAACAAAGTGAAAACGAAGATTCTATAAGTGACAAATAAAAACTGAGTGATTCTGCAAATACTGAACAGTGCTAGTTAAAAAGTGTATTGTTTTTTGATGTTTCGTATCAAACATAACCTTATAAAAATTTGATAAGTCATCATAATTGTTGCTACGTCTGGGTACAGCTAGCGACATCTATTGGAGAATAGTATCACTCTTGAAAATAATCGAAGAAGTTTCGCACGAGGAATAACAGAGGGCGTTTAAAGCAGCGCCATCTTTCGACGAGTAGCGTTATTACTAGTACATAAAACCTCCGCTAGTCTCTAAAATCACTGAAGATGTCTATTGACAGTAGAACCTTAGAGAAGCTTTTGCATGATCTCAGAGTAAAAATAAAAAGTGATATTCATATTTCATCATCGGAACAAGAAGAAAGGATAACTTCGAAAATAAACGAAAACATCGATCAAAAATTTGAGTTTGTAAATAAACAGATACAAAAAATTAATCTAACGAATGAAGACCAAGAAAAAAGGCTAACATTACTAGAAAAACAAGTAAGAGAGCGCAATATAATATTTTTTGGGATAGAAGAAAGCGAAAAGTCATATACAGAGTTGGAAAACATAGTTGTCGATACCATAGGTAAAATGGGCATAGAATGTCACAGAAACGAGATACAAATAGTAAAAAGAATGGGGAAGCCTAGTAAGGATAAAGTACGTCCAATCATTCTCACTCTCACTAATTACGGGAAAAAATTAATTATCCTAAAAAACAAAAAGAAACTAGAACAAATGAAAATTTACTTAAAAGAAGATTTTCCTCCAAAAGTTTTAGAAATTAGAAAATCTCTGCAAGAAGAGCTTCTAAAAGCACGAAACGACGGAAAGACAGCATACATAAAATACGATAAGATCGTAATAAGAGAACCCATAAGGAAAAAAGAACATGCTGGATCTCAGAGTTCGAATTCCAAAAAGAGAGAGTTAGACATCACACCACCACCTGAAGCGGGAACATCGACTTCAGCTAATAATCCAGAGGGGTGGGTCAAGTACCAAACAAATAAGAAGAACAGAGTATCTGCCAGAGGGAACCAGGGCTCAATCACAACTTATATGAATAAGAAAACGGAACTGGAGAGAAGCCATGACACCATGCTTACCTTAACAAAGAATAGAAATGAGCTCCATTCACCGAAACCTTTTACCACCGATGCCCCCGACGACAGCATATCCGTCGAATAGCGATCAAAGCCTCCTCTTACAGCCGCCGCCAACTCTACCAAAACACAAGTACACCAAGAAACAACAACAGAATCTCCCCCAATATGCTTGGTCAGCACGGGGGATGTAGACCAAAACCCTCCAAATGACAAAAACAAAAGTAAAAAAGTATACATAGCGACATTTAATGTCAGATCTCTAGCTAACGAGACACGATTATCCGAATTAGAATACGCCATATCAAAAATAAAATGGGATGTAATAGGCATTTGTGAGACTCGAATACAAGGGTACAAAATCGAAGAGAGGGACAACTATCGGCTCTATCTGTACGGAGAGACTAAGGGAAGAAACGGAGTAGGATTTCTTGTCAAAAATCAGAACTATATAACAGTATTAGATTTTATTGGGATTTCGGAGCGCATAGCACTCATTAAAATTAGCTTTTATGATAAAATATTTACTATATCTCAAACATACGCCCCCACATCTGGCTCGGACGGAAACGAAATCGACAAATTCTATGAGTCCACGAACAAAATTATAGAATTGAGTACGACGAGATTACTATTTCTAGGAGACATGAACGCGAAAATCGGAGTACCAAACATAGGCGAAAGTAGAGCTATGGGACAGTATGGTTATGGAACGAGAAACAAAAGAGGCGAAAGGTTTATAAACTTTTGCATTCGAAATAACCTTAAAATAGCAAACACAATGTTTAACAAAAACCCGAAACAAAGATGGACGTGGATGTCTCCTGACGGTAAGATAAAGAACGAAATAGATTTT
Source organism: Boloria selene (assembly GCA_905231865.2). Classification (NCBI taxonomy): domain Eukaryota; kingdom Metazoa; phylum Arthropoda; class Insecta; order Lepidoptera; family Nymphalidae; genus Boloria; species Boloria selene. The sequence goes on from HG993160.1 coordinate 6,784,708, forward strand.
ATTGCAACGAGCACACCACAATTAATAGAAGACTGTAGTGTTCTTAGCAATCTAAAACACCCGAGCGACCACCGTCTAGTTAGAGTGACTATGAACATTGACAAGAAAAACCAAACCCGAGCTTTCTTCACTTCAAATGCACAAAAATATATAGACACTGAAAAATACAAAAGTGAACTAAAGAAATATGAATACCAATACGATAATTATATAACAGTACAAGAATTTTACAATAAACTTGAAAATAACATCCTACAAAGTAGCTCTACAAAAATTACAAATAAAACAAAACAAAACCAACAAATTTTTACAGAAGAGATAGTTGAACTAACCGAAAAAAGGCATATATTAAAAAACAAACCTAATAAAACTAAAGAAGAAAAAATCAAACTGAAAAAACTATACAAAACTATCAATAAAGTGATAAAGAAAAACACACATATTTATAGACTGAATACGATAGAAACATATTTAGAAAAGTCAGGAGCTATACGAAAAGCATATAAACATTTAAATAAATCAAAAAACTTAATGACCAAACTTGAGGACGAGACGGGAGTGACAGTTACAAACAGGAACGACCTTATGAAAATAGCAACAGACTTTTACAAGAAACTGTACTCACAAACTATATCACCTTCACAGATTCAAGATATGTCCACTACTTCATTTAACGTAGACCCTGCCCCAAAGTTCTTAAAAAGCGAAATACAATACTCTATAGATAAATTGAAAACTGAAAAAAGTCCTGGGCCAGACAAAATTACTAACGAAATGCTTATCACTGGAAGAGATAGTCTCGTGACACCACTCACATACCTTTTCAACCTTATACTCACACAAAAAGAAATACCGAAACAATGGGCAACATCACGTTTAGTTCTACTCTACAAAAAAGGCAACGCTAAACTAATTTCAAACTACAGACCAATCAGCCTCTTATCCAGTATTTATAAGCTTTTTTCAGCGACCTTATTAAGACGCTTGACAAAAATCATTGACGAAAGCCAACCAGTAGAGCAAGCAGGATTTATAAAAAATTTTTCTACTATAGACCACATGCACACCCTAAAAATGGTAATAGAAAAACATAATGAATATGATAAACCTCTCTATCTTTGTTTCATCGACTACAGTAAGGCATTCGATACAATTTCACATAGCGCAATATGGCAAGCTCTATCACTACAAGGCGTAAACGTTGATTACATAACTTTGATACAAAACATCTACAAAAACAGTACCTCACAAATAGTGTTAGAGAAGCCCGGACCAAGTTTCAAAATAGAAAGAGGAGTAAAGCAAGGGGATCCGCTCTCTCCTAAGATTTTTATAGCAGTACTAGAGCAAATATTTCGTCAATTAGACTGGAGCAATAAAGGCCTTAACATAAACGGAAAATATTTATCCCACTTAAGATTCGCAGATGACATCGTATTACTCGCAGAAACCCCACATGATATACAAGATATGATAGAGTCACTCTGTAGAGAAAGCAAAAAAGCTGGCCTAGAAATGAATAAAGACAAAACTAAGCTAATGACAAATAGACAAGAGATACCATTGACAATTTTTTCTGCTAAGCTCGAATATACCCAAGAGTTCATATACCTAGGCCACTTGATATCTATTAAAGCTTGCACAGAAAAAGAAATAGAAAGGAGAATAAAAAATACATGGAACAGATACTGGGAAATGAAAGAGATCTTCAAAAGTAAGCTTCCAACTAGATTAAAAACCAAAGCAATGGAAATTTGCTTATTTCCCCGTCTCACATACGCTTCTCAGACGTGGGCCCTCACCGAGAAGTCACTCGAAAAAATAAGAATATGTCAAAGAGGAATAGAAAGAAGCTACGTGGGACATAAATTAAACGACAAAATAAAAAATAGCGCTATCAGGAAGAGTACAAAAGCTAAAGATGCAGTTAAAAGAGTACTTCACCTGAAATGGAAGTGGGCCGGACACATACAAAGAGCGTCGGATGAAAGGTGGTCCAAAACTACAACCAACTGGTACCCAATTAGCCGGAAGCGCAAACCGGGGCGACCCCACAAAAGATGGTGCGACGACTTAGTAAAACTAGTCGGTGCTACGTGGTCTAGAGAAGCTAGAGATAGGCGTCAATTGGAGGAGGCTTTTACCGCACGAGCGGTGCTTGCAGCCAAAACAAAATAAATAGGAATATATATAAATATAATGATTAAAAAAAAAAATTACAATAAAAAACAAAAATAGTAAAAAACAAAAATAATAAAAAAAAAATAAAAAAAAAATAAAAAAAAAAAAAAAAAATATAAAAAAAAAAGAACATATAGTTAAGTTGAACATATTATTAAGTAAACAAATATAAAACTCTGTAAACTCTGTAATTAAGGCGCAAGAAATAAAAGCTTATTTATTTATTATTTATTATGTATTTAAAAATTATATGTGTAGTATATCAACAATCTGGTATCCGTAACACAGGCTTCCTGCGTAGCTTACCACGGAACTAGATGGCGCTGTGTGTAATAATGTCCCAAGATAGTTTCATTTATAATGTCAAGTATTCGCGTAAACCTAAGAAAGTGTTAAGTTTTTGGAAGATATGCCCGCCAACTCGCACTTGGCCAGAGTGGTGGATATCTCTAGTTCCAATTCAAATCACTCATATTACCTAAATAAAAAAGTCAAGTGTGAGTCTCCTCTCAAGGGGTCGTCCATTAATCACGTGAGACTCGAAAGGGGGGGGCGTTTCGGAAAAAATCACGAAACATCACTAGGAGGGAGGGGGGGGGGGGGGGGTGTTTATTGTGAGTTATCACGTGTGTTAGTCTTAAACCTCACCACGTATCACCATGGAGGAGGGGGGTTTAAAAAATTGCTTAAAAACGTCACGTTTTACGTTACGATTCATGGACGACCCCCAAAGTGTAGCGTGGCTATTACTAAACAAACAAAAGCGGTAATACTGATGATTACGGATTACCGAATACACCCTTTCATATTCCCGACGCAAGGGTTATTACCGAGTTGGGTGTAACGTTAGTAATGTGTAAATGTCTCGATAACTAAATAAATAAATATAAATAAATATGTTGGGACATTATTACAACAGCGCCATCTACCTCCGTGGTAAGCTACGAGGCTTGTGTTACGGATACCAGATAGTTGATATACTACACATATAAATGTTAAATACATCTAACTATATAAATAAAAATGAATGGTGGTAAGCGCATAACTCAAGAATGGCTAGACCAATCCGGCTAATTTTTTGTCGTATGTTCCTTAAGGTCCACGGAAGGTTTTAAGACTATAAAAAAATTCTAAGTTTGTAAAAAAAATATACAAAAGGGGGTACTTAGAGACGAACCCGAGCGAAGCGAGGGTGAGTCAATAGTACATAATATAAATATTATTATGACGTGCTGGGTCCCCGCAGAGCACACGGGCAGCGCGCCGCACGGCGTGACCAACGTGGTGTGCGGCGGCGCGGCGGGCGCGCTCGCGCAGACCGCGTCCTACCCGCTCGACATCGTGCGCCGCCGCATGCAGACCGCGCCGCGCGCCGCCTGCCCCACCATGCTCGCCACGCTCACCGGCGTCTACCGGTCAGCTCTCTCCCTCTCACACACACACACACACACACACACACACACGCACACACACACGCACACACACACACACACACACACACACACACACACACACACACACACGCACGCACACACACACACACGCACGCACGCACGCGCACACATACACGCACTCAATCCACGCACATACACACACTTGTGTGCATGTGCGTATACACACAATTGAGTACACAGCACACAAATAAAATAGAGTGCTTTAATTATGTAGAGTGATTTTCTAAATTATAAATAATAGTGTTGGTTGTGTTGGTATTGTAATATATTTATGTAATAGTGTGGGAAAAACCTACTCAAAATTAAATTAGGAGCTCATATATTGTAGAAATTATTATTTCGATATGAGTAACAAAATGTTGAAGTGTCCAAAAGGAAAAAATATGCGATTCAAATGAAGCATGTAGCAACACATACATGAACATAATATGTTAAGTCATAATTAATAAATTTCTTATATTAGATTACATACCACAGCGGACAATCTCATTGAAACAAGCCACTTTTGTAAGAGATATTATGTTGCTCGTAAGAACATACACACCACTCACTAGCATCTGTCTCTTTCGCACTCATACTACTATGATATTATAATAGGATGTTTTAAATGTCCAATAACAATACTTGAGACTCGAACCCAGGACCTTTTCTATTCCGTACATGCTAGCGACTAATATTTCGGTTCGCTATTGTAACCCAGCCAGTGGTGACGCGTTGCTTGGATAACCGAGTGATGCGGGTTCGAATCCGGGTCTCGCACCTCTGATATTTTCATGTGCGAATCATTTCTATCATGATTACCACTTGTCTTACGGTGAAGGAAAACATCGTGAGGAAACCTGCATGTCTGAAAAAAGTCCGCCAACACGCACCAGGCCAGCGCGGTGGACTATGGCCTGATCCCCCTCGTGCCCAGCAGTGGGACGTTAAAAAGGACTGATGATTGTAACCCAAAAATGTTATATTTTGTTGCAGGCACGAAGGTTGGCGTGGGTTTTTCAAGGGGATGAGTATGAATTGGGTGAAGGGCCCTATTGCTGTTGGCATCTCCTTCGCGACATACGACTCTATCAAGTCCACTCTCCGCGACGTAGCGGTCTCTATGACGTCATGAAACGTTAATTTAGTAATACCTGATTACCGATCTTACACTTAACTAGGTAATTTACCTTACATTGATAATAAGATGGGTATATTCGGTAATCCGTGATTATCGATGATAATTCTAGTATTACCTATTGCGTTTATTCGGGTGATCTTTAATTACCGTGGTAATATTATATCGATGTTGTTCAGAATAAAGTTTATTTATGGTAATCTCAGTATTGCGATAGACCATATTAGCTCCTGTATTTTAAGTATTGTAATGTTACACAAGTATGAAGGGTGAAACTGGTAATCTTTTGTGAAATGAATGACTCAGTCGATGATCGAGATTTATGGGTGAATTTGGTAATTTCTAAGAGGAATTACCATTTTAAGTCCAGTTGCATAAAGTAATGACACGCTGGGACAGTGCAATTTTGATATTATTAGATATTGGTGTATTTAAATAAAATATATGCTTTGTGCCTATTCTTAGCAAAAAGTTAACTAAAAATCTCCGGCTATATAGCTTTTGGAAGAAATGTGACTAAATAGAATACGAGGGCAATGTTTTTTTATATTATCGAGATTTATTTGAAAAAAAAATAAAAAAAAGTAAAAAGTATATCAATGTACATCACATTTATATTGTTTTTGTAAGTTTTTTTTACCCAACACTCCGTTTCTCGTATGAATTTAAGTTTATGTGTTTTATATACCTCATTAAATTATTAGATATTTTTTTTAATTTTATTTTTGTCTGCAGTAATTATATGTGCAATAGTCCTAAATCGATAATGTTCACTAAACGCGTATTGGAGTGTGTAAGACAACAATAGCTGTTTCTGTCTCTTTTCTATTAACTCGTTCGCACTCGTGTTCAGAAGTAGTTAATTCACATCGTGCTTAAGAAAGAGATAGTCGTCTATCTTCGGTTTTGTAGAGCGTCGTCTCTCTCACACTTACCTACATTTTGTCGTTACTACTATTAATAAATAATTTTTAATGAATAATATGTAATTTAAATGTGCGAGAGTGACAGCGCTATTGTGAGGGTCGATTTCTATCTCTTTCTAAATCGCGTATTTTTTAAAATCGAGGTGTTGCTAGAAATGCAGAGCATGCAATGTCTGTGCCGTCATAAATTTGCCTTTTTAAAAGAAAATAAACAATATTAGTAATATAAGATATATGGAATATATTACATAATCTGTGCAACTTTTTTTTTATTAAATTTTTATTATTAAAATATTTTTTAATTTTTTAATTCATTACTACAATTTTCATTTTTTTTAAAAAATTATTTATAAAAATTAATACTTTGATGTTTTGGATACATCATTATCATGAAATTAAGTAATAAAAAAAATATAAAAATAAAAATTATATAATATTTTTTTATATTAAATGCTCTTCATCTGACTGTTTGTAATAAACGACAATAATAAAGATAAGTTTTTTTAAATAAAATATATTACACATAAAAAAAGTAATAGTTAAGTATTAAAATAGTTAAGCAGAATATTTTTTTTAAATATATTTGTTTTTTCTTTTCTGTTTGTATTTTTTCTTATATATATACTTACTGTATATAAATCAAATGAAGATTTTTTAAAAGGCAATATTTTGTATAATTTAGTATCAAATGAATATAATGCTAAAGCTGAATGGTCTAGGATCTTTGCCTGCGTATTAGCCAAATATGGGAAAAAATAAAAAAAATACATACATGTATTTTATTTAAAAATATGATAAAATTAATATATTATTTTAAGATGCACAATTTAATGCAAATCTAGTTTATATTTAGATATAGTTTTTTTACACAAAATAAATCGAATATTGTGTATTTAATTTTTCCTTGTTAGCAACACCACAGTATAAAAATTCATACAGTAGGTAATCTAATGGAAAACCTGCTAAAGGCGCGCTTCGCTGGGCGTAAGTTAAAATAAATTAAACGGTTTTATAATTTTCTAATGAAAAATTAGTCTAAGTTACTCCTTATAACATTAGCTATTTGCGAGTGAAAGTCCCGTCAAAATCAGACAAGCCGTTTTAAAGATTATCCGGAACAAACAGACAGACAAAAATTTTAAAAATTTAATTTTTTGATGTAAGTACCGTATATTTCATATGCATTTAGTGAAAAGCTGTTAATTTGAAATTAAAAACAGACACTTCAATTTTATTTATATGTATACAAACTGGGCCTCAAGTCTGCTATTGCAATGGTGTTACAATTGTCTATCAATGACATCATAATTGCTACTTTTTGCAATTTTGGTAGTCTACTAATTCAATGGTCTTCCGATGGTGTGTCACTTACACTTCAATGACACTTTGCAAATAATTGGTAGTCCCGTACGTAATGACAAGGCAATGATCGGATGAATTGCGTAGTCTGTTAATATTTTGACAGTTCTAATGACCACTGAACTAACTCACTGTTAACTATTAACTATAACTATCACCATTATTATGTATGCTAGTACAGTAGGTAATTTATACCACGACCGTCCACGAATAAATAATTGACCTATCAAATGTGAAATGACATTGATATTTAATGTCAATTTGACAGTTACAGATGAAACTTATTTATTTTTGAGGATTTATTATTTATATTGCATTTAAAATTTATATTTATGGCTTTTTATGATCATTTTACATAATGCTTAGTCTTTAAAACATAAATTGATAACGTATATAATCGAAACTAGCCTGAAACTCATTTCGGTGATCGCTTTTTTAGCTACTGGCAATACCAATTCCTGTTCTACTACAATTCAACTACAATCCAATTACAATCCAATGACAAGACCATTGATCGACCATTGTAAATTTAGTAGACTACCAAATTTTGGACCAATGCTAATTGAATTAAAATTGCATTGTTTCACAATGACAATTGTATGTAAAATAGCAGACTTGAGGCCCTGGTAGACTGTAGGGAAATGTATGCATTATTACTCTGTGGTTTAAACACTATTTAAAATGAACTACGAGTATTTTTTCTTTATTTCCAAAACATTTTTTTTTTACATTTTTTAAAGAGCAAAGCTATTATTATGTTTTTTAATCTGTTACGTTTTTGCGTGTTTGTTTCATGATATTTTATTAGTGATACTGATATTAACTAGTTATATAATTTGTGAGTAGTTATAACTCTATTATATGAAAAATGTTTTATAAAAAGTTTGTAGTGACCCAACTTTCTTGCGCCAGCGGTCGCGGGTTCGAGTCCCGCTGGGGGCTATCATTTGTTAAACTCGGATATTGTCATAGATGTGTTCAAATCAAATCAAAATATTCTTTATTCAAATAGACTTTTACAAGCTCTTTTGAATCGTCATTTTTACATTATCAAAATTGAAAGTCAGTCTGTAAGTCTGTGAGTAAACTACCACCGGCTCGGAAAGCTGTTCTGCTGAGAAGAACCGGCGAGAAACTCAACAGTTGCTCTTTTCAAAAAAATATTTGATAACAATATTGTATTACAATATTTATCTATTTATCCTACTTCGTTGCTTTGTAAGTTTGCTGACAGACACGCATGCGAGCATAGAACTGTCTGATTGCTATAAGTATTGAAAATGTAACTTTTTTATTAATAGCCGTTATATAATAATGTTTTTAAAATGTATCCCCAATAGGGAAAGGCAAAGGACTACCGTTATAAAATAATAAATGTTTGCATTGTTTTTTTTTATTTTATTTCAAAATCCCATGCTCATCCCATGTTTAAGAAAGTGGAGAATAATTGAAGAAATTGGAGAATTATTTGGAAAATGGAGAATGATTGGAGCCTCCATATCATTCTTCAGCAGTAAAGTAAATGTTTTTTAATATTTTTTGTAGAAAATCATTTAAAGATAAATATAACCGTTATAAGTTTTTTCTGAAAAGGTTCAAAATCCTTTTTCCGAGCTTTCGAATTAAAACATAAATTCCGACAAAAATCTAAGTAAAAGTGGTTTCATTTATAATACGCTCCTTTTCGAAGTCGGTAAATAAAACAATAGTTCTTAAAATTAATTTATTCACAAAATTGCTTTCTTTTCTTAATTTTAACTTAACTTAATATTGCACAATATAAGACTAGAGTTTTAGAATTAATATTAGAATTATGGAAAATAATAATTTTTAAGTCAGTTACGACTAAGTTAAAGGTATTTATTTATTTCACAAGAAATAAGGTAGCAAGAAATAATAGTTCTAAAAATTCGTGTGAAAGTCTAAGACGAGAGTCGAACCCAGGAATACACAAACTGCAGCTCTACTACGCCAATCGGTTTCACTTAGTTCAGTTCCTTATACCATGGAGTGTTTTCCTATGACTTCCACATGACATATCCTCAAACAAACATTCCTCGATGTCAACTCCATCTCTACTTCATATTCATCACATATAATTAAAAAAACGAAAACCATAGTAAAATATTTTCTATGACCACACGTTTGGCGCAGTTTGTAGTGACCCTACTTTCTTGCGCCAGCGGTCGCGGGTTCGAGTCCCGCTGGGGGAATTCTTCAACGTCCACTCCATTTCTCTACTTCATATTCGTCACATACAATTAAATTAACGAAAACCATAGCAAAATACTTTCTATTCTAGATGAAGAGAGTCTAAATTCTATTATTTTTAGCTGATAATATTAATTTTCATAATGTTCCTGATAATATCGTCGCTGGTAATCACTGGTGCTGGGCGGCGCTGGGGCGGGGGCGGGGGCGGGCGTCGCGGTGGGTGCGGGGGGCAGGTACGGGGGGTAGTACAGCTGGGAGATGACGTCATAGGTGGGGGGTCTTGCCATGCTGAATAGTGCTTCGGGGTCGCACACGAATTTGTACACGTAGCGTTCACCTGAGAATATAGTATTATAAATAAATATTAATTAATTTTAAAATTCAACGACACGTTTGTCGTAATTGTAGTGATACTACTTTCTTGCGGCAGCGGTCGCGGGTTCGAGCCCGCATAAATTACAAATAAACATTTAAAAAAATTGTTAATTTGAAAATTAAACATTATAATTAAATTGTATTAAGATTTTATTTGCTTTGGCTGGCACCGACTCCAACAATAACTAAGTATAATTCGCGTCATGTAAAAAGAACGCTGGCTGTCAAGTTGCGCAGAGGCGATTTATAGGCGAATTTGGTGGTAAGACGCGGGGCGCGGGACGGCAAGGCACGCGCCGCATGCTTACCGGCTCGCTATTGGTTTGTCAGTTCAAAATACCATCGCGCACACAAAAGTTATTAGTTACGAAATGATTTTATATCAAAAATAGAAAAATAATATTTTTGAATAATATTGTTTTATAAAGATAGAGTCTGATAACAATGCAGTTAACAATAAAAAAATATATATAAAAACGAATTAATTTAATTTTTATCTGCAATGAAACAAACATATTTTATTAATTTATAAAATTCTGTTTAATGACATTCTATCTAATATATTTTTCAACGTATCTACGAATAACCAATATACGTCACGAGCGAAAGGTTAGTTCAAAAATAAATGAATAGGCTTAGTAATTTCGTGTGCGAATGTACCGATGCGCAAACACACCCCCCATCACTTTCTTCCAGCGTTCTTTTTACGTGACGCGAACTGTAATTAAAATTATTTTTTTCTTTTTAGTTTCGATTTGTAACGTTTTGAAGTCGGTTTTCATTTTTGTTAAAAAATAATTTATTTTTATTTTTTTAGTGGAAATTAGATATTTTGTTTAAATATAATATTGGTAGGCTAACTAAACTACTGCTCCAATAAGTCTGCGAAGTTTTGGAGTGAAAGACAATAGTCAATCGAGATTTGTCCACGTCTATTTTTCCACGTAACTCCTAAACGTTAATAAGATTTACCTTCTATTATCAGATCAACCTAATATCCTGAAGGAATACAACTATCGGTTTATAAGTTCGTATAATATTAAAAGAATTTTCTTTCAACTCCTAACCGTTGAGGAGATATACCTTACATCATCACAAATTCTTGAACAGCTTTATAAAATATACGAAAAACGTAATAAATGCCTATAAAATTTGAGAGTTGCCCTCGATTTCCCTAGGATCCCATCATCATATCCTGACTTGGTGATAGTGTGAATATCTTGGAAGTATACCCTACCGAACAAAAAAAAATTGTAATCGGCCAACATTTGACGCAGAAATAAATGAACAAACATAAAAAGAACCGTTGAGGAATTGTACCTTCCATCATCAGCTCATCCACATGAGATGATGATTTTCAGACACAAATGCTTGAACATCTTTAGAAAATGTATCTAAAACATAGTAGGTGCCTATAAGTTTTGAGAGTTGCCCTCGATTTCCCTGGGATCCCATCATCAGATCCTGACTTGGTGACAATGGGACCAACTGGAAACTATACCCTTTCAAACAAAAAAAGAATTTTCCAAATCGGTCCAGCCATCGTCGAGTAATCAGGTAACATACATAGAAAAAAAAAAGTCCCCGACGAATTGAGAACCTCCTCCTTTTTTTGAAGTCGGTTAAAAATAAACCATAAGTGTATTCATTTTTTTTTATTATAATAGGGGGATGGGGTCAAAAACTAGCAAAAATAGTCTTTTGTAATAAATGAATGGCCTCTATAGAATGTTATTCTACATTAACAAAATTGTAATTTAAATAGCAATACCTGCAACTTTCTGCATGATGCCCTTCTCGTAGTAGTATCTGAGGGAGCGCGACAGCTTGTCATAGTTCATCGCGGGCCGGTTCTTCTGCGCTCCCCAACGCCGCGCCACCTGATATACACAATGAAAGGGTTAATATATTTATTTATTTGTTTATTAACGTCCCACTGCTGGGGGTGGGCCTCCCTCAATACGAGGGGGATTAGGCCATAGTCCACCACGCTGGACGAGTGCGAGCACTGAGCATGTCTTTCCACAACTTGCTAGGTTCTCTCAAATTTGCAGGTTTCCTTATGATCTTATTCTTCATTGTAAGACAAGTGATAATTATAAAATGATTCGCACATGAAAATATCAGAGGTGCGTGACTAGGATTCGAACCCGTATAACTCGAATATCTACCACTGTCTTATATGCAATATATGTACTTAATATGTTTTTAACTTCATGTAAATAAAAGTACAGTTCTCGAGGGGTAAGCTCAGCTTTGCATTTGTGTGAGTGATAGTTAAAAGCCGCGCATGAAAAACCAGTTAAAACGGGTTTAAACCACTCGCAACGCGCTACGCCCTCAGCCGTACAGTTCTCGAGGCATAAGCTCAGCTTTGCATTTGTGTGAGTGCAGTGTACGGATAGGCATGACAATATGGATAAACGTTGCGACGTTAAACTTGTTTTAACTGGTTTTTGATGCGCGGCTATTGGCTATTAGCTATCACTCACACAAATGCAAAGCTGAGCTTAAGGCCGAGGACTATAAGTGTAGGAGACCTCCTCAGGCTCGTGCAGCTTGAACTCTAGTCCGCGTCCGGTCCACGCCACGCAGCGCGCGCCCTCCGCCAGCAGCGACACGAGGAACTGCCACAGCTGCAGCGCCCCGCGCCGACCACCCCCCGCCCCCGCGCCTGGGGGGATAAGTAGGGTTGCCAGATAGAAACTTATCAAATCCGGGACAATTTTAGGACAACGGTGTCCGAGATCATAGTATAAATATCTTGGTTTTTAAACTATTGCATAGCTTTTATCGCGGGCTTTGAGCGCGGCGACCGAATCAAGAAATTCCGTAACGAAAATATAACCTAACACCCCCCACTCCGCCTACCATGTAGCTTTTAATATTTTAAACGATATGAACTTCTCATTTATTCAATAAAAGAAAAAAAATCGTTTTCTTTCGGTCACCACGCTCAAAAAGTGTAACTTGAATTAATATCAAAGAAAAAAAATACTGCATAAATAAAAAATAAATAAGTAAATAATTATAATTGCATAATTTTATAAAAATGCTATGCAATAGCTTTACCGCGGAAGTCCCCGAGTGCTACACATTTATTTATTTTTTTATTTTCGAAGGTTTAGCCGTGTGACGTGTTATTCGTTGTTAGTTTATTTTGTTACAAAACTGGTAGGTTTTCGGAATCCGGGACAATATGGTTTAATTACTGGACACGGGACAAGACGCAAAATTCCGGGATAATCCCGGATTTCCAGGCCGTCTGGCAAGCCTAGTGATAAGCCATGTGATGGACTAATGACTAACCCTCGCTTCACTCGAATACAAAGTCTGTGTATTCAGTAGAGGAAAATCTTATTGAAATAGTTATTACTAGCCTTTCCCGTGGCTCCGCTCGCGCTCTAAAGGCTGAAAATCAAAAGAAATATTTTTCTCCCGTTTTTGCTCATCATCGATGCTCCGCTCCTATTGGTCGTAGCGAGATGAATATAGCCTATAGCCTTCCTCGATAAACGGACTATCCAACACAAAAAGAATTTTTCAATACGAATCAGTAGTTCCTGAGATTAGCGCGTTCAACCAAACAAACAAACAAACTCTTCAGCTTTACAAAATATTAGTATAGATTATTAAATGCAGAGGTCGAATCGAAACGTCTGTGATCATATTATTTATAATGGGCATGTTCGCGGCCCTCTTCTAAGCGAAGATTTTCTTCACTTTGATAGAAGAGCATGCGCACGACGTCCGTTTAATATGCGCGGAAATGAGACATGCGCATTAGTTTTTTATGTGACCAGCGGTATAAAAATAAATAAATAATAATAATTAATAAATGTAATAAACAAAATTTGTTTATTACCTCTCATATAAATATAATAAAAAATAATTTAATAAAAACTAATTGAAGTCAAAAATAAAATTCACTTTTTAGTTTAAAGAAGAGTCTTCAAATTATAGCAACAATAGGTATGTATGCAGAAAATAATTGTCAACATTTTGTTAATTTTTATGGTTAATAAAAGACATTAAATTTTCGAATCTTATTACCAAAATTTTTTCTCTGCTTGCTTGAATGCTTCCACATTCTCAATTTCTTGTGGCTCACAGTTACTCATTTTTAATAATATTATTAATTATTAATATTTAAAATATTTTTACAACAGTTGAAATACTTTTTATACTAGTAAATATTATTATCACTTTTTAGTTAGAAAAATCACATTCAAAAAACTAATTGTGTATGTACAAAAAACTAATGCGCATGTCTCATTTCCGCGCATATTAAACGGACGTCGTGCGCATGCTCTTCTATCAAAGTGAAGAAAATCTTCACTTAGAAGAGGGCCGCGAACATGCCCAATAATTAGTTGTATTGCCATGTTCGTTATTTCATACATGAATGAGGGTAGTTGAAAAATAGTGTTTGACACATGTCATTGGCAATGTTATAAAGCGTGAGTCAATAGCGCGAGTGGGTCTACTTTAGCGTGGACACTCGACTGTGCCGCACGAGCACATTGACCATGTCGGAAGTATATCGTGACAGATCCATCGCACTCCCTGGCATACACTAATATTATAAAGCTGAAGAGTTTGTTTGTTTGTTTGTGTGTTAGATTGAACGCCCTTGTTACGGAACCCAAACCGCCGCATCAGCGGTGCCCTACAAACCTCGCGCGGCGACGACGAGACAAGGCCAAGCGCAGATGCAAGCGCAGCAATCACCTTAATTCTAACGATGTTAATATTGTATTTCCTATAGAAATTTTAATATAAAAGATCATCACTTATACACATCTTCACTTCTTGCTCTAATATCGACAAGTTGTCAACTAGCCATGTAGTTTAGTTATAATTTTTTAGTTAATAAATTAATTTTAAGTTAATCTGATTTTCTCTGCATCCCCTGGCAGCCTCCAAAAATATAAATCCCTAATCTCAGAAACTACTGGTCCAACTAGTAGAGGAGACCGTGGAAGATCGACCTTCACCGATCTGATAACCAGATGAGACATATTTTTTATCGTATATAATTTATAAACAAATATGCCTATAATTACTTGCCTATCTGAAAGTGCTCATGGCTATTTTTAGCTAGGAAACAGTGCTTTAAGTATGATTTTTTATAGGCAAGTCTATATGACTGATTTTGTAATAAAATAATCTAAAATTTGATATAAATTTCGATAAGTTAGCAGAACGATGGAGTCACCTATATTGACTTACCTGTTCACATCGGCTTTGGTATCTATACACAAAAATGAGTAGGCTAGCCTACTGAGGCATATTCTGTGTGTTAAAAACTAACAGTGAAATAAAATTCATTTGGTTATCAAAAGAATGAAAGTGATGAAAAAAAATCGATTAAAGTTAATTTAATTAAAAATAGCCATGAGCACTTCCAGATAGGCAAGTAATTATAGGCATATTTGTTTATTAATTATATTTGATAAAAAATATGTCTCATCTGGTTATCAGATCGGTGAAGGTCGATCTTCCACCGGCTCTTAGACCAAACTGGGTGTACATGTAAACATTTATACCAACTGATAAAACGTTTCTAGGCATTAATAAATGATTGTTTTGTTTATTATTACTTATCGTCGCTGTAGAAAGAAAACCTCGTATGTTCAGAGATTCAAACTTTACAGGAAACGAAAAAATGGTTCATTTTGTCAATGTTTTCTAATCAAGAGGTTTTCGTTTCACTCCAAATATGGCACTAGTAGTCATGTATTGGTCACGGTTTCGCCGTAATATAAAATACGTAATTTTCATTTGATTTTTACAAAAAAAAATATATTATGCATTTTTGACATACGAGGTATTCATTCTACAGCGACGTTATACTTGTGCGTACCCACCGGCGTGTGTGGTGGAGACGTGCGGGGGCGGGGAGGCGGCGCGCGGCGACGCGCCGTGCGAGCTGCTCACTGCGACACGGAAGTACAGGACATGGGTCAGATATTTAATTAGAATATATTAAGTTCCGCGAGTTAAAATAATGTATTTTTAAATGAATGTAGCCTAAGTTACTCCTTATTAGCTTAGCTATCTGCGAGTGAAAGTCCCATTAAAATCGGTCCAGTCGTTTCAGAGATTAGCCGGAACAAACAGACAGACAAAAATTTTATAAATTGATTTTTTGTTGCTGGCTGTTAATTAGAAATTAAAAACAGACACATCAATTTTAATTTATATTAAGCGATATATAGATGTGGGCTCATCTTTTAAAACTGTCTGTCTGTCTGTTTGTTTCGGCTAATCCCTGAACGGCTGGACCGATTTTGACGGGACTTTCACTCGCAGATAGCTATCTGATATAAAAGTAACTTATGCTATTTTTATTTATTTTAATATGCGGAACCCGCCGCTTCGCTCGCGCTAAAGGTAGGCAAAACCCGAGCGAAGCCAGGGAGAGTCGGTAGTAATATATATGCTCATAAATAATAATACCAAGCCTTATAAATGTTGTGGTGCCTCTTGTGGTGTTTTAACTGTCAGGCAACTATACATTTTTTGCACTACCTTAAGAATGCACAAATGTCTTCAATATGATGCTCGCAAACTGAGCAAAAGGCGCAAGCATACTGTAGCTCCAGTTGAGAGATCTTATTCAGTGTTTGCCGTGAGACAATTCCGATGTCAAGCTGCTAAACTTTATAATAAATTAAATAAAATACTAAATATATACAATTTGAATAAGTATGAATGTAAAACATCTATACATAACATCCTGAAAACTGAGCTATGATGACACCGAAGCCTTATGTAGGTAATCATAATATACACTAGTAAACACAGTCACACACACACACACACACACACACACACACACACACACACACACACACACACACACACACACACACGCACACACACACACACACACACACACACACACACACACACACACACACACACACACACACACACACACACACATACACACATATACTTTTCATCTTAGATTCTGCTAGTAAATTGAAAAAAAATATAGTACTCAGCTTATTGTTGAAATTGTTAACACTTATGTAATGGAAGAGCGGTTTCTCCTAACACAAGTGCTTATGCGCTTAAAAGGAGGTCCCAATCAGCTTATCAGATATTGTAAAAATTTTTGAGATACCGAATAAAGATTATTATTATTATTTATAAATGAAACAATCTTTTTTGATTTTGATTTGATATGATATGACAATCATAGTCACCCCCTCAGACTAAGTCAAATACCTTAGTCTCTCCCGTAACCATGTGCGTTGTAAAGAATTCGAAACGTCGGGAACCAAAATCCAAATAAATCCGCGACAAAATCCGAAAAGATAGTGTCATATATAATGTAAAATATTCGCGTAAACCTAAGAAAGTATAATGCATACCGAGCCTGTCCCCCCACGGCTCGACGGAGCTGGAGACGGCCTCGTCTCGAACTTCGCTCTCCTCTTCCGCGCACTTGCCGTAGTTGCTGCACCTGTCAGTGTCAAAGTTGCATATTAAACTTCTGATTATTTTAATCCATTTCTAAATCTATACGTATTATAACAAAATTGTAACTGCGTTTGCGTCGTATCTGTACATTGAATATTCTTTGGAAAATCCAATTGAAGTAGTCATTATTATCGAAACAGAGGCCGAATCTATAGTTTTGAGAATTTTTGTCTGTCTGTTGTGTCTGTATGTCTGTGACCGCATCACGAGAAAAACTAGACAGATTTTGATGAAATTTGGTATGATGATAGCTGGTTATCCGGATCAACATATAGTAATTTTTTTACTGCTGAAAAATATCTCACTTTTAAGAGAAATCCGTTATAGGGGGTAGTTGGATCGAACCCGAGGAGTGGAGCGAGTGTGATACAATATTAAATAGCATGGATATAAATACCTGTGTAAATATTGCTCTCTGTAGTCCGGTCTGGTCTCTTCCCCTTCGCCTTTACATCTGTAAAAGTTTTATCTATTTTAGACTTTTATTCTAATCATTAACATACCTATTATAAAACAAAGTCCTTAGTCGCGTCTGTCTGTTTGCGATAAACTCAAAAACTACTGCACCGATTTTCATGTTGTTTTCACCAATGGATAGAGTGGTTCTCGAAGAAGGTTTACTCGTAAGTATATAATTTGTCTTTGTCTAGTTTATGTATACATTTACTATCGGAACCCGCAGCTTTGCTCGCGCTAAATCTAAGTTATATATATTTTTTGTTGATTATATTTTATCTTTTAGATTTTTTTCTGGTATTAATTTTGATTTTGTGTTTAATAAAATTATAAAGGCGTGGTAAAACCGATTAGATGGAAACTTCCGCAGCAAAAAACCAAAACTGACGGTACATACGTTCAAATTATTTTTTATCATACACTATCTATTTTCGAGAATTTTAAGCTTTTGTCAAATTCGGTTAATTACTCATTTCCTAGTTGTTGGTAAAGTGGCTAGCATGTACGCCCACATGTATAGAGGTTAAGTTAAATCACAAAAATTTTCTTTCAAGATGTTCTCAGTAGTAGCATGGAATTTTGAAGTCGACGGTGTTTCACCTCCATGACTGACGGCAGAGCTCGAAGTCCCACTTAGTTCGATTAGCAAAAGAAATAAAAAATCCAAATAATATGGTCTTACCGCTACCGCTAGTACCTACCCGCGGCTTCACCCGCGTTCATTTTTTTACTGCTAATAAACCGGGGAGGGTTGAAGATCAATTTAAATTGAGAAAAAAAATTTAATAGCGGTTGATCGTAGAAGGATAAAAATTTAGGGTTGTATGTATTTTTGAATGCCGTATCATAAAAAAAAATATTTTTGCCTATAAAATAAAAAAAAATTAAGGGGACACCACCCTTAAAATTTAGGGGTATGAAAAATTGGTGTTGACCGATTTTCAGACCTACCCGACTTGCACACAAAATTTCATGAAAATCGGTCGAGCCATTTCAGAGGAGTTTGGCAACAAACACCGTGGCACGAGAATTTTATATGTTAGAAGAGATATCTTTGCACTATGTGCGATAGCTGTAGAAGCACATTATGAAAGGTGTCATAGAAACATACTTACTGTGTCTGATGTGTGTCTATTTGGGTTTGACCGTGAGTCTGTCTGTGCGACTGCGAGTAGACCGGCGCGTGTGTGTGCGCGTGCGCATGCAGGTGCGTGTGTTCGTAGCTCTCTCGTCGTGGGACATGCGCTTCCCTGAAAGTGTTATTTTATTAAATAAACGTATTTTATAATAATAGCTGGACTTTCGTATCGCTTCAGTCGTAAAGACAACTTAAATTTGGCCTTTGTTACTACAACTTGTGGAATTTATGCTCAGGTCTCTATTACCCTTCAGCTGAATTTCAGAATTTCCGGTCGCTACTAAAATTCAGTATAACCGAATCTGAAAATTGCCTGAAAATTTAATCAAAATCTGTCCAGCCGTTTTTTGGATCCAATAGGGAACAGTCATACACACAACTATTTTTATATAAATATGTTGGGACGATTGGGATGATTATTACCCACAGCGCTATCTAGTTCCGAGGCTTGTGTTACGGATAGCAGATAGTTCATATACTTACTAAATATACAACTTTAAATAAATACATAATATAAATATATACATACATAATATGAACACCCATGACTGAAGCACAAACATTCGTGCTCAACAAATGAATGCCTCCAACGGGACTGATCCCGCGACCGCTGGCGCAGCAAGTAGAGTCACTATAAACTGAGCCAAACGTACCGTATCATCTAATGTATGGATAATATGAGATCCGAATACTAGTTTAGTTGTAACTGTAGCATTCACCTGTGCTGGTAGGGCAGGCCCCAGGGCAGGAAGGGCGGCTGCGTCATCTCATCACCTCATCACCTTCACTACTCACATACTCTGAAAAAATAAGTAAATAAGTTATACTGTATATTTATATATTATTTATTTTTATAGTTATCTGTGGATTTGTGCTTTAACATAGTAATTTAACTTCATATCTAGATGTATTTTCTGACAAAAACAATATCACTACATAGTATAAAACAAAGACGTTTTCTCTGTCCCTATATCCCTATGTGCGCTTAAATCTTTAAAACTACGCAACGGATTTTGATGCGGTTTTTTTTAATAGATAGAGTGATTGAAGAGGAAGGTTTAAGGTTTATATGCATAACTAGCAGATCCCGCGGCTTTGCCTGTGCTAAACCCAGGGAAGAGCCTGAGCGAAGCGAGGGCGAGTCGCTAGTAGTCTAATAAACATTAAAAAAGAACTTAACAATTGTGTGTTCATTGGATACAATATATTTTTTTATTATTAACTGCATTATTATCAGACTCTCTCTTTATAAAACTATATACGTCAAAAATATTTTTTCTCTATTTTTTGTATAAAACCATTTCGTAATTAAAAACTTTTGTGTGCGTGATGGTATTTAGAGCTGATGAACCAAAGCGAGCGTGAATTGTTTTGATTTTCAGCCTTTAGAACGCGAGTGGAGCCGCGGGAAAGGCTAGTATTATAATATTCACATGGCTCGTCTTGGCGGGAGCACTACCGCGCCCCCAGATATGCTACTGTCAGTGTATCTAGTTTATAAATATTGTTAAAAACAATAAATAAAATTATATTCAGTTCTTCCTAACATTCCAGTTAGGATCCCTTCATTTCGAAGGAATCATTCCATAGTCCACTTCGCGTTTTAGTGCAGCTTGCAGGTGGATCTCACATGTCTTTGGAAAACTTGCTAGGTTCTCTCAGATATGCAGGTTTCCTCACGATGTTTTCCTTCAACGTAAGACAAGTGAAAATGATTGGCATGTGAGAATATCAGAGGTGAGAACCGAGATGCGAACCCGCTACTCGCTCCTCTCGCTCCGAGCGCAACAACTGCGCTATCACTGCCTTAAATCTGAAAAATCTAAGTCCTTATTCAAATAGACTTGCACTTTATCGATATCTTGATAGATAATAATCTTGTCAGTTCTCTAAAGGGGCATAACCGCCTTGAGATTTGATTGCTCGCGCTATTTCCGGCGCCGGAAGCTGCGACGCCGAGATGTAATCTCGTTACTGAGGCTTTAGTTCTTTTGAATGTTTGTTTTTATGCTTTATCTGTAACAGAGCTTTAAGCAACTTAGTTGGTAATGGATGCTCTAGGAACTGTAGAGATGGATAAGTTTTCTTATTTCTACTCTTTTTGAGCTTTTTTATAAAACAAGAGCTACCATAATTTTGTCTCTACATTTATTTACAAAATTAAATGAACTTTTTTTTATCCTTTGATCCTCTTTCCGTTCAAGTTCGTCCCTGGGTATATTTTATCTGTTAGTGTAGATTTCCCGGAAATATGATATTGACCCGGGTAACCAGCTATCATCATAACAAATTTCATAAATAAATTTCAATTTATCGAACTGGCGACCACCGCCCCGCGGTCGCTGCCCCGATACATTGTATGAAAATCTATTGATTACTTTACCTAAAAACACCCAAATATGAAATAGTGCGCTCGCGGGTTCCGTAGATAATACATTACTCATATTATTTCTATCACATATTATACTAGCACTTCCCGCGGCTTCGCACGCGTTCTAAAGACTGGAAACCAAATTCTTTCTGAGTCGCGGTATGGTACTGTCGCAAACTTTTTGCAGCATTTTTCATTGATACTCCACTCCTATTGATCGTAGCCTATAACCTTCCTCGATAAACGGACTATTCTTCACAAAAATATTTTTTTAAATCGAACCAGTAGTTCGTGAGATTAGCGCGTTTAAGCAAGCAAGCAAACAAACAAACAAACTCTTCTGCTTTATAATATTAGTATAGATGTAGATCAGCAGGACCTTAGTTATGGGTAAGCATATTTTTAAACTAGCGACTCACCCTCGTTTTGCTCGAGTTTGTCTCTAGATGCTCCTTGCCAAATTTAAAGTTTGTACCACTAAAAATGAAGGACCTCCTTAATCCGGCCCTATCACAAAATCCTTTTTTTGCGGACGTGTATTAACTATAAACTAGGTACCTCCTTGCCAAATTTCATATTTTTAAGTCAAACCGTTTCCAATATTTCGTGATGAGTGAGTGATTGAGTGAGTGAGTGACCTGTCGCTTTTGTATATTGTAGGGATTTGTAATTTTTGACTAAAAATTTAACGTTTCCCAAATTATTTTTCTAAAACAAAAGTTACCTATGTAATTCTTTATAACAACAGCTATCGGCTAATTAAAGTCCCGTCGGAATCATTCAAGCCGCTTAGAAGATGAGCTAGAACATACGACGGACAGAAATGAAATTTAAAAATGATTTGTTATTAGATTAGACATGTTGACGTTACAAACAGCCGGATCATCTTTAATTTATTTTTTACATCTCATTTAAGAAGAATTGATACACTATTTTCGATAAGTGTTACCGAAAAATTATAAAATTAAAGATTTTTTATAATAATTATTATTTCTATAAGTTTTAAGAATTTGTTTTCATTTTAAACTACGTACAAACATTTTTGCTTGTAACTTCAGTGCTAGAAAAAGAACAATAGAGTAACGGTAAATGGTAATGGGTTTTATCGGTCACTAGGCCTTCACTACAGAACCCTAAAAATGAAGAAATAACTAAATGATTAAGTAAAACTCTTCGCGGGGGGTCCCGGGGGTATCGCGGGGGGTCCCCGGGGGGTGTCGCGGTTATCGGGGGGTGATTGACACGTCATTATCAGTACATCAAAGGGAATTAGCTTCCGGGAATGCTTTGTGCGTCGTCACCAGCGTGATTTCTCCATCTAATCACAGTCTTCGGTGTTGCTCGTTTTATACTTATTTCTTTCTAATATTCTTGAGAAATTGATTAGTTTGTGTGTTTGTACGTGGGTGTTATCTCAGAAACTGAATTAAATATAAAGTAAATTAGTCCCGCTGAGTTTCTTTTGCCAGTTCTTCTCAGGTCAGAGGCTTCTTTCCGAACTGGTGGTAGACTCATGACGTTCAGTAAATTTTTATGCTGAATAAAATATTTTGATTTGGTTTGTAATTGATTAGGTAAAGCGTTCCAACTCCTTTTAAAATTTTCTTGTTGATGGTAATGTGTGGAAATGAGATATTATTTTAAATCTATATGTCGTGTAAAAAATATAACTTCTGTATTGAAAGCGCAACTGTTGAGTTTCTTTTTGGCTCTTTTCAGCAGAAGCTTTTTGGGTTACGGGAGCTTCCGCAAGGCAGTTGACATTCTACAGTGAGGCTCTATAAGCTTAACTAAATACTCTGTCAATTAATAGATATTTCTCGAGTAATCAAATGAAATGAAGTTCTACAAGTAGGTACAGAAGTTAATTATTAGTTACTAGTTCTATGTAGTTATAATCTATTACTATTATCTATAATAATATTATAAAGCTGAAGAGTTTGTTTGTTTGGTTGAACGCGCTAATCTTAGGAACTACTTGTCCGATTCGAAAAATTCTTTTTGTATTGGATAGTCCGTTTATCGAGGAAGGCTATAGGCTATATTACATTACGTTACGACGAATAGGAGGAGAGCATCAATGAAAAATGTTGCCAAAAAGGGAAGAGCGGGCGTTAGTTCTGCGAGATACCATACCAAGCGACTGAGTAAGAATTTGGTTTCTGGTCTTTATAACGCGTGCGAAGCCGCGGGGAATGCTATATAAAATTAAATAACTTCATTGATTTTATGCTCGCAAGTGAAGTCACGGAGTCGTTTATGTATTTGCAGCGCAAAATTTTTGTGAATTTGCAATATCCGGCGAAGAATAAGCTTCGAGGGGCGACTGTTTTCGATGTGTTCTTAGATGTAGACGTGACACAGTATGGGTTATGGAGTAACGCTGGTTTTCGTACAATCATCACTAGCTACTTAAAAACAAAAAGATACCTTTCCCATGGGAATCGTATAATTTTCCGAGATAAAAAGTAATCTGTGAACTTTTCCATACTATAATCTATATCTGTTCTAAATTTCATTCAGATCGTTTCAGCCGTTTCTGGGCGATCGAGTAACAAACATCCATCCGTCCAATCTATAGCTATACTATAATAGTGATACCTTGCTTCGCTTGCTTCGACACGTTTGGCGCAGTTTGTAGTGGCCCTACTATCTTGCGCCAGCGGTCGCGGGTTCGAGTCCCGCTGGGAGCATTCATTTGTTAAACTCAGATGTTTGTACTCCAGTCATGGGTGTTTATATTTATAATATGTATGTATTTAAACTTATATATGTAGTATATCAACTATCTGATATCCGTAACACAAGGCTTCTAGCTTACCACGGAACAAGATGGCGCTGTGTGTAATAATGTCCCAACATTATAGGATCGTTTTAATTCTTTTGAGCTTCTGTAATTCTTTTCGATAGTAAAAGTAGTCTAAGTTACTCCTTATCTATAACTTCAGCTATCTATCAGTTAAATTCCCATCAAAATGCATCCAGTTCTTTCAAAGTTTAGCGGAAACAAACGGATAGTCAAAAAAACATGTACCGTATGTAATTCCATTTGCATTTAGTAAAAAGCTGTTATATTAATGTTACAAACAAACACATAACACAATTTTATTTATCTATATAGAATCTCAAAAGATACTCTAAGTTGCCTAGTTTTCATATCGAATACTTCACTACATATCACTATCACTACATAGTATAAAACAAAGTTGCCTTTTCTGTCCCTATATCCCTATATCCCTATGTGCGCTTAAATCTTTAAAACTACGCAACGGATTTTGATGCGGTTTTTTTTAATAGATAGAGTGATTCAAGAGGAAGGTTTATATGCATAACTAGCAGATCCCGCGGCTTTACCTGTGCTAAATCTAGGGAAGAGCCCGAGCGAAGCGAGGGCGAGTCGCTAGTTATAAATAAAACAAAGTCCTCCGCCGCATCTGTCTGTTTGTTCGCGATAAACTCAAAAACCGATTTCCTCGAAAACCACTCTATTAATTGGTTTACCAATTTTAAAATTTCGAGGAAAGTTTTAGTATATAATTAGTCAAGTTTTTGTATACATTTATTAGCGAAACGAAGGTGAGTCGATAATAACATTATAAATGAAACTATCTTTTCGGATTTTGTCTGTGAATTTATTTGGATTTTTGGTTCTCGACCTTTCGAATATTTTATAACCATCATGGTTACGGGAGAGACTAAAAATGAAATATAATTCTCTAGTTTTGCGAAAATTAGCTTCGGAAAGATATTCTAAGACGCTCCGCGAGAGAACAAGCGTGATGTAACAAGGTGTATTGATCCCGAAGCTCATTTCCGATCTCCTAATCATTTTCAGCCAACATTTACAAACTTTGACTGTCTTTTAAATTGATTTTATGAAAATTTTGAAGGAAATCGCGGATAGGATGTCCGGTTGAGGTAAATATTTTCAGAGAACTTCTTTTGAATAAAACTACTACTACTACTACTACTAAAAGTAAAAAGAAATCTTTCGGTCAGGGCTTTATATTAGATTCTTGTCATTTTAGGATTTTTTATTTTCAATCAAACAGGTTTGAACAAGATTATCGAAACTGCACATTAAATATTTTTGGAAAAATCTTATTCAAACTAGAGTGTATTTAAAAAAACTAAAAAGCCCGACTGCGTTTCTGTGTAACTTGGAAATGAAAAAACCCTAAAATATATTGTGTTCTGATTCAAAATGTATACCCGGTGTCACTTTCACAATTAATACAAATCTAACGACCACGTTGAAGCTAAAATCCGGCGAACCGTTCGGAATGCAAAACGTGCCAAATTATTAGTTAAGTTAGTTAGTTAAAAATCCGCCCTTTTGTTTTTTTTATATAATATACCCAGTCTCACAGTAAATACAAATCTAATGACACCTCTCAAGCTAAAATGCGTCGAGCCGTTCATGCCCCAGAGCGTGCCGAACTATTATAAATACATACATACATACTCTCGAAAAACATAACCCTTCTTCTGGCGTAGTCAAGTAAATAGCAATTATTTACGAATATCGATACAGTTATGTCTGTCTGTCTGTGACAGCATTACTAGAAAACCACTGAACTAATTTTGATGCTATTTCATATGATGATAGCTTGTTATTCGGGTCAATTTATAGCATACTTTTTACTGTAGGAAATTATTATATTTCTGAGAAAACCAAGTAGAGCCTATTACACTATTCAGTATTAGGAGTTAAGCCAGTCTTACTAAAACTGTCTAAGACAAGCACGCTATCACACCGCCAGAAATACCGTATGCAAGCTCATTTGCAAGGCGTACGTAGTCGGTGACGTTGTCGACTGTCGCGGTGTCATGGGAAGACACACGGACAGACTAACTTACTTACTCTTATTACTTACTAGCGACTCGCCCTCGCTGTGCTCGGGCTCTTTCCTAGATATAGCACAGGTAAAGCCACGGGATCCGCTAGTTATACATATAAACCTTCCTCTTTAATCACTCTATCTATTAAAAAAAACCGCATCAAAATCTGTTGCGTAGTTTTAAAGATTTAAGCGTACAAGGGGATATAGGGACAGAGAAAGCGACTTTGTTTTATATGTAGTGACTACGCTAAATCTTAGTAAGACTGTCTTGACTCTTGATACTGAGTGAGGATGTTCTCCTACCAATTCCGGCCATGGCGACCCAATTCATTGAGACAGCCAATTACGCAGGAGATATTACAGTGCAGACACAAGTGCACTCTCTGTTCCTATCACTCTCATACTCCGGTGGGACGACTGTTCGACACCACCAGTGAGAGTTAAGGCGCCGGACCGACGAAACAGTGCTTCTCGAGGAACGGGGGTGACTCACCGCCAATTTCCCAACTTGGGGCTATTACTGAGGCTTACTATACAGAAAGACTCAATAACTAAGCTTGGACCGACCCGGGACTCGAACCCAGGACCTCTCGAGGTGTGACCGTACATGCTAGCCACTACACCACCGAGGTTTCTTAGATTTGACACTCTATAACAACTTGTAGAACCCCAGCATCATTCACTTGTCTGTCACGAACGTGAATCTAATGAAAGCAAAATATTCAATTTTTATACCTGCTTAGGTTTCTCACGCGGCTTGAATTTTAAGTACGCGATATCGATATAAAAGAATTTCTTTAAACGTGGTATATCTTGAGAACCACATTTTGGTCAAATAAAGTAAAATAAGTTGTAATGTTGCGAAATCAACACAACACCATCTAGTTTCGTGGAAAGCTACGAGGCTTGTGTTACGTAAGTAAATCTATACTAATATTATAAAGCTAAAGAGTTTGTTTGTTTGTTTGGTTGAACGCGCTAATCTCAGGAACTACTGGTCCGAATCGAAAAATTCTTTTTGTTTTTTTGATAGTCCGTTTATAGAGGAAGGCTATATTACATCACGCTACGACTAATAGGAGTGGATCATTAATGAAAAATTTTTCAAAAACGGGAGAAAAATATTTCTTTTCATTTTCAGCCTTGAGAAGGCTAGTGTTATATAAATAAAATTGATTTGTTATTTCAAATTAACAGCTTTTCACTGAATACATATGAAAGTATATACGATACTACATCAAAAACAATTTTAAAATTTCTGTGTGTCTGTCTGTTTGTTCCAGCTAATCTCAGAAACGGAAACAGCTGTACCGATTTTGACGGGACTTTCACTCGCAGATAGCTAATGTTATAAGGAGTAACTTAGGCTACTTTTATTTTAGAAATTTAATTTATTTTGGGTACTACAGGATGGTTTTTTGTGCTACAACACAAGCGAAGCAAGGGAGAGTCACGACTCACGAGTTATAGATACAAACATTCGTGCTCATCAGTCATCACATAAATAAATTCACCAAGCGGGACTCGAACTCGCGACCGCTGACACAACTCGCAGGGTTACTACAGATTAAGCAATGTGGCAGCAAAGGTTTATTCAATTACTAGCGACTCGCCCTCGCTTTGCTCGGGCTCTTCTAGATTTAGCACAGGCAAAGCCGCGGAATCTACTAACTATGCATATAAACCTCCCTCTTTAATCACTCTATCTATTAAAAAAATCGCATCAAAATCCGTTGCGTAGTTTTAAAGATTTAAGCGTACATAGGGATATAGGGACAGAGAAAGCGACTTTGTTTTATACTATGTAGTGATTTATTTACTAGCGATCAAGCGCAAGCGAAACCGTGGGTTCTTCCCTTTCCTTTCCGTCAATTCTGTATCAAACGTCATAAGATTACATTAAAAAAGTTTATATTCTAAAGCGCTAAGGTTAGATTTAATTTAATTTTATATGGTGGTTAATTATTGTTGAATTTTCTTATTTTCCCCGTAATTTTCTTAATTTTTTCTTTCATAAGAACCTTCTCCCGACATTAACAAACACAACAAAAAAAGAATTTGCGAAATCGGTCTAGCCGTTCACGCGTGATGACGTGATCAATCTAAATAGGGATTCATTTTTATATATATAGATTTCAATTTTCAATGTTCCATTATCGATTTAGCTCGTGGTATATGCGTCAGACTCGCACTTGTCCGATTTTTTTATGACAAATGATCTATACATCATTATTTTTAAAAGTCGGTTACTTTAAAAACTCGATATCGTCAATAAATTCAAAAATAACAAACCAATCTGATTATATTATGCTTAAAATTCAATAATATTGAGTTCAGTCGGTTGGAAGCCTCGGCGACGTGACAGGCATGCGTTGATGGCGGCGGCGGAAATATCTATCGAAAATTAACAGCATGTTACGCAGTGGCAATTGTATCGGTAGTCGTAGGTTTGATTTTAATTCTCTCGCCAGTTCTTTTAGGTCAGAGGTTTCTTCTTTCCGAATTGGTGGTAGATTCATGACGTTCAGTAAGAAATTGTTACAATTTTTATGCTGAATAAAATATTTAGATTTGATTCAATAAGGTAATCCAGTAGTACTATAGGGTCGCTTGGATAACCGAGTGAAGCGGGTTCAAATCCGGGTATGCACTTTTGATATTTTCATGCCTAAATCATTCATATCGTCGCTGTAGAAAGATAACCTCGTATGTTCAGAGATCCAAACTTTACAGGAAACGAAAAAATGGTTCATTTTGTCAATGTTTTTCAAACAAGAGGTTTTCGTTTTACTCCAAATATGGCACTAGTAGTCATGTATTGCGTTTATATTATACTAGCTGTACCCGCGGCTTCGCTCGCGTTCATTTTTTTAATTACTTATCAACCTCATTGGGTTAATCTGTAGGATGCCTGAAAGTTTCTTCAAAATTACTCTAGCTATTTCAGAACCCATCGTTAATACACTCCTGAGCCGCACGGCTACCTATTTTTGACAAACAATTTTTTAATTTTTCGTAAAAATATTTTTTTGATAAAAAGTATCCTATGTTACTTCTAATACCTCCAAGAATATTTGTGTACAAAGTTTCATGATGATCGGTTGAGTAGTTCTCGCGTGAAAGCGTAACAAACAAACTTACACTCACATTTATAATTTTAGTAAGGATAAGGATTCTATTTTATATTACGGTTTCGCAGTAATATAAAATAAGTAATTTTCATTTGATTTCTACAAAAAAAATATATGTTTGACACACGAGGTTTTCATTCTACAGCGACGATAACATGATTACCACTTGTCTTACGGTGAAGGAAAATATCGTGAGGAAACCTGCATGTCTGAGAGAACCAAGCAAAAGAAGTCCGCCATCTCACAATAGTCCAGCGTGGTGGACTATGGCCTGATCCCCTCGTATTAAAGAGAAGCCCACCCCCAGCAGTGGGACGTTAAAAAGGGCTGACTACATATTTGTAGTACCCATTGTCACGGTTCAATCTGACATTTCACATAGGTATATATTTTTAATTCATCGTCATTGTGTCTTTATAAATGTTAGGAACTAGGTAGTGGGTTTTCTAGGCGACATTGGCGAAGTCAGCTGTGCCCAACTGGCACTTATGGAAGCCATTGAAGGAAATAATTGAATTGAACTAGTGGGTTCGAATCCCAGATTAATATTAGCGTTTTTAGTTAGCTTATGTTTTGAAGCCTTGCTTGTTTTATAAACAATATATATCTTAGCAACAGAAAGACGGAATTTTATCTCTTATATATATTTTACTAGCGATTCACCCAGTTCGTTCCTAGATTTAGCGCGAGCGAAGCCGCGGGTTCCACTAGTAGATGTATACCAAAAACTTGACAAATTACACCTTCTTCGAGGACCACTCTATCTATTGGTGAAAACAGTATAAAAATCGATGCAGTAGTAGTAAAAGGACTAAGTTATACTATGTTCTACTAGTTAAACTAAATAAATTTTCGAAAATATAACCTCCTCCTTTTTTGAAGACAGTTAAAAGTAGCATTTAGTAGCCTTTTCGGTTAAATAGGACAATAACATTGGCTATCTGCGAGTGAAAGTCCCGTCAAAATCGGTCCAGCCATTTCAGAGATTACCCGGAACCAGGCGCGGTCGCAGCCTGAAATTTTGGAGGGGGTCACTCAATACACATTATTGCACAAGACACCATTTTTTTTAACCGACTTCAAAAAAGGAGGAGGTTATATGTTCCATTGTAGGTATATATTTTTTTTATGTATGTTCACCGATTTCTCCGCCGTCTGTGGGCCAATTTCAAAAATTTTTCTGTTGTTCGGTAGAGTATAGCTCCGAGGGGGTCCTATTGTCACCAAGTCAGATTCTGATGATGGGATCCCAGGGAAATCGAGGGCAACTCTCAAATTTTATAGGCACCTATTAAGTTTTTGATATATTTTCTAAAGATGTTCAAGCATTTGTGTCTGAAAATCATTATTTCATGTGGATGAGCTGATGATGGAAGGTACAATTCCTCGACGGTTATTTTTATGTTAGTTCATTAATTTCTGCGTCAAATGTTGGCTGATTACAATTTTTTTTTGTTCGGTAGGGTATACTTCCAAGATATTCGCATTATCACCAAGTCAGGATATGATGATGGGATCCTAAGGAAATCCAGGGCTACTCTCAAATTTTATAGGCATTTATTACGTTTTTCATATATTTTCTAAAGCTGTTCAAGAATTTGTGATGATGTAAGGTATATCTCCTCAACGGTTAGGAGTTGAAAGAAAATTCTTTTAATATTATACGTACTTATGAACCGATAGTCGCATTCCTTCAAGATATTAGGTTGATCTGATAATAGAAGATACATCTTATCAGGAGTTACGTGGAAAAAAAGACCACAAATCTCGATTGACTATTGTCGTACACTCCAAAACTTTGCTAACTTATTGGAGCAGTAGTTTAGTTAGCCTACCAATATTATATTTAAACAAAATATCTAATTTCCACAAAAAAATTAAAAATAAATTATTTTTTTAACAAAACGTTACAAATCACCGACTCCACCAATAACTAAGTAATTAAAATTATTTGTTCTGTTTTTAGTTTCGATTTGTAACGTTTTGAAGTCGGTTTTATACATTACTTATAAAACAAATGGAAGTCGTCTTTTTTTACTTGCGAATCGGGTGATAATATTTGAGACGTCTATTCTAGTACTATTTCCGGGTGAATGTTTAGAAGAGCTAAACCTGTTAATCGCTCTTCTAACAATTTTCATCATGTTCATAAAAACACCACTAGATGTCAGCAAACTATAAATATATCGCTGTTAGGCGATAGCTAGAAATTTCTTTTATTATTTGGCAAATTTTTGAGATTTTTCAATTTGACCTTAGATTTTGGGGGGGGGTCATGTCCCCTGTGACCCCCCCCTTCGGACCGCGCCTGCCCGGAACAAGCAGACAGGGAGACAAAAATTTAAAAAAATTGGTTTTTTGTTGCTAGTACCGTATATACTTTCATTTGTATTTAGTGAAAAGCTGTTAATTTGAAATTAAAAACAGACACTTTAATTTTATTTACATATTATATGTATAGATTGTATTTAGTGATTAGTCACAAGAGTTTCGAACTCAGCAGTTGAAGGGTTAAATATTTGTAGATAATGCTATCTGTTATTTTATATCGAAAACGGGTTTTTGTCACTCCGTCATGTAAAAACCACTGAACGCTACGTTTGGTCTTTCGGCAGTGACCCTACTTTTGCGCCAGCGGTCGCGGGTTCGAGTCCCGCTGGGGGCATTCATTTGTTGAGCACGAATGTTTGTTCTCCAGTCATGGGTGTTAATATTTATATTATGTATGTATTTAAAATTTATATGTGTAGTATATCAACTATCTGGTATCCGTAACACAAGCCTCGTAGCTTACCACGGAACTAGAGGGCGCTCTTGTAAACATGTCCCAACATATTTATTTATTTATTTATAATGTACTGTGGTACTTTGACTCGGAATTGTCCCTAATAATAAAACTATACTAGACTAGTGAGTTGTCGTCGCTTCACTCGGGTGCAATCCGGTACTTTTGCGACTACTTGCAGGTTTTTCGATATAGTGGAGTGCATCAAATCAAAATATTTTATTCAGCTTAAAAATTCTTACAATTTCTTACTGAACATCATGAGTCTACCACCAGTTCGGAAGGAAGAAACCTCTGACCTGAGAAGAACTGGCGAAAGAAACTCAGCGGGACTCACAATTTTCTGAAATTTGGGCCAGCGATCGCGGGTTCGAGTCCCGCTGGGGGCATTCATTTCTTAAACACGGACGTTTGTACTCTAGTCATGGGTGTTTATATTTATAATTTGTAATTGTATGTATTTAAAAGTTATATATGTAGTATATCAACTATCTGGTATATAAAACAAGCCTCATAGCTTACCACGGAACTAGATGGCGCTGTGTGTAATAATGTCCCAACATATTTATTTATTTCTGGGATCCTGTTGTAACAAAATCTATAAGAAAAATACTCGTACACCTCGATAGTTAGGTACTGTATATAAAACAAATCCCACGAAAAATAGGCGATTTTAGTAATTTAACCAAACATCCGCGGGGCAATGAAAAATCCTGACGTTTATCTAACAGAATAGCCCCACAAATTTCATTAAATTTTTAAACAAATACAAACACGCGTCTATATTGAATAGATCTGCGCACTTCCGCTTCCGGCCACGCCCACTTACATTCCTCCCTCCCGCATGTACCCCCTCGCCCTCACAAGCTCACCCCTGATCAAGCCCTCTTTAAATATTTTACGAGATGGGATGATCTTTTGAACAAATACAAGATTAATTTTATAAGTTAAACTCCAGTGTAATCTGAATGTTAGATAGCGGGTTCGAATCCCTTTTTGGAAACGTTTCATCGATCCGGCTTGAGGCCTGACAGAATGTGTTGCTAAGGACATAGTCTATCCAGTCGTGCAGGATAAACAATAAAGCCAAACCTTATTTTCTTTCATTTAATATATAAAAATCTCGTGTCACAGTGTTTGTTATCGAACTACACCGAAACGACTTGATCCAATTTATTTTTTATTTTTAGACAAAAAAAAGTATTTTTATTTCTTTTTTATGATTTGCCACCAAAAATATTTATAACCCTAATTATTCATCCTTCTCCTATTTTTTAATAGTGATTAGAACGCGGAACGTTATATACAAATCAATGGCTAGACTGAATTAAATAGTTCTTTTTAGGGTTCCGTACCTCAAAAAGTAAAATAATGAACCCTTATAAGATCCACGATTCTTGTCCGTCTGTCCGTGTGTCACCACCGATGTACTTAGGAAGTCCCCTCCCTAGCAGGTTCAAATAGGTTTTGTGTAGAAAAACTATATGGTAGTTCCTGTTCAACTAAAATCATGAAATTTGGCAAAAAGCTAGTAAAGGAAAAATGACCAAAAAATGAAAAAATATTTAATTTTAAGGCATACATAGTTAACGCCAGTTAAAATGTCTTCTGAGTTGTATGGGCGTTCATATGATTTAGAAGCTATATATATATATAGATAGCTTTCGCTTCTTTTGTAACTGCCTACTCCAAATTGTTTAGAAGAGTATGTTCCATGGCAAAATCCTTGTATATTAAAGATAAAATAAGAAATGCGCATGATAAAATCAAAATGACATGGAACATAATTGCTTGTGAAAGTGGAAGAGTCGCAGATCGCAGCTTCGATTTTAAGTTAAATATTAATGAAAATTTTATTACTTCAGACCGAGAAGTTGCATCTGAGTTTGAAAAATTTTCACTGACACTCCACTTTCAACAACGCAATCACTTAATTCGTCTCCCGACATTGCCGAACTTTTGCTAAAGAAAAACGTCAAAGAATGTAATGTTATATTTAAATTTAAACAAGTAAACCCCAAAGACATAATGGTAGCCTTCAGAAGTCTGGACCTCAAGAAAACAGCTGATCTATGGGGTATATCTGTAAAAGTTGTTAATTCGATAATTGATGTTGTTGCGCCTCATCTTGCTACTATATTTAATGGCTGTATAGAACATGGTGTTTTTCCTGATCTAATGAAACACAGTAAAGTCATTCCTATTTTTAAATCAGGTAGTACCTTAGACCCCAATAATTTTAGACCGATTTCAGTACTCCCAACATTTAGTAAAATTTTTGAAAAAATCATACTCGGGCAAATGTTACTGCATTTCAATGCACACAATCTACTTCATAAGAAACAATTCGGTTTTACGAAAGGTCGCTCCACAGCAGATGCTAGTGTTGAGCTAGTAAAAAATATTTTTGAGGCTTGGGAGAGGTCACAGGATGCTCTTGGGATATTCTGTGACGTATCCAAGGCCTTTGATTGTGTGCATCACGAGACGTTGATCAGGAAACTGCATCATTATGGGATTAGATATAAGGCACTCAACCTCCTGAATTCCTATCTCAGTAATAGAATTCAGAGGGTTGATGTAAATGGTAAGAGATCTCCTGGAGCTCCGTTTGCTATGGGGGTTCCACAAGGTTCTATTCTTGGTCCATTTCTCTTCCTAATTTACATAAATGATTTGCCATTCTTTGTACAGGACAAACATGAGATAGTATTGTTCGCAGATGACACATCACTTATTTTTAAGGTAAAACGTAATTTACTTATGTACGACGATGTAAACGATGCTCTCTCAAAGGTTGTCTATTGGTTCGATTCGAATAATTTATTATTAAATAACAAAAAAACAAAATTAATAAAATTTACAACACCTAATGTTAAAATTGCTGATAATGGTGTAGTATTGGGTGGAGATATGTTAAGGCCGATAGAATCAACTAAATTCCTAGGTATCATCATAGATTCGAAATTACAGTGGAATCTCCATATTGAGGGGCTAGCGAAAAGACTCAGCTCTGCAGCGTTTGCGGTAAAAAAAATTAGACTTATTACAGACGTAGATACAGCTCGCGTAGTATATTTTAGTTATTTTCATAGTATTATGTCGTATGGAATCCTATTATGGGGTAATGCAGCTACCGTTAATGCCATTTTTGTCCTGCAGAAAAGAGCTATTCGTGCCATATATAGTTTAGGACCTAGAGTATCATTAAGAGAAAAGTTTAAAGAAATAAAAATATTGACTGTTGCTTCCCAATACGTGTACGAAAATGTTATGTATGTTCATAAAAATATACACGAATTTCCCAAGAATTGCGACATGCATAGCATTAATACTAGGAGCAAACATAAACTTGTAATGCCTGTGACTCGCTTACGCCGAGTCAGTAACTCTTTTTATGGACAATGTATACGTCTATACAACAGGATCCCAGAGAACGTTCAAAAAGCTTCTATTGCCAAATTTAAAAAAATTGTGAAGGAACGTTTGTGTACTAAAGGCTATTATTCGATTAACGACTTTTTAGAAGACAGTACGCCTTGGGAATGATGTGATCGCCGCCAGGCTATTTCAACATATAGAATTATTGTTAATCTACAATTTAATTTAAAAAAAAGAGTGAGAATACGATAAAAAACAAATTAGTCCCGCTGAGTTTCTTTCGCCAGTTCTTCTCAGGTCAGAGGTTTCTTCTTTCCGAACTGGTGGTAGACTCATGACGTTCAGTAAGAAATTGTAACAATTTTTATGCTGAATAAAATATTTTGATTTGATTTGATTTGATTTTAGAAGACTAGCTTAATTGTTATAGATAATAGTTCGGAACCCTTCGTGCGCGAGTCGGACTCGCACTTGACGAGATTTTTTTGTCTAATAGACCTCTAATAAAAAGTCAGTGACTTACTATCTATCGACCTCTAATAAAAAGTCAGTGACTTATTAATCAAAAAAACAGACAAGGCAATTGTTTATATACATTTAATCAACTTGCTCAAGTAAAGGGTCCGCCCCTAGTGATGTAATTGACCCTCTGCTATTATTTACGGGTTTCACAAAACGGCACAACACTAATGCGCGAATTAATATTTAAGCCCCGCGGGATTTCGCGATTTGAATTAGGGTTGAACAAACTGAAAATAGTATTTGTTGCTTTACTATAATGTGGCAGTGGTGGCCCAGCGGTAACGCGCTCGCTTGGATAACCTAGAGATGTAGGTTCAAATCCGGGTCTCGGAACTCTGATATTTTCATGATCACTACTTGTCTTACGGTGAAGGAAAATATCGTGAGAAAACCTTCATGTTTGAGAGAACCAATCAAGTTTTTCAAAAGACATGTGAAGTCCGCCAACACACACTAGGCCAGGCCTATGGCCTGATCCCCTTTGTATTGAAGGAGGTCCAAGGAGCGGAGCATCAATGCAAAATGTTGCAAAAACGGGAGAAAAATATTTCTTTTGATTTTCAGCCTTTAAAATGCGAGCGGAGCCGCAGGAAGGGTTAGTTAAATATAAAAAAAATATCGCCGGACAAAGCTAGGTCGTTTGTAGGTACTAACAATGAGACACCCCTGTTGTGTTTCCTTCGAAGTACTATCTAAATATTGGTAATAGTCCCCAGTGGCTCAGATCTCGGGGGGCTTGTAATGTAGCGTAATGGAGCGGGTCGCAAGTTGAGATAAGAGGGAAAAGAATCACTGTTTTTCAATTTTTGTTTGAGACTAGCATTTCTCGCGGCTTCGCACGCGTTCCAAGGGCCGGAAATCAAATTTTTTCTGAGTTTCACGGTATGGTACCTCGCAGAACTAACGCCCACCCTTCCCGTTTTTGTCACATTTTTCATTGATGCTCCGCTCCTTTTGGTCGTAGCGTGATGCAATATAGCCTATAGCCTTCCTCGATAAACGGACTATCCAACACAAAAAGAATTTTTCAATTCGGACCAGTAGTTCCTGAGATTAGCGCGTTCCAAACAAACAAACTCTTCAGCTTTATAATATTAGTATAGAATACTAACTTATAGAGATTAGTGGTTTCAAATATTTTAATCTTGATTAAAATTTTAATATTGGCTTTAATGTTTCTCGACGTTTCGAATCTAACATCTAAATAAATACTGTAAAAAATTCAAGAGATAATTTTATTCAAATCGTCGGATATTTGCGTAAATCTAAGAAAGTTCTTATTATAAAATATCAAGTTTAATTTATACTTATACTAGCGACTCGCCCTCGCTTCGCTTGGGCTCTTTGGGGCTTTTGTTCCGCTAGTTGTGCATATAAACCTTTCTCTTGAATCACTCTATCTATTAAAAAAACCGCATCAAAATCCGTTGCGTAGTTTTAAAGATTTAAGCGTACATAGGGACATAGGGACAGAGAAAGCGACTTTGTTTTATACTATGTAGTGATGCATACGTACTGACACATATTTTTATATTTTGGTTTGTTCATATCATTATTCCGCTTCATTAACTAACAGTGTCCCGCGGCGACACCCCGCCGGCGTGATGTTACAGATAAGGTGAATAATTTAGGCATTCCTTTAAATATCTAGCAAATGCGCCTATTTCATACCGAAAAATCTTGATTCATTTGGATGAATGGATCGTCCCTAGAAACGGTTAGAAGATTTTTCAGATTCTTCATATAAAGTTGCGAAAGCCTTTAGACCTCCTTAATCCGGCCCTGTTTCTTAGGGGACGTGTACTAACTATAAACTACCTCCCTGCCAAATCGCATCTTTATATGTCAAGCAGTTTTCAATATTTCGTGAAGTTACATTTCTCTTTTATCCATTGCCAAGACAATAGAGAGAATTTCTATGGAATGCCAGAAATACATTTCAACGGTAACATAACGATTGTTAGCTCTGATACAAAGAGAATATAACAAACTAAATAAGCTTCTTAAAGAGGGGGCCACTGGCTTCTAGTTCGAATTCATTTCTAACGAGGGGTCAAGCCATAGTCCACCGCGCTGGCCTAGTGAGTGTTGGCGGACTTCACATGTCTTTCGAAAACTTGCTATGTTCTCTCAGACATGCAGGTTTCCTCACGATGTTTTCCTTCACCGTAAGACAAGTGGTAATCATGATAGAAATGATTCGCACATGAAAATATCAGAGGTGCGAGACCCGGATTTGAACCCGCATCACTTGGTTATACAAGCGAGCGCGCTACCACTGCCTATACATATTATAATTAAAATTAAAGTCTGTTTTTAATTTCAAATTAACGGCTTTTAAGTATTTTATATATAGCTTTTAAGTACGGTACTTACATAAAAAAAAATTGTGTGTCTGTTTGTTCCGGCTAATCTCTGAAACGGTTGGGCCGATTTCGACGGGACTTTCACTTTACAAATAGCTAATATTATAAGGAGTAAATTAGGCAACTTATTATTTTATTAGAAAACTAGCGAGTAACTAGCTTGATTTAGCACAGGCAAAGCCGCGGGATCCGCTAGTTATGCATATAAACCTTCCTCTTGAATCACTCTATCTATTTAAAAAAACCGCATCAAAATCCGTTGCGTAGTTTTAAAGATTTAAGTATAAATAGGGATATAGGGACAGAGAAAGCGACTTTGTTTTATACTATGTAGTGATAGTGATTAAAAAACCGTTTAATTTACTATAACTTACGCCATATATACTTTAAATAAGTTGATATAGATTAAAAAAATCATTTTCGTATAAACAGAATAAAAATAGAGAATACAAAGGGAAGTGAACCAGCGCTTTTTATTGTTTGCGAACTCGACACGTATTAAGGAATTAGTTTATTAGTTCAAGTTGTCGTAGGGAGCCGCAGACTTGCGACTTGTCGTAGTTACCCGACTTTAATAAAGGAGGTGCTTGATTTGAGTGTATGTTTGTGTGTTTGTTTTAAGATAATTTTGTCAAATATCACAATACTTTCTTAGGTTTACGCGAATACTTGACATTATAAATGACACTATCTTTTCGGATTTTGTCGCGGATTTATTAAGATTTTTGGTTCCCGACGTTTCGAATGCTTTACAGCGCACATGGTCACGGGAGAGACTAAGGTATTAGACGTCTCAGGGGGTTATATACTTGTTACAGACAGTGCCTACCGACAATTTACAAAAATTTTTCAAGATGGCATCAAAGTACCTTAAAATTATACATTTTCATTCTAAACATTTAAAAAAAATTAAAATTTTGAATTATACTTATTATAAATATGGCAATATTATTAACTTATTTTTAGCTACTATAATTATAATTATTACAATTTTTATTTACGCCGGGAACCAAAAATCATAATAAATCCGCGACAAAATCCGAAAACATAGTTTCATTTATTTGTCAAATATGCCTAACTTTTATGATTTTTAACCAATTTCTTATATTACATAGTCAGATTTGTAGTCTTTCGCCAGTTCTTCTCAGTTTAGAGGTTTTCACATTATTTTCCTATAGATTCGTTTGGATTAGTTTGTAGTGACCTTGCTTTCTGCGCCAGCGGTCGCGGGTTCGAGT
Source organism: Boloria selene (assembly GCA_905231865.2). Classification (NCBI taxonomy): domain Eukaryota; kingdom Metazoa; phylum Arthropoda; class Insecta; order Lepidoptera; family Nymphalidae; genus Boloria; species Boloria selene. The sequence continues at coordinate 6,824,060 of HG993160.1, forward strand.
CCCGCTGGGGGCATTCATTTGTTATTCTCAGATGTTTGTACTCCAGTCATGGGTGTTTATATTTATAATATAATACATAATTTTAAATATATACTTTTTTATAAAAGTTATATATTTAGTATGTCAACTATCTAGTATCCGTAACACAAGCATCGTAGCTTACCACGGAACTAGATGGCGCTGTTGTAAGTATGTCTTAACATATTTATTTATTTATTCTGCCGCAGTTAGGTAAAAAGCTAGAGTTAGTAGTAGTAATACTATAGTATTATGTGCTCTTTGGTAATATATAAAATAACTCCCTGAACTACAGCTAATCTATACTTAATATAATATTATAAAGAAGTAAAGTTTGTGTGTTTGTATATTTGTTAAATTGTAAGGGGTAATCTCGGGATCTACTGAACCGATTTTAAAAATTCTTTCACCAATAGAAAGCCACATTATTGCTGAGAGTCATAGGTTATATAAAAAACCGAAAAATAAAAAGGCTTTTACGTGGGAGTCCGTTTTGCAAAGTGAATCGGAGAAAAAACGGTCGAATGAAAGCGTTTCTTACGAACGCTGCCTTAACTATGAAAGATATATTTTTGAGTTCTAGAGAAAAGATGTGGAGCTTAAAAATGCCTACAAAAAAGTCAAAGACAGCATATGTCTAACTTTTATATTTAAGTTACAAAAAGTAGTTTTTTTAATATTAATAAAATAATTTAAATTATTTAAACACTCTATTAACATTATGCCCAACGAAGTGGGCACGGGTCATGACTAATAGCATAATAATATAATTGTATAATAAATAAATTAATAATTAATAATTGTAACAATATTCCTAAATATAATGTTTATAAACAGTATACTTTAGTTAAAAAATATCGCCTAAAAACAAGATGTGAATGACTCACTGTACGATTTCCTCTGGTTTATACCGTGTTTACGTTTGATCGTACAGAAATATTCCCGCAGTCATATAAATAAAGTTTAGTTAGTTTAAATATTAAGTACCAACTATCGTCATAATCTCTATTTATATTTATCTTCACTCGGGTTCTTCCCTAGGTTTAGCGTCAGCGAAGCCACGGGTTCCGCTAGTTAAAATAAATAAAACTCCTAAAATATTACCTCTTCCTTTATTGAAGTCGGTTACAAAGTAGTTAAGTCACGCCTTATAACATCAGCTATCTGCGAGTGAAAGTCCCGTCAAAATCGGTCCAGCCGTTTCAGAGATTAGCCGGGACAAACAGACAGGAAGACAAAAATTTTAAAAACTGGTTTTTTGTTGCTAAACTTTAAACGACACGTTTGGCTCAGTTGGCAGTGACCCTATTTTCTGCGCCAGCGGTCGCGGGTTCGAGTCCCGCTGGGGGCATTCATTTGTTGAGTACGAATGTTTGTTCTCCAGTCATGGGTCCCAAATGTCCCAACATATTTATTTATTTATTTATTTAATATGCATTTAGTAAAAAGCTGTTAATTTGAAAGTAGTAGTAGTTGATAATACTTTAGTATAAGTTTTTATTGTTTTGAGTGAAGGAAGTCTGCGTCGTGTTTGAACGAAGGTGTAGTCGAATGCATTACTTGATTGAAAAACTATTAATAAAAGTTTGTCCACTTCATCTACAGTACATGTATAGTTTGTAGAGTTGGTGGGAGGTCGCGGGTTCGATTTTCATTAAAACACGTTTATTATTGTCATCGCTTGTTATGTTTAATATTACCTACTATTGAGAAACAATGTATCTGTCTCCTTGGAATAAATCTATACTAATATTATAAAGCTGAAGAGTTTGTTTGTTTGTTTGGTTGAACGCGCTAATCTCAGGAACTACTGGTCCGAATTGAAAAATTCTTTTTGTGTTGGATAGTCCGTTTATCGAGGAAGGCTATAGGCTATATTACATCACGCTACGACCAATAGGAGCGGAGCATCAATGAAAAATGTTGCAGAAACGGGAGAAAAATATTTCTATTGATTTTCAGCCTTTAGAACGCGAGCGGAGCCGCGGGAAAGGTTTTATTGTTTAGGTTGTTTAATAATAAGTGTTTAATAAATGTATTTACAAAAGATTTTAAAACTGGAATTTTGAGCTGCTCTGATGATGGAGTTAGAAGGTGGATAGCGAAATTCTTTAACGGCTACTGTAAAGCAAACGTACAAACATACAAGTTATCACATTCTCTATTAAATAGCTAAATTAAAAAGGCTAGTTAGCTAATTACAAAAACGCCCACCCATCCAAAAGCGGCTTATGTCAACAACGCTTAACCCAACACCCCGTGAAATGACCACTGAATATTGCACGGGGTTGGAATACCATGTAATGGATTAGCCGCTTTTATGGTAAATAGAAGGGTTAATTTCTATTGTTTGCTCAACTGCGGCGGTTAAAATGGGTTGTGTTTCAATTATTTAGTTTCATTAATTTTCGTCTAGTTTTCGTAATTTAACTACGGTTGAAGGGAATCCCACTCCCAGTTGTGGGATGTCAAAGGTATAATTATTTGAACAACTTTTAAAGTTCACTCAGACGCGTAATTTTTCCTTACGATGTTTTCCATCGTAAGACAAGTAGTAATCATGTTGCAATGATAAGTTTCCTCAAGACCTCCCAATAAAGTAAGACATCATAAACTAGTTATGGGATATTGTTAATTGTATCCAATATTTTGGCATTAATAAATAAAAAAAATAATTAAACATTTTAATATTAAAAAAATCATTTTTTTTGTAAAAAGTTTTATTTACGAGTAGGTAGACTGGGTACGGTTGAAACATTTTAGCGTTTATCGCCCTTTGCATCGGGATAAGTTTAGCGAGCGATGACGAAAATATATTAAATAAGAGATCATATATCCTTCTACTAAAGGGCAATGTTATTTGAGAATCAAATCAAATCAAATCAAATCAAAATATTTTATTCAGCATAAAAATTGTTACAATTTCTTACTGAACGTCATGAGTCTACCACCAGTTCGGAAAGAAGAAACCTCTGACCTGAGAAGAACTGGCGAAAGAAACTCAGCGGGACTAATGTTTTTTTTTTAATCTTAATCTCATTCTTTTTTTTTTTTAAATTAAATTGCATATTTACAATAATTCTATATGTTGAAATAGCCTGGCGGCGATCACATCATTCCCAAGGCGTACTGTCTTCTAAAAAATCGTTAATCGTATAATAACCCTTAGTACACAAACGTTCTTTCACAATTTTTTTAAATTTGGCAATAGAAGCTTTTTGAACGTTTTCTGGGATCCTGTTGTATAGGCGTATACATAGTCCATAAAAAGAATTACTAACTCGGCGTAAGCGAGTTACAGGCATTACAAGTTTATGTTTGCTCCTAGTATTAATGCTATGCATGTCGCAATTCTTGGGAAATTCGTGTATATTTTTATGAACATATATAACATTTTCGTACACGTATTGAGAAGCAACAGTCAATATTTTAATTTCTTTAAACTTTTCTCTTAATGATATTCTAGGGCCTAAACTATAAATAGCACGAATAGCTCTTTTCTGCAGGACAAAAATAGTATTAACAGTAGAAGCATTTCCCCATAATAAGATTCCATAGGACATAACACTATGAAAATATTATAAATGAAACTATCTTTTCGGATTTTGTCGCGGATTTATTATGATTTTTGGTTCCCGACGTTTCGAATGCTTTACAGCAATCATGGTCACGGGAGAGACTAAGGTATTAGACGTCTCAGGGGGTTATATACTTGTTACAGACAGTGCCTACCCACAATTTTTTTTTTTACAAATATTCAAAATGATAGAGTATAAAACTATACATTTCAATTCTATACTTTTAAAATTTTAAATTATATTATAAATATGGCAATATTATTAACTTATTTTAGCTACTATAATTATAATTATTACAATTTTCTAACATTTGTTAATATTTTAATATTTTAACATTTAACATTTTGAATGTTGAACTGTGTAAGACCAAGCGGCATAGCAATAGGTAAAATCCATGAGATGTCGTATATTGACATTGTCTTGCCGGAATAGCTTCGCATCCATCCATCACAGGCAGAACTTACAGCTTTCTTCAGCGGACCGAATACAGATCGATCAAGCGGTTGGAGTTTATGTGAGCAGTGGGGAGGAAACGACAGCATCACCATACCATTTGTCTTAATCAAAAATTTTTATAGCTCACGCTCTTGTTCCTGGTTAAACACTCGATTGTGAGCCTTATATATTTCTTGATTTTGATCGCCGCTAGTCGCATGCCGTTTACGTACAATCCTCAACAGGGAACAGTGATTCAGTCTCTACTTAACGAAGATCCGGCTTTTACATCTTCATAGGCTTGTTTGTACGTTGATAAGTCGGCATGACCTCTCGTAGTCTTCCTTTGGCGTACCCTTGGTATCTAAGAAACAAGAAAATTAAATAAGTAAACTGTTTCAACCGTACCCACAAAAAATGTTTCAACTGTCACCACCCCCCCCCCCCCCCCTTTCTAGGTATAAAACGGTTCACAATAAGAATGATAGTAACTTTGAATAAAAAGTAAATATACAGTCTTATTCTACAATCTTCAATTAAAACGATACAAAACTCTCAATACTCTAACTTTAACAAAACCACAATAATTACAAAAATGCAAGAACAAAAAATACTTACTTTTCCGTCATAAAACACAATGAGGCCTCCTATACACCAACACAGCGCGCGAAGTGCAACGCAACACAAACATTCGTGCTGTGACTTGTCGCCCGCTTCGTTCTCTCCTTGTAACCCTCACCTCATCACGCATAACTTCGAAGATATTCGCTTTGTTTCAACCGTCCACCGTTTCAACCGTACCCAGTCTACCTACTGCTGTCCGCACCGCTGTACCGCTGAGACAGCGGTAGCCCAGTGGTAACGCGCTCGCTTGGATAACCGAGTGATGCGGGTTCAAATCCGGGTCTCGCACCTCTGATATTTCATGTGCGAATCATTTCTATCATGATTACCAATTGTCTTACGGTGAAGGAAAACATAGTGAGGAAACCTGCATGTCGGAGAAAACCTAACAAGTTTTTCGAAAGGCATGTTAAGTCCGCCAACACGCACTAGGCCAGCGCGGTGGACTATAGCCTGATCCCCTTTGTACTGAGGGAGGCCCGTGCCCAGCAGTGGGACGTTGAAAAGGGCTGATGATGAATGATGATGATGATGATGATTTGTTATAAGTACTTATAGTTTTCATAACTATTGTGCATAAGTGTGTGTAAATTATTTCATTAATTAATATATGTACAAAAGACGACGATGTTCGGTCCAGCTTGTAGTGATCCTACTTGCTGTGCAAATACTGTAGGGGCGAGTTCGAGTCCCGAAGGGGGTATTAATTTGTAAGACGAGTACGAATGTTTGTGCGTTAGTCATGAGTGTTTATATTTATAACTAGTATATCTCGCGGCTTAGCACGCGTTTTAAAGACCGGAATTCTCTCTGAGTCGCGAGGTATGATACCTCGCAGAACTAACGTCCGCCATTCACGTTTTTGCAACATTTTTCATTGATGATCCGCTTCTATTGGTCTTAGCGTGATTTATAGCCTATAGCCTTCCTCGATAAACGGACTATCCAACACAAAAATAATTTTTCAAATCGAACAAACAAACAAACAAACAAACTCTTCAGCTTTATAATATTAGTTTAGATATGTATGTGTGTAAAGTTATATAATATGTGTAGTATATCTGGTATCCGTTACACAAGCCTCGTAGCTACCATGGAACTGGAACGGAACACTTAAAAATCAATTATTACAAATTTTATACGAGTTAATATAGATTTTGGAAGTCTGTATGTACATCTGATATTTAAATTAGGCAAGCAAAGCCACGTGCCAACGTTAGTACCTAATCTACTATCTATACAGAGTGAGCCCGCGAGAAACGCCGGATGCGAAAGTTAAACTTTAATATTACATCTAAGGACTCTTTTGAGAAATTATATTCGATATACGAACGTCAGGAACAAGTGTAGGGACTCCATTTTGTATTGAGGTGCGGGATATTCCACTTTTTTAAATAGATTTTAACACAAGAGCATGTCTGAACTTCAATGCTTAAAGATAAACAATGTTTAAAAAATATGTATTAATAAAACTTTTATTCATACATATTTTTTCTCCCTGTTAGTCAAATTTGCTTGTAGCACAAAAAATGAAGGACTCGCACACAAACTTGCAAGAGCCCTGAGACCTCTTTAATCCGACCCTGCAGCAAAATCCGATCTTAGCCGACTTTTACTGACTATAAACTACCTAACTACCACCTAATATATTTCGTGATGAGTGACTGAGTGAGTGATCTTTCGTTTTTATTTATTAAGATAACCAGAGTCGTAAATTACCTAATTGCGGTAACTATTATGACAATTTGTCAATGGCATATTTAATGGAATGCATCAACGACTTATAATTATCACATACTAGTGACTCACCCTGGCTTCGCTCGAGTTCGTCCCTAGGGGGTACCCCTTTTGTATAAGTGATTTACAAACTTAATTTTTTTTAATTATAAAAACATTTCGAGCCATTCTCGAGTTTTGCGTTTACTAACTTTCATTTTTATTTATATAGATAGATAGATATTATCTTAGAATTTTTTTGTCATTGATTGAATTTAAGTAGTTTCTTTGAATCTTCTAAATAACAAAGTAATAATAATCTTTTTTTAACTTATTATGTATAACTGTGTTGTGATTTTAATTACCGTTTTATCAACATAAGTATTTCGACGATCGTTATAAAGTTGAAGATAAAAGGTCGCCGTGTGGGTGAAGTTATGATAATAATTAAATATTTATATGTTAGTACATTAACACACAGCGCCTAGTTCTAGTTCAGTAGTAAGCTACGAGGCTTATGTTACGGATACCAGATAGTTGATAAACTACATATATAAATTTTAAATACATACATAATATAAATATAAACACCCATGACTGGAGAACAAACATTCGTGCTTAACAATTGAATGCCCTCAGCGGGACTCGAACCCGCGACCGCTGGCACAAAAAGCAGGGTCACTACCAACTGAGCCAAACGAGTCGTCAACAGGGAGACATTTTTTTATAATATTTGTAATATTTTTTACGTTTATATTTCAACTAAACCTCAAAACTCGCATCGTCAAGACGAATGTAATTCATCAAAATTGGTTAAGCAGATAAGACTAAAAAGGCCCGTCTGTAGCTGTATTTGAACAAGGCTAATTATTCTATTAATTACAAAGTATTTTAATTCGTCAAACAACAAGTAATAAAAACTTGATGATAAGATATTAAACGGGAAAAAGTAATTGGTTTTTTCTTATAATAACAACCGGGTTTTTTATTTATAGGATACAATTGTTTTAATAATAATGTTCTCCGACCGATTCCGGCCATGGCGGCCAATCTCATTGAGACTAGCCAACTGCGCAGGAGATATTATAGTGCAGACACAAGTGCACTCTCTGTTCCTATCACTCTCATACTCCGGTGGGACGACATGAGACACGACCAGTGAGAGCTAAGGCGCAGGACCGACGGCTTTACGTGCTCTCCGAGGCACGGGGGTGACTCACCGCCAACTTCCCAACTCCGGGCTATTAGTGAGGCTTACTAAACAGAAAGAGTCAATAATTAAACTTGACCCGACCTGGGACTCGAACCCATACATGCTAGCCACTGCATCACCGAGGCATTATAAAGTAAATATAGTATAAACACTATTAAATACATAAATCATTTTCGGGTGCAAACATTTTTACACAACATGTAGGTACCAATACATACGAGTACAAGGATAATCGTTTAAATAATGTTAAAATAACAAAATATTTTAAATATATTTGGTTTTATCACTAAAATAAATCGGCAAAATAAATTTTAATCATTTTTATTGTGTCATATTGTTGGTGTAACAATTTAAGTAAACAACTAGCGATTTAATTATTTTTAATTACCGGGTGCGACTCTACGTAATAATAATAATACTCTTTATTGTAAACCAACAGAAAAAGATAATAACATAATAATTAAAATAAACATAAACACGCGTAGAGTTCGCGTCACGTAAAAAGAACGCTGGAAGAAAGTGGTGGGGGGTGTGTTTGCGCATCGGTACATTCGCACACGAAATTACTAAGCCTATTCTTTTATTTTTGAACTAGCCTTTCGTTCGGGACGAATAATATTATTTATTACACTTATAAATGATAAACAGACATTTTAATCTAGTTGTTGTATGCAAAGGTGGACTTATCTCTAGCAGAGTTCTCTTCCAGCCAAGCCTTGTTCATCAGAAATAGAGTATTAAAAAGCAGGCATTAATTGTGCACAAAACTATTAATTAAAAGTTATATATAAAATCATACTATATTGGTAGGTATAATGAAAAATCTATTAGATAGAATGTCTTTCACCCCTGTTCTTACCACCAAATTGATCGATAAATCGCCTCTGCGCAGTTTGACAGCCAGCGTTCTTTTTACATGACGCGACTTATAGATTTCAAAGAGATAAAAATAGTTATTGCGAGTGAATTTTAAAAGGTAGATATTATTAAGGTATTATTGTATTTAGTAGGTGTGGTGTCTTGTAATTTTTTCTATAGGCCCTTTTAAAGTCTACAATTTTCTAGTAGATTGTTTTATGTATCTTTTTTGAAGACATATTTGTAGTGACCCTACTTGATATGTCAGTAGTCGCGGGTCGCGGGTTCGAGTCCCGCTGGGGACATTGATTTGTTGAACACGAATATTTATAATATACTATAAAGAATATAGATCTAGCGCGAGCGAAGCCGTGGGTTCCGCTAGTTATAATACATATATTATACATATAGATCTTTCTGTCAATTCTATGTCAAACGTCATAAGGTTACATTAAAAAGTTTATATTGTCTAAAGCGCTAAGGTATTTAATTCCGATCATTTTCATATTAATTCTCCTTTTAAACCTTCTCTGGACTTATCAGATAATTACTTCCACAAATAAGTAATTCAAGACCAAAATTAGCCAAATCGGTCCAGCTTTTCTCGAGTTTTAACGAGACAATTTTCATATTTCATTTTTACATATAAATAGGTAATATAGATATAGATTATTTGAAGTTATATATCTGTAGTGTTAAGTGTACCAACTATCTGGTATTCGTAACACAAGCCTTGTAGCTTACCGCGGAACTAGATGACGCTGTGTATGAATGACGGAACATACATACTGACATACCTACTTATCTTTTAGCTAGCGTAAGCCGAACTAATTTTAAAGGACAATTGATAAAAAATTAAATGTGTGGCACTCGGGGACTGCCACGGTAAAGCTATTGCATAGCATTTTTATCAACTTATTTTTTTTTTATTTATGCAGTATTTTTTTCTTTGATATTAATTCAAGTTACACTTTTTGAGCGTGGTGACCGATAAGAAAACGATTTTTTTTTCTTTTATTGAATGAATGAGAAGTAAATATCGTTTAAAATATTAAAAGCTACATGGCAGGCGGAGTGGTGTAGGGACCCCCCTTAGGTTAGGTTTTATTTTCGTTACGGAATTTCTTGATTCGGTCGCCGCGCTCAAAGCCCGCGATAAAAGCTATGCAATAGCTTAATAAGAATTTTTTATTGTTTTCTCGTGGAAATGTAAGATTTTCCTGAAATAAAAGATATCCTAATAATCCTAAACATCCTAATCCTATAAACGATATTTTCCCGAGGAACAAGTTATCATTACACATACGAGTAATTTAATTGAATTCAATTTAGTAGTGTTTCTGTGTAATACGATATCGATTTTTCTAGCTTATAGTTTTATTACAAGTTTAATTAAGTATAGAGTACTGATTAGGTTTAAATGTACTTAGTATTTCTTTTCGTTGGGAAAAGTAACAAAAATGTCCCTCTTTCTGAAGCAGCGTGGTCTCCCGACCGTCATTCCGCATCCCGCGGCGCGAATCAAAAATATAATATCCCGCTCTCACCTGCCATACTTTGTCTTGCACTGTATTTCAAGCGCATAAACCTTATTCCTTTACGTTAAGCCTCAGATTTGTATTTGTTTTGTATTTGTAACCGCAACAACAAGTTGTCGCGGTTAAACTTGCCACAAACGATAAGTCAATATAAAATGAAGTGAACCATTTTGATAATAATTTAGAATGAGATAAGAATGTTTTTGGATTGATATTGAAAACTGTCAATTGCAAGAAGTTGTCTCCTCTTCGCGCCCACACGGGGTCTAAGCGGCCCACACGGGGCGGGTTAGGGAACTAGAGTGAAAAATAAATAAATATGTTGGGACATTATTACACACTAGTTCTCACTTTTCTCTTTCTCACTAGTTCTGTGGTAAGCTACGGAGGAAGCTTGTGTTACGGATACCAGATAGTTGATATATTACATATATAATTTTAAATACATACATATTATAAATATAAACATCCATGACTGGAGTACAAACATCCAAGATTAACAAATGAATGTCCCCAGCGGGACTCGAACCCGCGACCGCTGGCGCAAGAAAGTAGGGTCACTACAAACTGCGCCAACGTGTCGTCGAAGTTGTAACGCTAACGCTAACGTTTAGACTACTTATTTAAATAATAATTATTGAAATTTAATTTTAGGTTACAAAAGTGATAGAAAATTTGGCATCTTTTTGACTTTATTAAGCAAGTAAGTATGTTTTGAAAAAAATTCGACATACTTGTAACTAGAACAAAATATTTCGCGATATTTTTCTATTTCTTTTAAAATGTTTAGGACAATGTTTTTGGTGTCTCAAAAATCATAGTGATGAAAGGGATCCGACAAGGAGATAAATCATGTTGCTCGTCCCTGAATACTTTTTAGTGTATTTTTGAAGTGAAACTTCTTTAGAATCGTTGTGATTTCAAACTCGATGAAACGAAAAAATAAGTCCATAGTACCAGGCGCTCAGAGACGGGGAAGAGCTAGCCTTAGTTAGATCTCGCCCACCGCGAGTCAGTGACATTTCTAACTCTGTCTAACTCGTGGGTGTGACCTTCGCGCCATCTCCCTCTCTCGACGAGCTTAGACGGGGTTATTTAGTTTAAATATAAACGAGATTTAAAAATTAGTTTGCCAAAGAAGTTTTACTTCTGACATACTTTGTACACACGCACTTTTTATTAGTAGTCTGAATGCATCTGGATGTGTTGGAAATGGAAGGGATGGTTTCAGAGTTTATGACGGACATAGGTACAAACAAATTATGTGTTAAATATATATGTTGTATATGTATTAGATATCAAATAAAGCGTAGATGGAGAATCTATACAGATAAATGATATAAAAGTAAACTTAACTATATCATCATCATCATCAGCCCTTTTTAACGTCCCACTGCTGGGCACGGGCCTCCCTCAGTTCGAGGGGGGATCAGGCCATAGTTCACCGCGCTGGCCTAGTGCGCGTTGGCGGACTTCACATGCCTTTCGAAAACTTGTAGGTTTTCTCAGACATGCAGGTTTCCTCACGATGTTTTCCTTCACCGTAAGACAAGTGGTAATCATGATAGAAATGATTCGCACATGAAAATATCAGAGGTGCGAGACCTGGATTCGAACCCGCATCACTCGGTTATCCAAGCGACGCGTTACCGCTGGTCTACCACTGCCTTTTTACTTACTTAAACTTAACTATATACACAAAGAAAATATACACTTAACTATTACTGTTAAAATTATTACTAAAACTAAAAACCTTAAAAAATATAATATAATAACTAAAATATATTATTAAAAGCGTAAATTAGAATTTCTAGCCAAAAACAACAAATTTACTAAAAGTCACCTCGTGTGAACGTGGCGTTGACGACGGATGGCGGGGCTCGAATTATATTTTGTTAATACACTACTTGTGTTGGTTGTTGTTATTAGAAGGACTTCTAAAGAAAAGATAAACGACATTTTGAGCGAAGAGCTTCACATTCTCATATTAAACTTAAAAAATCTGGTCCACACTCGTAAAAACTGCAAAAAAGAGCGCCAAAGCTTGGTATTTAACCCGGCGTCATTGTGGTGCGAAATTGTTACATGGATGTTGAGGTGGGTCAATATGACCAGTATATTTAATGTATGAAATTTTCATGTTTTATTGAATATATTCGTTATCTTTATCAGTATAGTGTAAATTAACAATTTGATTTTAGAAATAAAAGAAAAAAAGATTGAAGCTTAAAACATTTATTTATAATATTTAAATTTTTACTTCAATCCTCAAAAACTCAACGAAATTGAGATGCCTTCGAGTTTCATCACCTTATTACTCTAAAATATAGTCTCATCAGCTATATATGGAATTTAAATTATAATTAATTAATATATCTTTGAAAAAAAAGTTAAACAAAGCTAATTGGAATCCTCATTGTTAACACAATCACTGCAGGAAGGTATGATATGCTCAGAGCAAATATATTTGTCACAACCATGACAAATTTGTTTCGTGTTATGAATTTTTTTTGCAGGCTATACCTGGCACCTTTTGCAGGCATTGGGTCTTATAGTAGGAGGCTCTTCAGATGATTTCACCAATCATCTGAATCATCATCACCAGTTCAATCACCAGTAAACTCCCTTATTCTCTTACGCTTTCCTCGAGACAAGCGATTCAAATTCTGGCGATTTTTTGAATAACCTTACGAGTGTAAAATATTCCACGTTCTAACTCAATGAATTCAGGAGAATTTGTCACTTCAAATATTAATAAATCCAATAATACTCTAATCAGTGCCAAGTCATTTTTTTCTTTTCTTCCCGAGAAATTTCATAATCAAAGTAAACTAATTTGAAGTAAGGGAAAAATAATAATATCAAAATCATAAGAAAAAACTTAAATATACACCAAAAAACAAAATTAAGCAAAAAAAAAGTCATACAAAAAAGGTCCGAAATTGTTACGTTAACTGTGAGCATGGGTCAAATTTACCCGTTTGACAAATGCACGGGCTTATCTACTAGCGCGGTCACCGCAGGACTGATTTCTTTTCGGAAACGTTTAGATCAAAGCGTTGTTTCCAGCTACTGAGAAAAAGGGAAACGTCGCGGGCATACTCAAAAAAATATACGCATTCTTAAACACACTGGGTCATCCTGACCCAACCTCAATGACGCCGGGTTAACCTAAAAACAATTTTTAACGTTATCCACGTTTAATTTATTTAGTATGTAAATTTTGATGATTTTTAGGGTTTCGTACTTGAAAAGATAAGAAGGAACCTTTGATAATTGACCACCAATGATAATTTCATGTGCGAATTATTTCTAACATTATTACCACTTGTCTAATGGTGAAGGAAAACATCGTGAGGAAACTGAAAATGTCTGAGAAAACCGCCAACACGCCCCAGCTATGGCTTGATCCCCCTCGTACTGAGGGAGGCCCACCCCCAGCAGTGGGACGTTAAGTAATTTAACAGACATGTCCCATAAATCACTAGTTTTTTTAAGATTGATAGTTTTAAATATTTTAATTATTTCATTCGTACCCAGAATGAGTTATGGAGGCGATATTTATTTGATGACAACCTTTTTTACCTCAATGTTGGCGAATGTAATATGTAGTATACTTGCTAGACCCGATTCTGCAAAAGCTAAGAAGCTATTTAAGCTTTTTGAAAATAAGGGTGATGTTGGTATTTAGCTTATTGTTAAATTGTATGTTTTCCTAACAGAGCGACATAGTCGTTTTAACGACAAACCTCTATAATAAAAAAAAATATATTTCATTCGCAACTTCACAGTGAGGAGTATGACTTTTCAAAGAAATTATTGCATCTGTAGTAGAGGATTTTAAAGAAGATGTGATTTTCAGGGATTTTCGAAAAATATTTTTTTGACGACACGTTTGGCGCAGTTTGTAGTGACCCTACTTTCTTGCGCCAGCGGTCGCGGGTTCGAGTCCCGCATTCATTTGTTAAACTCGGATGTTTGTACTCCAGTCACGGGTGTTTATATTTATAATATGTATGTATTTAAAACTTATATAATATGTAGTCTCAACTATCTGGTATCCGTAACACAAGCTTCCTTCGTAGCTTACCACGGAACTAGATGGCGCTGTGTGTAATAATGTCCCCACATGTCCCAACTTATGATATAATAAAATTTTAATTTTTTAACAACTTTCAAATGAATGTGTAACATCTTCATTGGAACTCACTGTAGCATTTTTTTTTACATTTACACACATCACTATCTAGTTTGTTTAGTTTGTGTTATGGATACTAGATGGTTGATATACTACACATATTTGTTATTGTTTAAATACATACATATAATAAATATATATTTAACTTATTTCATTATTAATTAACAGTTGGATAGGTTCACTAGTGGGCTTAGATATGCCAGTCGTACGAGTAATCTTAATATATAAATAAATTTTATTTCTAATATATATATAGACTTAGCCTGCTGACAAACTTTTTTTAAAAATTTTAGAATAAGCTCTTACCCGAGTATAGAACGTTGTGTCATGATTCCACTGCTTCATACTATAAGTATTAAGTATAGTTTATCTCTACTACGGTATATGCCGACTGTCGCCCAGTCACTAAATTTCATTTTATGGTTCTTAATCTCAGTGCGCTCTTTAAATACGTCATTGAATGACTCTAAGAGTGTACTAAATACTGTACAGTAAAAAAACCGTTTTTTTGGTCAACCTCTAAATCTCCGATCCAATTTTGATTTTTTTTAGGTTAAGGATCACTTAGTGACCATAAAAGCACAAAATGCTGACAGATCTAGGTGGAGCTTTGATCGCAATCTTGAAGAAAAGTTTTTGGCCTATATCTCAGAAACTATGCACTTCAGAGCAAAAGTTATTGAAACCATTATTGTAGATATTAAAATTTCGCATCTTTTATTTCCTGTAAACTTTTATGTAAAACTTACCGTTTACAATTTATTGAACATGCATTTTATTGATTAATCCAATATTTTGAGAGTTGTCTACCGAGATAGAAAAACAGGTTCATTAAATGGGCCATAAATCGTAAACGGTAATTTTTAACAAATTTAGAAATTTAGGATCCAAAATTTAGTGCGAAGTTAAATGCTTTATTTACTGGCCTATTTATTATAATAAGAATTGGGACTATCAAGTGCCATGTCTACTTGAAGTAATTGTTGCATAACTTTCTCTCTAAAAAAGTTAATATTACTAGTTATTGAATTTTTTTGACCCAAGTGGTCTGAACTTAAATTTTGTATTATTAATTTATCGAGAACTTCCCCATGACAGAACACATTATCAATACACGTGGAGGAAAAATTTGTCAAAGAATATATAGAATAAAACTGTCGCTAATCTGACCATTAAATATGTATAATAGATATTTTGTATTAGGGGCTATTCATTTATTACGTAAGACTATTTTCGCTAGTTTTTGACCCCCTCCCCCCATTATAAGAAAAAATAAGAATAGGCCGACCCCCTCCCCCCCCTGCTTAATATTTATTACGTAAGAGTCTAAAAGAAAAAATGAATACACGTTCGGTTTATTTTAATGTTTATTCTCTAAAGTAATAATTTTTTGAAATGTTTATTTGTAATTTTAAAGGCACAGTACCTTTCGCTCGGTTGCCCGCACTTTTTCAAAGTATAATTTTAACTTTGCGCGTTTTTTTGATCTTACGTAAGAACTATCGAGACTCCCTCCCATCCCCGTGTAAGAAAACATAAGAATTGGTCGACCCCCCTCCCCCCTAAATTGTCTTACGTAATAAATGAATGGCCCCTTACTCGTTACCAAATTTTAAAAATAAAATTAACAAAAATGAAAACCGACTTCAAAACGTTACAAATCGAAACTAAAAAGAAAAAAAATAATTTTAATTACTTAGTTATTGTTGGAGTCGGTGCCAGCCAAGAAGGACAGTTTTATCCTGCCTTTGCAATGAACTTTCGAACGGATATTTTGATTTTATTAACAAATTGATACATTAACTAAATTGTATTAAGATTATTTTGCTTACCACGGACGTATTGGTGTGTCGCTTCGTTTTACCTGAAGAGAGTCTGAATCGAAGAAAATTAGGTCAAGAATTCTGTTATTACCATTAGGAATGCAGTTGAATTGACGAATGTCATTCAATTCCATGAAGTCTGATAAATTGTTATGAATGCTGCAATTAGTCTTAAAGTTAGGAACCAAATGTGAACCAAAATTATTTGAACTCCATTCGATATTGTTTATATTGAAGTCACCTAGTAATAAAGTATATTTAGAGGAATTATTCTCTAATATTTTGTTGGCATTACCGAGGAAATCATTAAGATATCTTTGATTTATCGGTGGGGGTAAATATACAGCACATATTTTAAAAAACTCCTTATGCTTGCCTGAATCAACTTGAACCATAACCCATAAGTCCTCGTAATCTTTACTATGTCCTACGATCTTATATGAGGACTACTGTGAAGAGACCGCTATTAGCACCCCTCCTCCAAGCCCAGTACCTGACCTATCTGTCCTATAAATTGTATATCTAGCGTCAAATATTTCGTTGTCAAGTATAGAATTGTTTAACCATGTCTCCGTGAAAACCAGTATATCATAGCTTGTGTTTAAAATGTTTAAAGATACATCTATAGTGCTCGACCGAAGACCCCTTACATTTTGGTAATAAATCTTAAAAGAGTCGTATTTAAAATATTATGTTAACTATCGCATTCATCAACCAAAAAAAAGAAAAACGTAAAAAAAGAAAAACGTAACAGTACCGAATAAATAGCAACAAACTATAACTACTATTCCAACCTGTCGATAGTCTTGGTTTTTTATAAGTTTATGTTCCGATGACTCGTTTTTACGTACGTAGATACGACCCGACTTGATCCAAACATATTTGTAATTTTTTGCCTTCGCCTTAATCCTGGTAGCAGCATGGAGAGCTTTTACGGATGGTGACAAGTGCTCCATCACATAAATTGGCCTTTTATCACCCGACATACCGATATGACTACTATTTAATTTCTCCAATTTATCCTTTTTCTTCCTGTTGAAAGACAGAGCGGCGGCCAAGAATCCATCTCGTATGATCGGAGAGCTGAATTTTACTATATACAGACCGAGGGCGTGAACTTGATTTGTCCAACTTCGATATGCGTGTACATAGATGTATGTCAGACTCATTAAGCTTATAGTCCGTAATACTTGCTATTTGTTTTATTATAGTCACGAGATTCTCCGATCTGTGCTCAGGGATGCATTGAATCTCGACATTACTTGCTCTGGAGTGCTGTTCCATTTGAGTTAATCTGGCATTGAGATCCGAGACCGTACATTTTAATTCATTATTTTGAGACATCAAGTTTTTTATACATTCCGATTTGTCCTTGACCTCTCGCTGAATTTCTTCATATTTTTGCTCGAAAAAATTTAATGAGGTGGCCAGTTGTTCCACTTGTCCTAATAGCTCCTTATTCTTAGATTCCAGCATTTCAAATATTTTCTTTTCAAAACTTGTGAGGAACGAGGATAGTTCATTTCTCAATACGTAGGAAATTTCATTCTTAATAATATCGGATGGGTCTTTGTCTAGGGCTCTTGCATATTCTGATTCCGAAGAATCAAACTCCGATGCGTTAAGAGTTCCATCCCTGGGAAATTTGTATTTATTTTCACGACTTTTAGACCGACACGTAATATTCGATATACCAGTAGGTGAAAGGTTGACCGTAGGTTGACTTAGAGTGTCACTACGACTGCTAATTGGGGTATTTGTGTTGTCTCGTTTGGGAATCTTATTACGGCATGCTTGACAAGTCCAGTTGTTTTTATTTTCCTTTGACAAAGAATTAAATTTTTTTGGGGTCATATTTGCACACAGTAGGTCATAATTATCATTACACTTCATACAAGTTAAAAAGTCTTTTCTTGAAATTGTAGAACAACAACCAGCGCAAAGCTTTGACATCTTGCTTAAATAGTGTTTACAACAACAAGGTTTACCGGTCGTACAAGAAGCGCGAAGACTTCGGTTTAGCAAATTAGTATTTCAATTAGCGAGTGTAACGCCAGTAGATAAGAACGTCTTTCCAATGCACCGATGCGAGCCGCATGAATCATACGCACGTCTCCAGTGACCTCAGCTTGCAACGACGACGACGGTAGAAATAACGTTATGAACACTACCGACAATTCCTTGCGAGTTATTTCTTTCAATAATCCCAAACACATTCACCATTACACAAATATATACACATTGTTTATTGGAGTTGGTGTAGAACTATACTTAGGTTAAGTTTTTACGTTAAAAAAGCTTTAATATATCCACTAAATAAAATAAAGTTCGAGAGCGATACAACACCGTGACAGCACTTCAATCACTTCAATCACCTCAGCTTTAGAAAATATATGAAAAAGGTAATCAGTGCCGATAAAATTTAAGGGTTTCCCTCGATTTCTCTAGGATCCCATCATCAGATGCTGACTTGGTGACAATGAGAACATCTTAAATGTACACCCTACCGAACAAAAAAGAAATTTTAAAAATCGGCCCACAATTCACGGAGAAATCGGTGAAAACACATAAAAAACAACTGTTGAGGAATTTTACCTTCCATCATCAGCTCATCCACATGAGTGATGATTTTCATACGTAAAAGCTTTATCGGTTTATATCGATAGTAAGAGAAACATCCTTCGTGCAGATTTGACACAGTTTTTTTTATTACTTAGTTAAAATAAATGAAACTATCTTTTCGGATTTTGTCGCAGATTTATTATGATTTTTGGTTCCTGACGTTTCGAATGCTTTACAGCGATCATGGTCACGGGAGAGACTAAGGTATTTGACATCTCAGGGGGTTATATACGTAAAGGTGTTACTTGTTACAGACAGTGCCTACCCACAAGTTAATAAAAAAACTAGGATTTTTATAAATTGTGTGTAGACAACGTCAGGCACCAAAAATCATAATAAGTCCGCGACAAAATCCGAAAAGATAGTTTAATTTATAATGTCGAACATTCGCGTAAACCTAAGAAAGTATTAGTTAAAATAACTTATGTACTTACATTGGTAAAAATCCGTAAAAACGCTCAATGTTTACACAGAATGACACAACGATTCACCTTCTGTTATCACTTTCGATCGCTAACTGACGTGAAGGGTGGCTTCCGGGGGCGTGGCGGGCCGGGGGCGTGGACTGCGGGGGCGTGGCCTGTGGTAGGCGTGGCCTACTCACGCCCGGGGACGTTAAAATATTTAAACTTTGAGGGGATGAATTATATAAAGGTTCAGTTCCTATCTGTTCGAAAATTTCGCGCTATTAATGAAAATAATGAAAGTATAAGTTTAAATACATACATATTATAAATATACTAGCGACTCGCCCTCGCTTCGCTCGGGCTCTTCCCTAGATTTAGCACAGGTAAAGCCGCGGGATCTGCTAGTTATGCATATAAACCTTCCTCTTGAATCACTCTATCTATTAAAAAAACCGCATCAAAATCCGTTGCGTAGTTTTAAAGATTTAAGCGCACATAGGGATATAGGGATATAGGGACAGAAAAGGCGACTTTGTTTTATACTATGTAGTGAGTAGTGAAACACCCATGACTAGAGTACAAGCATCCGAGTTTAACAAATGAATGCCCCCAGCGAGACTTGAACTTGACTTGTCACTACAAACTGCGCCAAGATATATCGCAAAAGATTTTGAAAGAAATGAGTTCAAAGTTTGTGTAATGTACAAGTGCATAACTAAGTAGTTAAAATTTAAACCCGTAATGTATCTCATTGGAACCAGAACAAGTAATGGAGACGTGAAAATGGTTATAATAATAATTTTGTCGAACCTATATTTATACATGTACAGTTCGCGTCACGTAAAAAGAACGCTGGAGGAAAGTGGTGGGGGGTGTGTTTGCGCATCGGTACATTCGCACACGAAATTACTAAGCCTATTCTTTTATTTTTGAACTAGCCTTTCGCTCGCGACGTATATTGGTTATTGAAAAATATATTAGATAGAATTACAGGTACATTGAAAAATATATTAGATAGAATGTCATTTAATAGAATTCTTTTAATTAATAAAATATGTTTGATTCAGTGTAGAATGTTTAATTTATTTACAAAAAATATAATTAATTAATTTAATATATTTTTTAAAATTATTAACTGCATTATTATCAGACTCTCTTTATAAAACAATATACGTCAAAAATATTTTTTCTCTATTTTTTTTCTCTTTTCTTTTTACATGACGCGAATTATACCTACTAGTGGAACGGTAAATAAAATCTAGATACGAATCCGAAAGAAGTGAGGGCGAGACGGTAGTTAATAAATATTAAACTACATCGTCGACGTAAACGGAGAAATACATTACCCATTTTTTATAGTTTCAAGAAAATCGTGATTTATAGCTTTTTTTTATTTTTTCTTAGTTTTATTAACCGACTTCCGCAAGGAGGAGGAGGTTATCAATTCGATTGGTATTTTTTTTATGTATGTACATACACCGATTACTCTGTGATATATGATCCAATTTACTTGATTTTTCTTTTTTTTGATGGACAATAGTTGCCATTTGGTCCCACAAAAATTTAACATAGTTTTACCCAGTACTTTTTTAATAACATTGAATCGAAAAAAACTAACTTTTTTATTTAAACACTCAAATCATCACAAATTATTGTAATTAGTTTATTATTTTTCCTTCTTTTGTTTATTTTTAGTTTCAACATATTTTTATATATTTTTATCATTTGGAACACAAAAAAGGTTATATTTCTGAACTAGAATTATGAAAATATTTATTAAAACAACTAAAATACGACGTATTTTTGGGTGTTATTAAAATTACTACGCCGAAGATATACAATGACTATATGCTTATTGTTTGAGTTTAAGTGATCTTACTATCTGTGCTAGTGGCCGCGGGTTCGAGTTTTGCTGGGGACATTTCTTTATTAAATACTAGCGACTCGCCCTCGCTTCGCTTGGGCTTTTTCCTAGATTTAGCACAGGCAAAGCCGCGAGATCCGCTAATTATGCATATAAACCTTCCTCTTGAATCACTCTATCTATTAAAAAAACCGCATCAAAATCCGTTGCGTAGTTTTAAAGATTTAAGCGCACATAGGGATATATAGTCGTATTTTTAATTAGACGAAGCTAACTGACAGTAGCTAATGTCACTTTGTAAAATAATGTTGCCATATTTAAAGTATTAGTGATGCGTTCAGTTCTCGTTCAATCAGATGAATGAACAATGAGTGTGAATAGTTAATCATTTCAAACTATAAAAGAATATTATTTCTATTTTACACTAGTAATAGTAGTAGTATGTAACTACAATCAGTTTTGTGACGGGTTATTACAAAGCGCGGCGCGGCGACTAGTGCCAACACCGATCAACGCCGCCCTTGCGGTCGCCATTTTGTTTGTTATTCGGCTTCTAACCTCTGGTCTGATAGCACGAATGTTTTTTCTGCGCCCACGCTGTTAAGTTATTGTTTTTGTTAAGTTTTTCGTTTCAAAGATAAATTAGACGATTTTACTTTTACCGCTATAAGGTGAAAAGTACATAATTTTTTTACGACTCATATAATTAAAGAAGAAGACAAAATGTATGGTCTCGACCACATGATGGACAATGTTTCAGACATATTGATAATTAATGTCACCGAAAGCGATAGTGATGATTTTTTATCTGATGATGAATAAAAACAAATGATGTAATAAGCGATGTTTTTTATTTTCATTACCTACCTATAATTGGATTCTATAGGCACATAGTCGTCGAAAACTCGTTGGTATGTACAAAGCACGACTAAAAATCGAACCCCGTACCCGATATCGGCAGTTCGGCACACTAACTATTCACTAGATAATCGAGGCAATTTCATTCATTCAGGAGTTTTTTCAATCATTCATTTTTTTACAACACTATTTTTAATTTTGTCAAAACCTGACAACACAGTAAACGTCAGTTGACTTCGTCTAATTAAAAATTAGAGTATAGGGATATAGGGACAGAAAAGGCGACTTTGTTTTATACTATGTAGTGAGTAGTGAAACACCCATGACTAGAGTACAAGCATCCGAGTTTAACAAATGAATGCCCCCAGCGAGACTTGAACTTGACTTGTCACTACAAACTGCGCCAAGATATATCGCAAAAGATTTTGAAAGAAATGAGTTCAAAGTTTGTGTAATGTACAAGTGCATAACTAAGTAGTTAAAATTTAAACCCGTAATGTATCTCATTGGAACCAGAACAAGTAATGGAGACGTGAAAATGGTTATAATAATAATTTTGTCGAACCTATATTTATACATGTACAGTTCGCGTCACGTAAAAAGAACGCTGGAGGAAAGTGGTGGGGGGTGTGTTTGCGCATCGGTACATTCGCACACGAAATTACTAAGCCTATTCTTTTATTTTTGAACTAGCCTTTCGCTCGCGACGTATATTGGTTATTGAAAAATATATTAGATAGAATTACAGGTACATTGAAAAATATATTAGATAGAATGTCATTTAATAGAATTCTTTTAATTAATAAAATATGTTTGATTCAGTGTAGAGTGTTTAATTTATTTACAAAAAATATAATTAATTAATTTAATATATTTTTTAAAATTATTAACTGCATTATTATCAGACTCTCTTTATAAAACAATATACGTCAAAAATATTTTTTCTCTATTTTTTTTCTCTTTTCTTTTTACATGACGCGAATTATACCTACTAGTGGAACGGTAAATAAAATCTAGATACGAATCCGAAAGAAGTGAGGGCGAGACGGTAGTTAATAAATATTAAACTACATCGTCGACGTAAACGGAGAAATACATTACCCATTTTTTATAGTTTCAAGAAAATCGTGATTTATAGCTTTTTTTTATTTTTTCTTAGTTTTATTAACCGACTTCCGCAAGGAGGAGGAGGTTATCAATTCGATTGGTATTTTTTTTATGTATGTACATACACCGATTACTCTGTGATATATGATCCAATTTACTTGATTTTTCTTTTTTTTGATGGACAATAGTTGCCATTTGGTCCCACAAAAATTTAACATAGTTTTACCCAGTACTTTTTTAATAACATTGAATCGAAAAAAACTAACTTTTTTATTTAAACACTCAAATCATCACAAATTATTGTAATTAGTTTATTATTTTTCCTTCTTTTGTTTATTTTTAGTTTCAACATATTTTTATATATTTTTATCATTTGGAACACAAAAAAGGTTATATTTCTGAACTAGAATTATGAAAATATTTATTAAAACAACTAAAATACGACGTATTTTTGGGTGTTATTAAAATTACTACGCCGAAGATATACAATGACTATATGCTTATTGTTTGAGTTTAAGTGATCTTACTATCTGTGCTAGTGGCCGCGGGTTCGAGTTTTGCTGGGGACATTTCTTTATTAAATACTAGCGACTCGCCCTCGCTTCGCTTGGGCTTTTTCCTAGATTTAGCACAGGCAAAGCCGCGAGATCCGCTAATTATGCATATAAACCTTCCTCTTGAATCACTCTATCTATTAAAAAACCGCATCAAAATCCGTTGCGTAGTTTTAAAGATTTAAGCGTACAAAGGGATATAGGGACAGAGAAAGCGACTTTGTTTTATACCTACTAAGTATGTAGTGACTACTGCTTCACCCGCGTTCATTTTTTTTTAATTGCTAATCAACCTCATTGGGTTGATCTGTAGGATGCCTGAAAGTTTCTTTAAAATTACTCTAGCTATTTCAGAACAATTGTTAATACAAACAATTTTTTAATTTTTCGTAAAAAATTTTTTTTATAAAAAGTATCCTATGTTACTTCTAATACCTCCAAGAATATGTGTACAAAGTTTCATGATGATCGGTTGAGTAGTTTTCGCGTAAAAGCGTAACAAACAAACTTACATTCACATTTATAATATTAGTAGGGAAGTACAAATGATTCTATTCCAGTCGTGGGTATTTATATTTATATTATGTACTAGCAAACCCGGCCCACATCGCTGGATGTGAATCTAAATAAACTATTTTTTTATTTTTATAATTAATAAATGTAGTTTAAGTTACTCCTTATAACATAAGCTATCTGCGAGTGAAAGTTCCGTCAAAATCGGTCCAGCCGTTTCAGAGATTACCCGGAACAAACAGACAGACAGAAAAAATATTTAAAAATTGATTTTTTTAAAAGCTGTTAATTTGAAATTAAAAACAGACACTTCAATTTAATTCACATGTAGGTAATTCTACCTATTAATAAAAGTATTAATATTAAACACGTGTGATACGACACAAGCGATTAGAGCTTTAGTTGTGTAGGCATTAGAAGGAAACAAAACAGTCGTTAGTGTGTATAGCTGTCCTTGTCACACATTCGTGTAACGTAGCGTATTGCGTTATTTATAGTTGCGAATATGTGTGCTGCCACTTAAAAAGATTTTACCTATTTATAGGAAAATTTTAATAGCAAAATCATTAACCAATTTTTTTTGCAAATATTTGTAATATTACAAATATTATGTATGTTGTGTTCTGAATATACATTTTAAAGTTTATTTATGTTAAATATTATAGCTAACTATCTAGCTACTCATTGTTAATGTATTAAAAAGAAGCGATATAATACTTTCTTAGATTTTCTTATATTTGATTTGATCGTCAAATACCTCTGCACCACAGCTCTTTGTCATTTCAGCCTAAATTTTCAGTGTGTTATTTGCATTCAGTGGGTTCTAGTAACTATACAAATCGTTCTTTCGTCTTGTGGAATTAAGGTATTCCTTGCTTTGCTTTCCGGTAGGTATGAATTCCAAATCAAATGAAATCAAAATATACTTGAAAAAAAATATATAAATGAAAATATAATATATTTAATTACAATACAAATTACGGATTAGTATTGTAATATAATAATATATTACAATTATACTAATGGATAGCAACAAACAGAAAACTATATTAATTATTAAACTTTAATTTTAATTATATCTATAGATATTAGAAAACTAAAGGGTTGAAATAATTTCTAATAATTATTAAATATCGGTAATTATTTTTAATAAAAAAATGATAAATGGAAACGCCGTAATAGCGACTGGTAACTCAATTAGGCATTAACGTCATTCAAACTGGTTGAACTGACACTTGTCAGTGTCTGATGTCTTATGTCAGTGGAGTGTACTGTAAACGTAAACTGTGATTTATTGTTTTAATATTAATAAAAATATTTATATTATTTAAAAATATAGTGTTTATTTTGTGTGTTGAACATTTGTGCTGAGTTTTATCTAAATGGATATATTCAGGAATTAACGATCGGTAAGTTTATCAATTTTGTACATCCTTGTTATGTCAAACAAAATCGTGATGGCAGATATTGTTTGGGTGGAGGATAAACGTGATCGAAATAACATAAGCGTAATAAAGAAGTATTATAACAATTAAATTTAATTAGTTTATTGTATATATTACAATATCAACGAACTCTGTTATTGTAACCGCCTTTCTTGGTCACCCGGATCTTGAAAAGTTTAGAATATATATGTTAATTTTTTTAAGTTAACATGTTTTAAGGTTTATATTAACTTTAACGATAGCATTCTTACTAGAACGAGGTATAGGTCCTTAGTCTTTATTTTCGTATTTTTTAAGTAAATCTGGGTTAATAATTCACTGCATATGTTCTGGTGAAAGCAGTATACATATTTAAATACACATTGCTAAGTTATAATTGTAGGCATATTTTATATAATATTTTTCTAAATTTTTGATATTTGCTTATTTTGGAGAATGATGAAAGATAAAATTGTAAACTACAAGAAAAATGTTAGTGTCGGTGATTCCTTTTTGTGATATGTATGTTCAGGAATGATAACTGAATATAGTTTGTATGATTCCTTCCTCTTTCCTTTTATTTTTGTAATAATTTATAGTGTAGCTGACATTTGGTTATCTTAGTGGCTGAAGCGATTTGCTAAATTTTTGTTTTGACATACTTGTAGAAGTGAGAAAGTAAAAAGAAATTGCAATAAGTAAATAAATATGTTGGAACACTATTAAAAAGAACCATCTAGTTCTGTGGTAAGCTATGAATATTCTGTAATGGACACCATATAGTTGATATATTACACATATATACATTTTAAATACATACATATTATAAACATAAATACCCATGACTGGAGTAAAAACATTCATGCTTAACCGAATGAATGTCCCCAGTGGGACTCGAACCTGCAACGTCTGGCACAGAAAGTAGGGTCATTACTAACTCGGCTAAAAGTGTAATCTAAAAAAGTGTACCATTCCAAGAGTTAACACATTACTAAGGATGTATTTGAGTGAAGCGAGGATGAGTCACTAGAGTAAATATAAAATACCAAGTTCACTTCTATAAATGTAGCCAGGGAGCTTTAACTGTTTGTTTATATGCGTTTTATTATGACACATTTGGCTTAGTTTGTAGTGACCCTACTTTCTACATCAGCGGTCGCGGGTTCAAGTCCCCCTGGGGCATTCATTTGTTGCACGAATGTTTGTTCTCCAGTCATGGGTGTTAATATTTACATTATGTATGTATTTAAAACTTAAATGTGTAGTATATTAACTCCCTGGTATCCGTAACACAAGCCTCGTAGCTTACCACGGAACTAGATGGCGCTGTTGTAAAAATGTCCCAACATATTATTTTGTGTACACACTCAGGGCTGTATGAACTTAGCACCAGATTATGAAAAAAAATTGTTTTTTAGTAAGTCTGTAAGATTTTGGTTTGTAGTGGATAGTAGTTAGCTCCTAACTTCAGTAGTGTTGCTTAACAAATATAATAAAAAATATTATGGTAGTTTACTCACATACTGACATTTAATTTTAATAATGTAAAAATGATGATTCAAAAGAGCTTGTAAAAGTCTATTTTAATAAAGAATATTTTGATTTGAAGTGGTGCTTAACAAATATAACAAAAAAATAATAAACAATAAAAAATATCATACATAATTACAGGATTTATTAATTGATTTTACCAGTAAATATGATTCTGGAACATTTTTTGAGATAACTTCTTTTTTATTTTTAGTACAAATAAAAAAAAACACTACAAACTTTGTTCACTAATAAGAACTAAATACAGTAAACAGTAGTTAAGATAAAAAGACACAACACAAATTCAACCTTAAGTGCATGTCTTAAAGTTGTTTTTACAAAACAGTACTAATATTATTTACAACCAAAAGTAGGTTTTGAAAACGATAAAAAAGCATTGAAATATAAGTATTAGAAATGAAACTAATTTTTAGGTTTTCCCGACTTTTCGGATGTATATGTACGTATACTTAATTAAATCTATACTAATATTATAAAGCTGAAGAGTTTGTTTGTTTGTTTGAACGCGCTAATCTCAGAAACTACTGGCCCCTAATTGAAAAATTGTTTTTGTGTTGGATAGTCCGTTTATCGAGGAAAGCTATAGATTATATAACACCACGCTACGTCTAACAGGACCAGAGCATCAATGAAAAATATTGCAAAAATAAGAAGGACGTATTATGGTCTAAATGTATAAATAACTAATTAATTCAAAAAATAGGTTTTGTGGTTGACCGAATTGTGACCGAAAGTTGTCTAAACCATTCTCGAATGCACTCGAACACACACAAAACATTTCACCAAAATCGATCCAGCCGTTTAGGAGGAGTTCAATTACATACACACGCTCTGAAGTGTTTTATATATAAATATGTGTATTTTTACATAGTGACTCAACTGGTTTATCGGTTCTGGGGTAAAACATGACCTTAATATCTGGGAAATACAATCTATCCGATACGACTCGCAATCTCCACATTTATTAAAGAATATAAATTACTAGCATTTCCTGCGGCTTCGCACGCGTTCTAAGGACCGGAAGCCAAATTCTTTCTGAGTCGCGCGGTATGGTACCTTGCAGAACTAACGCCCGCCCTTCCCGTTTTTGTAACATTTTTCATTGATACTCCGCTCCTATTGGTCACAGCGTTATGTAATATAGCCTATAGCCTTCCTCGATAAACGGACTATCCAACACAAAACCAATCAAATAAACTCTTCAGCTTTATAATTTTAATATAATATTCATTTAAATTAAATAAAAAATTTAGAAATTCGCATCACCTATTTTGCAGTCGATTAAGACATAGTTATGGCAAAACTGGTGGGCGGATTGAATTGAAGCAGGGACTAATTTACATAATAACGGCAAAAACCATCACACCAGGCCCGCTTTGATGACATTCTGACTTCATTTTGACTTTTTTGACTTCATATATATATACAGGGCCTCAAGTCTGCTATTTTACATGCAATTGTCATTGTGAAACAATGCAATTTTAATTCAATTACCATTGGTCCAAAATTTGGTAGTCTACTAAATTTACAATGGTCGGTCAATTTTTTACAAATATTTAAACGGTAAGAAATAAAACCAAAACCTGAAACACAGGATGTCATCCTAGTTCAGGTAGGTTCCAAACACATTCTATTGTAATTTAAGCTCTTTCATTGTACTTTATGGATTTTTGTAGAAGTATATCAATAAAAGTTATTATTATTATTATTGGTCTTGTCATTGAATTGTAGTAGAAAGGGAATCGATATTGCCATTAGCTCAAAAAGCGTTCGTAAAAACGTTTATTTAGGCTAAGTTCGATTATACATGTTATCAATTTATGTTTTAAAGACAAAGCATTATGTAAAATGATCATAAAAGGCCAAAAAGATAGATTAATAGACTACGCAATACATTTGATCATTGACTTGTCATTATGTACGGGACTACCAATTATTAGCAAATGTGTCATTGTAGTTTCAGTGATACACCATCGGAAAACCATTGTATTAGTAGACTACCAAAATTGCCAAAAGTAGCAATTACGATGTCATTGAAAGACAACTGTGACACCATTACAATAGCAGACTTGAGGCCCAGGTTCGATTTTCCTATTTAGATATATTTTGCAAGTTTTATGACAAAATTTTGATTTTTTTTAAATTACACCAAGCGAAACCAGGAGAGGCTACTAGTTTATTGATCTTTATTATTTAGAACTTAGTGATAACTTGTTGATCTAGGCTTAAGAATCTACCCGAGTTATAAATGAATCTATCTTTTCGGATTTTGTCGCAGTCGCAAATTAATATTGATTTCTGGTTTAGTAAAGCATTCGTTAGGAAACAAAAATCCAAATAAATCCGCGACAGACAAAATACGAAAAGATATCATTTATAATGTCAAATATACGCGTAAAGCTAAGAAAGTAATAAACCTACCAGAAATTGATTGGTTTTCGTAGGTACTAGAGACCTCCGCCCACGCTCAGCTCGGGTTCGAAACCTAGATACATTTTTAATAGTAAATATAGGTTTCTCGAAAGAAGATATTTTGTGCAGTAAAAAGTATCCTATAATATAACCAGCTATCTTCAGAACAAACTTCACCAAAATCTGTCTAATACTTTCTTGTGATGCGGACACAAACAGACGGGCAAAAATTCTAAGAACTATAAGTTCTGTGTAGATAATAATGACTATTTCAAATAAGGGTTTTCCCGGTTTTGGTATTTTATGTTCAGATTCGATAAAGTTAAAATCTATACGTCTATACATATAAATAAAATTAGAGTGTCTGTATTTAATTTCAAGTTAACAGCTTTTCATTTAATACAGTGAAACTTGGTTAAGTGGGACCTGGATAAGTGGGAAACCTCCATAACTGGAACTCATGCTGAGGTCCCAACACTTTGGCACTGAATCACCCCTGTTAGTGGGACGAGCTAAGCCTCTATATCAGGGATTTGTTCTTTCGATTTATCATCAAAGTTACCTCTATAAATGAGACAGAGAGTAAATTTTATATGCATAAACCTCTGTAACTGAGATAACATTGTTTTGTTTGATCGGAACTTTATAACTGAAATAACCTGTCAATAACCTCTATCAATGGAACCCTCTGTAAATGAGACAGATATTTATTTATACCTGGATATCTGAGACACTGGGTAAGTGGAATAACTCTATAAGTGAAACGACATTGCAGGTCCCTTGATGTCTCACTTAACCAGGTTTCACTGTATAAACGATACTAGCATAGATATGTATATAAACAAAAAAACAATAAAAAAAATGTCTGTCTGTCTCTGAAACGGCTGGACCGATTTTGACGGGACATTTACTCAAAGATAGCCAATGTTATAAGGCGTAACTTAGGCTACTTTTTAACCGACTTCAAAAAAGGAGGATGTAGAAATTTTATTTTCTTAAATTCGCTGACGCTAACGTAGCTAATACTTATATAAAAAATCTCATGTCACAGTGTTTGTTATCGAACTTCTCCGAAACGGATTAAGCGATTTTATGTTATTTGTCTATATTTAGTAGGTCTGAGAATAGGTCGTAGTCTTTTTTTATTCTTTTTTTATTTGATAAAGGTGGCCCTCTCTAGATTTTTATTTTTATGTTTAATATGGGTTATATTCTTCCATTAACCCACCTTTGCAAACTCAAATTGTTTTTAAATTACTGTATGTGTTTCATAGTGCAATAAAGATATAAAAATAAAGAATTAAGAAATAGGGATTAGAACGCGGGCGGAGCCGCGGGAATAGCTAGTTGTATTATAAGTATGGATCTCATCTTCAACTGCAAACTGGACGATTATGTTTACATAAATAACGTTATCGAACCAGTTTTAGTGGAAAATCCAGATGCCTGCGCCTGGCCTTACTGCTGTGTTGATAACTTGTGCGTCATACGGTTATACTACGTCGTGTGGGGTTAGAGGTTGTTTGATGCAACCTATCACTAGAAATCAACCGCAGTTAAATCGCGTTTTACGTCTAATCTAGTCTAGTATAATTTTAATGTACCGATTATTACTTTCTCTCACAGTTGAGACGATTCTAACGACATCTCTCAAACTGAAATTCATCGAGATGTTTATTCTACAAAGCGTTCCGAAAAAATATACATACATACTACATTAACTCGAGAAAACTAACCCTTCGTTTGGCGCAGTCGGGTAAAAAGAGACGTGATAGAAAGAAAATATGTATGTATTCTCATTAAACGATAGGAATGAATGAGACGAATAACATTTTTAAGCGGGTACATTTTTTTTACCTCGCAACGGCTTATTTATAATTGAATATTATGTCATTTATTGTTTAAATGTATAAACGAATCCAAAAATACATTTTGTAGTGGACAGAATTGTGAATCTAAACCATTCTCGAATCCACTTAAACACACACAATACATTTCATCAAAATCGATCCAGCCGTTAAGGAGGCGTTCAATTACATACACACGCTCAGAAGTGTTTTATATATATAACTAGTAAAACCCGCGGCTTCGCTCGCGCTAAATCTAGGGACGAAGTGAGGGTGAGTCACTTGTTTAAGATAAACATTTCCATCATACATTCTTTTCATATCCATCTTCAGTCATATTCTTATCAATATTAATTAAGATAGGTCATTAAGACCGGTTGTGGTCACCACAAAGTTACTCGCCATCTTATAATAACCAAAGGCGTGTAAAAACCCATAATAGTATTTTTTTATATAACAAGTTTATCTTGTATACGTACATATTTATTATTATTTAGCATTTAAAGTTATAATCTATACCTATTTAAATAAAATTGAAGTGTCTGTTTGTAATTTGAAATTAACATCTTTTCACTAAATGCATATGAAACTATTTACGGGACTAACAAAAAAAACAATTTTTAAATTTTTTTGTCTGTCTGTCTGCCTGTTCCGGCTAATCTCTGAAACGGCTGGACCGATGGGGGCAAATGGGCAGGAGGCTCACCTGATGGGAAGTGATCACCTCCGCCCATGGACATCTGCAAGCCA
Organism: Boloria selene; assembly: GCA_905231865.2. NCBI lineage: Eukaryota > Metazoa > Arthropoda > Insecta > Lepidoptera > Nymphalidae > Boloria > Boloria selene. The sequence continues at coordinate 6,855,970 of HG993160.1, forward strand.
GGCTTGCAGAGGCGTTGCCGGCCTTTCAAGAAAAGGAGGGATGGAGGAGGGAGGGGAGAACGAAGGCGGAGGATGAAGGGAAGAGGGAGGGGGGAAGGACAGTGGGCCTCCCGGACTCAAAAATTTCACTCGCAGATAGCTAATGTTATAAGGAGTAACTTGGGCTCCTTATATTATATGTATTAGAAAATTATGAAAACTGTTTAGTTCATTTTAACTTACGCCTAACGGAGCGGCGCGGGTTTCCTAGTAATGCATATTTGTGCCGGTGACCCAGTGATTGTAACAAGATCATAGATCAGTTAACGTCAGAGCTTATGTAATCGATTTTATTTAGCGCTTTTTATTGTTGATGCAATTCAAACTGCTTGCACAACGAGTACTCTGTAATTGCAATTTACCGCGTTTCCCGGAGAGAGGTTCTGTCAAGTGAGAGCTGGTTTCCGGATCCGTAAACAAAATATATAGATAAATAAAATTGAAGCGTCCGTATTAAATGTCAAAAACAGCTTTTTACTAAATGTGTACCAATGGTATATATATATATATAATATAGTACGTATAAAAAATAAAATTTACAAAAAAATGCCAGTTTGTGTGTTTGTTCTGGATAATATTATCGATACAGAGGCCGAATCTATAGTTTTTCGAATTTTTGTCTGTCTGTCTGTGATCGCATCACGAGAAAAGTACTGAACATATTTTAATTAAATTTGTCGTGATGATAGCTGGTTATTAGGGTCAGGATATAAGATATTTATTACTGCTGCAAAATATCTTATTTCTGAGAAATCCCAAGTAACCGTTAAAAACCGCCTGTAAAATATCACACTGTATGTAAGATCTAACAACTCAGTTTCCGGTTTTTAAAACGCGGGCGGAACCGCGGGATGTGCAAGTTTACAGTATTATATATTTTATGAATGTAAAAATGACGATTCAAACGAACTTTATATTGTAGGGAGTAGTGACGAACCCGAGCGAATCCAGGCTGAGCCGCTAGTGTATTCATATATAGATTTATTCAGTCATTAACATTCCGCCCACAATTTACTGCGAAATGTACTGCATTGAGTGGAGAGTTGACGTCACGTTTTCATTCCATCCATCGCTGTTAGACGCGATCCTCAGTACAATACCGTTCACAGTTCGCTCTCGGTCTGATAACAAATTAATAATTATCAAACAAATATATGTGTTGAATATTATTACTACACCGCCATTCAGTTCCGCGGTGAGCTACGAGTTAAATGTCAGTCCGTAAGTCTGTGAGTAAGCTACGACTGGCTCGGAAAGCTGTTCTGCTGAGAAGAACCGGCGAGAAACTGATCAATATCTATCTATTTATCCCACGTGAGACACAACCAGACATAAATTCCACACATTTACATCTACTAAGTATTCCGTGATGGTGTAATAAGCCTTATTCAATAACGTATTTTTAATTTTAGATTTGAATTGCTTCAAAGGCAAGCTCAATATGGATTGTGGAATTTTATTATACATGCGTAGTATATCTGGTATCCGTAACACAAGCCTCGTAGCTTACCACGGAACTGGATGGCATTATGTATTATAATGTCCCAACATATTTATTATTATTAATTTGGGCTATTCTGCAGGCTATTATATCATATATGAGGTTTCTACAGTAATTTAAAAACAATTACCCATAGAAGTAAGAGATAGGGGTTAAAAGAACGGGCCAAAGACATGCAAATGTAATAGAATACAATTAATTGTTATTAATACCATAGATAAAGAAGCATACATACATAATATGTTTATATATATACAATATACATATATAATACAGACAATATATCAATACACATATACATATTATGTATATATATATACATATATAATACACATATATATAATACTAGCTGTACCCGCGGCTTCGCCCGCTTTCATTTTTTTAATTGCTAATCAACCTCATTGGGTTGATCTGTAGGAAAAAGAAATTGTCTAAAAATAAAAAATAAAAATTTAGGGGTGGACTACCCTTAACATTTAGGGGGATGAAAAATAGATGTTGGCCGATTCTCAGACCTACTCAATATGCTCACAAAATTTCATGAGAATCGGTCAAGCCGTTTCGGAGGAGTTCAAGTTCGAACCCCGTGACATGAGAATTTTATATATTAGATATATCCTATACATATAATATAATAGCTAATCTGATAATTAAGGTGCGATTTGCGTCAGAAGGTACTGTTTAACATTCTTTTTAATGGAAGTTATTGTTTGTTCCAAAGCGATGTAGCATACACTGAGAAAGAACGCAAAAAAAATTCGTTTTGCTCTTTAATTAGGAAATAACTAGTTATGCAACCTCGCTTCGCTCGCGTTTATCCCCTAGAATGTTTCCAAAGTAAAAGTACCCTATATGTTGACCCGGATATCCAGCTATCATCATACCAAATTTCACCAAAATCTGTCCAATGATTTTCTCGTGATGTGGTTACAGACAGACACGTAAAAATTCTAAGAACTATTCTTCTAAGGCTTCTGAATCGACAAATCACTACATAGTATAAAGCAAAGTCGCTTTCTATGTCCCTATGTATGCTTAAATCTTTAAAACTACGCAACGCATTTTGTTGCGGTTTTTTTTAATAGATAGAGTGATTCAAGAGGAAAGTTTATATGCATAACTAGCGGAACCCGCGGCTTTGCCTGTGCTAAATCTAGGGAAGAGCCCGAGCGAAGCGAGGTCGTGTCGCTATCTATACATGTAATAAAAATGTAATGGATCGCTGAAAGATATATGAGAAAAAATATTGTTGAGACCTTTATCAACGCAAATAGCACCCAAAACAATGATTGTTAGAATTTTTGTCTGTTTATTTTTGTCGGTGCGTTTGTGCTAATCTCAGAAACCGCATATCAGATTTAGATGTGGTTTTCACTGATTTATTGCGGTAAGCTTCACTTAAAATTTAGCGTTTGTTTCATATCAATCGGTTAATACATAAAAAAGTTATGCCAATTAAAAGAATCACGTCGAACATTTGTGAAACTATAATATTAATTAATAGATTTAGCGCGAGCGAAGCCGCGGGTTTCGCTAGTATTAACTATTTCAATAAGATTTCCAAAAATATTTAATGTACACATTCGACTTAGTTAGAATTATCTTATATTAGACTAGCGATTCACCCTCGCTTCGCTCGGGTTCGTCTCTAGGAGTCACGGGTTCCGCTAGTTAAAATAAATAAAATTTCTACGTCCTCCTTTTTTGAAGTCGGTTAAAAAGTAGCCAAGTTAGCCTAATATTTACGCATTACGCATTAGCAATTACATTAGCTATTTGCGATTGAAAGTACCGTCAAATCGGTCCAGCCGTTTCAGAGAAACAGACGCCTTACACCCGGAACAAACAGTCAGACGGACGAATATAGTATCGTATTTACTTTTATATGAATTTCATGAAAAGCTGTTAATTTGAAATTAAAAACACTTCAATTTTATTTATATGTATAGATTAAAGTAGGTAGCATTAATCTATTTCATTATTTTGATATTGGCTTCCAAGCGTGCAAGTTAACACGAATTAAACGACGTCCATTAATTACGTAAGCTGTTTTTGTCTTAATTGTCGCCTTCTACGACGTAAGATCCGATCTTCACTATAATATCGCTCTCAGTTAGTTATCGGGTCGATCTCGATCTGGTAAAATATTATTGTATTCAGGCCTTTTTTTTTAACGTCCCACTGCCCTGGTGGGGCCTCCCTCAGTACGAGGGGGATCAGGCCATAGTCCACCGCGCTGGCCTAGTGCTTGTTGGCGGACTGAGCATGTCTTTCGAAAACATGCTGGTAGGCTGGTGCTGCTAGGTCTGTCCGTCTGTACTCCGTATATCACCTTTATTCTCAGAATTATACATGTTTTATATTTTGAAGACATATTTAGCGCAGTTTGTAGTGACCCTACTTTCTTGCGCCAGCGGTCGCGGGTTCGAGCTCCGCTTGGCACATTCATTTGTTAAACTCGGATGTACTTACTCCATTATATTTATAATATGTATGTATTTAAATTTATATATGTGTAGTGTATCAACTATCTGGTATCCGTAACACAAGCTTCCTTCGTAGCTTACCACTGGAACTAGATGGTGCTGTTGTAATAATGTCCCAACATACTTCGGAACCCTTGGTGTGCGAGTCAGACTCGCACTTGGCGGAGATAAAAAAGTTGTTAGAATAACAATAATAACCATCAACAACGTGTTTTAAGTCGTTATCAGTTACTCTGACTGATGCGTAGATGTATTTTATGGCGTATATTTATAGATCTGTTGATACATATTGTATAAATTGGTACATAAACACAGCGCGATCTAGTTCCGTAGTAAGCTACGACTTACGAGGCTTGTGTTACGGATAGTAGATAGTTGATACACTACACATTTTAAATAATAATAATAATGTTCTGTTCTCCGACCGATTCGGGCCACGGCGGCCGATCTCATTGAGACTAGCCAACTGCGCAGGAGATATTACAGTGCAGACACAAGTGTACTCTCTGTTCCTATCACTCTTATACTCCGGTGGGACGACTGTTCGACCCGATCAGTTAAAGTTAAGGCGCAAGACTAACGGCTGTGCTCTGCCTCGGCACTGGAGTGAAATACCGCAAACTTCCCAACTCCGGGCCATTATTGAGACTTACTAAACAGAAAGACTCAATAACTAAACTTGGCCCGACCCGGGACTCGAACCCAGGAACTCTCGATGTATGATGCTAACCACTACACCACCGAGGCAGTTTTAGACATTTTAAATTCAAACATATTATGCCTAAATATAAACTGATATTGATAAAATATTTTCCTGCAGTAACAAATAAAATAGGCAATATAATAATAATAGGCAATAGGCCCAGCGGTAGCGCGCTCGCTTGTATATCCGAGTGATGCGGGTTCAAATCCGGGTCTCGCACCTCTGATATCATGTGCGAATCATTTCTATCATGATTACCATCCCGAAATACGGGATGAAAATCTGTATGGAAATTACGTAATTTTTATAGCTAGCTTAGGATTTTGATTAGATATAATAAAATAAGATATTCAAAGTTTGTAAAAAATTCTCCTAAATATCCGCTCATCGCGAATTTCTATTTCCCATACAAATTACATGGGAAAAAAATGTGTGTTGAAAAAAAACGACACTCGATTTTTTTTTACTGCTCCAATATTATATATCAGTAGGTACATATGAATAAACTTGAAGTGTCTGTTTTAATTTCAAATTATGTAACAATTTTTCACTAAATGTATATGAAAGTAGATATTATACAGTATTTACATCAAAAAATCAATTTTTAACATTTTTGTCTGTCCGAGTGTAGAAAGTAGAGTCACTTCTCACTACCAAGTGAGCCAAACGTGTCGTCACATTATATCTAAGAAGTTGGTTTCTGGTCTTAAAACGCGGGCGGAGCTGCGGAAAATGCTAGTCTACAATAAACTCTATTATTACTCAGTCTGAGAGATAATGATAATGTGTAATGTCATGTGGACAAAGGAACGTTGAACGTTGTGTGTCGATAAGTATTATTTTGTAAAGTCGCATGTTAAAAATGTGAGTGGCAAAACCCTATTTCTTTTTACCCGACTGCGCCAGAAGGAGGGTTATGTTTTGCGAGAGTACGTATGTATGTATTCTATACTAATGTTATAGAGCTGAAGAGTTTGTTTGTTTGGTTGAACGCGCTAATCTCAGAAACTACTGGTCCGAATTGAAAAATTCTTTTTGTGTCGAATAGTCCGTTTATCGAGGAAGGCTATAGGCTATATTACATCACGCTACGACTAATAGGAGTGGAACATTAATGCAAAAGCGGAAATGAGAGGTGTCAGTTCTTCGAGGTACCGTGTACCGTACCGCGCGACTCAGAAAGAATTTGGTTTCCTGTCTTTAGAACGCGTGCGAAGCCGCGGGAAATGCTAGTGTATAAATAATTGTATGGCACGCTCTGCATCCAGAACGGCTCTATGGATTTTAGTTTCAAAGGTGTCGTTAAGATTCGTATTAATTGTGAATGTGACATTTTGAATCAGAAAACAACATATTTTAGGGTTTTTTCATTTCCAAATTGCACAGAAACGCCAACTGCGTTTTTTAGTAAAAGTAGTCTAAGGTTCTCCTTATACACTTAGTTACTATTCTGTCTCTACTTTTGTGATAGTCCCGTAAAAATCGTCCAGGCGTTTGTGAGATAAGTTATTTTTAGCAAAATTCTGTTATTATGACTTTACAAACAGAATGTTGCTAGGTTCTCTCAGACATGCAGGTTTCCTCACGATGCTTTCCTTCACCGTAACACAAGTGGTGATCATGTTCCAAAAACCCACCCACTTCATTCAGTTAACCAAGCGAGTGTCTTTTATTATTATTATTATTATTACGCCCGGCTTCGCCCGCGTTCAATTTTTAATCGCTACTAAACTTCATTAAATCACTCGCTGGGTTAAAAGTTCTCCAAAATTACTCCAGCTTTAATACACTCCTGAGCCGCGCTACCTATTTCATATATTATGTGCGGCGTGCTCTCCTCCTCCTCTCCTGTTTTTATAGTTTTAGTAGGGATCCTTCTTATTTTGTTCTTGCAATAAAAATAAACTATATTAATCAGTGATAACGTAGCATTCAAATGGTGAAAGATTTTTAAAATCGGTCCATTACTTTTTGAGGCAATTCGTTACAAACATTAATTAATCAATACTAATTTATTTTCAGACATGCTTCGATGAAAATGGTGCTATGTCTATTGATCCTGTCCTTGCCGTGGTTGGTGCGCGGAGACTCGATCATAAGCTCGTACGTATGAAATACTCCTTTATTATTTTTTTCTTTTTAATGCTGGGAAATGCGCATGCGCAATTTACGTATACCACTTTTAGGTAACAGGTGGCTATGTTGGTCTCGCCGCCTAGAAAAGCCAGTACGACAAAGCGTTTGATACTACGATACCTCCTGGCTGGCTGCCGTGGCCGAAAGCCGTTGAGAAAACATTGAAATATAAAAATGTTCCTTCACACGGTCAGAGCTAACCGAAATGGGTAATCTCCTTGTGCGTTTCTTGCTTTCGTTCTCGGCTGGATTGCTGAATGTTAATAAGAACCCCAATTACGACAAGATGAATGCACGATATACCCCCAGATAATTGCCTCGGTGATGTAGTGGCTAGCATGTACGCCGGGAGGTCATGAGTTCGAGCCCCGGGGCGGGTCAAACTTAGTTATTGAGTCTCTCTGTTTCGTTAGCCTCAGTAACAACCCGGAGTTGTGAAGTTAGCTGTGCCTCATTCCCGTGCCTCGGAGAGCACGTTAGGCTGTCGGTCCTGCGCCTTAACTCTCACGTAGTGTCGAGTAGTCGCCCCACCGGAGTATGAAAGTGACAAGAACAGAGAGTGCACATGTATCTGCACTATAATGACAGACAGACAGATTTGCCGCCGTGGCCGGAATCGTTTGTAAGGATGGATGGATGGATGTTTGTTACTCTTTCACGTAAAAACTACTGAATGGATTGTAATGAAACTTTACAATAATATAGCTTATACATCAGAATAACACATAGGCTACAATTTATAAAGATATTGTGTGAATTGTCCAAAATATGACGATAAGTGTCAAGTAAGTAGTAAAAAATCTACCATCGGCGAGCTATTCTGGCGTCCGCTGCCAAAACCGCTAGAGTTACACATATGTAATGTATGATGGAAATGTTTATCTTAAGCAAGCGACTCACCCTCACTTCGCTCGGGTTCTTCCCTAGATTTAGCGCGAGCGAAGCCGCGGGTTTTACTAGTCCTATATTATTATTACTTTCGCAGTGCGCTAACGAGGATAAGATCTTTACCAGTAAATAGTTTTATACTTTTCCTTAAACGATAATACGAAATTCACTACTTTATCGACTGACTATAAAAACGAAGGAAAGAGGTCATCGATTACGTCAGTTATTAACCGATTTGGATTTTTTTATTTAAAAGCATATGCTTTCAATTAGGTCATTAGAAATAGAATTTAACTTCGAACTAAATTTTCGATTATAATATTTTTTTATAAGGTTTAGGGTTACTTACCTAGGGGAGTATGAAACCACAATGCTGACAGATTTTGGCCGATATATCGGAAACTATGCACTTTAGAGTAAAAGTTATTGAAACCATTATTATAGAGAATAAAATTTCGCATCTTTTATTTCCTGTAAACTTTTTTGTGAAACTTACCGTTTACGATTTATTTAGTGAAACGGTTTTTCTGTCTCAGCCGACAACTCTCAAAATATTGGATTAATCAATAAAATGCATGTTCAATAAAAACTACTAAACTACCGACTTCAAAGTAAAACAACACTAAAAAGTAAAAAATAACTGTTTGATAGTACTCAATGACTTACTTATTTGTTTTATTTATTTACTAGCATTTCCTGTGGCTTCGCACGCGTTTCAAAGACCGGAAACCAATTTCTTTCTATTCAATTGTGCGGTGTGATACCTCGCAAAACTAAACGCCCGCCCTTTCCGTTTTTGCAATATTTTTATTGATGCTCCGCTCCTGTTGGTTGTAGCGTGATATTATATAGCCTATAGCCTTCCTCCATAAACAGACTATCCAACAGAAAAAGAATTGTTCAAATCGAACCAGTAGTTCCTGAGATTAGCGCGTTCAACCAAACAAACAAACTCTTCTGTTTTATAATATTATAGTATAGATTTGATTCACCAGCGGTACTAAATTTATTTGATATTGAATTACAATGTTACAATATTTATTAATGGTGTTTACAGTCGTGGTTCTTATGGCTAAATGCATTACCTTTTAAGGTGAATATCTAAAGTAACTTAAATAACTAACAATAACTAAAATACTTTTTAATACAAAAGAACAGGAAAAAGCAAAGAGAATTCAAACACATACTTCAGCTTTCGTTTGATTTCGAACTTAGGTAACAAGTCTATGAATGGATCCAACGTGGCATTGTTGTTAAGAATGTCAGAAAAACGTGACATGGGCGTATACTTTCCTATTAATAGATTACGTGTAGGCGCTATGAAGAGGTTAATAGGTCAAATAAATAAATTAGTTAGAAAAAAATAAATATTTAAATAAATTAGTTAAAAGAATATTTTGATTTGATTTGAAATCAAATCTTCTTTGTTCAAATAGACTTATACAAGCTCTTTTGAATCGTCATTTTTACATTATTAAAATTAAATGTCAGTCTGTAAGTCTGTGAGTAAGCTACGACTGGCTCGGAAAGCTGTTCTGCTGAGAAGAACCAAAACCAAAAAATATTTGATAACAATATTGCATTACAATATCTATCTATTTATCCTACGTGAGACACAACCAGACATTAATCCCACACATTTACATCTACTAAGTGTTCTGTGATGGTGTAATAAGCCTTAAAGGCAAGTTCAATATGGACTGTGGAATTTTATTATACATGCGTACATCTTGCCCCATAAACGATCTATTTACTTTTTGTAGGCGAAAACTGGGTTTTACAAGTTAGCGTGGGTACCTTTAGATTAAAATATATCTAATTTTTTTTGTCGTAATAGGGATGTACTGGGTTACGCGACGAGCTTGCAGAGCGGCTTCCCCGGACAGGGGTGCGAGGTGTCCCTGGCGTCGGGGTGGCAGGTCTCATACTGCTCGCTGCCGAGCGGTGATGCCACGCTGGCCGTCAACAAGGCGGCCACATCACTCACCTTGTCCTACGAACCGGTGAGTCCCTACAACTATAGTTAGGATTCCTCCCTAGATTTATCGCGAGCGAAGCCGCGGGTTCCGCTACTTGAAATAAGTAATATTTTTTAAATCAAAAATGCCTAAGTTACTTGATTAGCTAGACCAGACAGACAAATAAAAATTTTAAAAATATATAATTATAAATAATTCGCATCATGTAAAAAGAACGCTGGCTGTCAAGTTGCGCAGAGGCGATTTATTGGCCAATTTGGTAGGAAGGTAGCATTCTATTTAATTACATTCTATCTAATATATTTTTCAAAGTACCTACCTACCAATAACCAATATAAGTCGCGAGCGAAAGGCTAGTTCAATAATAAAAGAATAAGCTTAGTAATTTCGTGTGCGAATGTACCCATGCGCAAACACACCACCCACCACTTTCTTCCAGAGTTCTTTTTACGTGACGCGATATGTACTGTCATATGCATTTAATGAAAAGCTGTTAGTTTGAAATTAAAACCAAACACTTTTTTATACGACCAAAATTTTATTTATACGAGTATGTACTGATTCACAGGAAAGTGGCCCTTTCGTGTGTGAAGACTTGCAGCAAACTAAAGCCGCCATTCAGAACTACACAAACACAAGAGGCACAAATGTACGGATGAGGTACTTGACTATCAAAAATGTGGTTCTGTCCAACGACAGCCTTGCGTGCACTTTGGCGATCTTAGGGACCGACGAGACCGAGACTTTGATCCTGAAGGACCTGATAGGGCAACTGAGACCTTCGCATCTTGAGGGCATCAGAGGAGTCAAGTATCTGTCTATAATGAATATTGGTGAGTATTATAAATAAATATGTTGGGACATTATTACACACAGCGCCATCTAGTTCCGTCGTAAGCTACGAAGCTTGTGTTACACATATCAGATAGTTGATATACTACATATATAAGTTTAAATACATACATATTATAAATATAAACAGTAAACATCCATGACTGAAGAACAAACATCCAAGTTTAACAAATGAATGCCTCCAGCGGGACTCGAACCCGCGACCACTGGCGCAAGAAAGTAGGGTCACTACAAACTGCGCCAAACGTATCGTCACGTGTCGTGCCAATTTAATGTGTTTGTATGTCCTCGATGGTATAGTGGCTAGCATGTACGCCCACACATCGAGAGGTCCTGGGTTCGAGTCTCGGGTCGGGCCAAGTTTAGTTATTGAGTGTTTCTGTTCAGTAAGCCTCATTAGCAGCCAGAAGTTGGGAAGTTGGTGGTGTGTCACCTTATCTCTCACTGGTCGTGTCGAACAGTCGTTCCACCGGAGTATGAGAGTTATAGGAATAGAGTGCACTTGTCTGCACATACAGTCTATAATTTCTCCTGCGCAGTTGGCCAGTCTCAATATGATTGGCTGCCATGGCCAAAACCGGTCGAAGAACATTATTTTACTTCTACTAAAACTGACTGATTTTGATAGTATTTAGTGCTAAGATAGGTTACGAGCTTGAGTCACACTTATACTATTAGTACGAAAGTTTTTCAAAAGATGTAAATAATTAGCTGTAGTCATGGAGCAGTAACCAGTGGAGAAAGCATCGGCACGTTTTTGTATTAGCTCAAAGTCACTCATTTACGGCGGGGGGAGAGGGAAGCTTCGCCAGCTGTGATTGGGAAACCAAGTGACGACTGATATGTATTAGTCCGTATTTAAGCATAGAATTGCAACGATTGGCTAAAATTGTTTGTTTGGTTGAACGCGCTAATCTCAGGAGCTGCTGGTCCAAATTGAAAAACTTTTTGTGTTGGATTGGATAGTCCGTTTATCGAGAAGAGCATCCATAAGAAGTGTTGCAAAAACGAGAAGGGCCGGCGTTATTTCTGCGAGGTATCAAACCGCGCGACTCAGAAAGAAATTGATTTTTGGTCCTTAGAACGCGTGCGAAGCCGCGGGAAATGCTAGTCAGTAAAAAAACTACTTACCTCGACTTCAACATTTATACTGTGTTCTGAATTCGAGTTGATAATGTTTCCTATACAGTCATATTATTTTGTTATCGCGGGGTTTTACATATTATTGTGATATTATTAAAAACAACTTTTAATATATAATAGAGATAACATGTTATTATAATTAAATCTTGGAGTCGGTGGCAGCCAAAGCAAAATAATCTCAATACAATAGGGTACTTTCGGTGGTGCAAAATAAATTATGAAATTTGATAAAAATAAAAGATTATGTAGAAATATACTTAAATATTCTGATTTTGAGTCATAAAAGCTCATTATTGATTTATTATATTAAAATTAAGTCGTAATTTTTAACCTGTATATCACGTGACCTAAAACACGAGCTGCTATCGATGTGACGTCAGTCAGGCAACCAGCCACAGACCACTGTCAGCATAGAGCATATTGCTAGTTGCTACATATTATTATAAACTGTTAGTTCTCCTGAGTAAGTGTTCTGTGGTAATATACGCTATGGGTACTACATACAAGACTGTTGTTTATTACCAGTATTCAGTCACCAAATGGCTGACAGCGTTTTTGCGGGAATAAAAAATGTTTAAAATTAAATTTAATTTTATGGCAAAAAATGTTTATTTTGCCGAAATATATTATTTATTTTGGCTTTTTATTAGAAAAATCAACATTTTAAAGTACTTTTTCCAACATAGTAGAATACCCTATTTAATTAATGTATCAATTTATTAATATAATCAAAATATCCGTTAGAAAATTCAATGCAAAGGCAGGATAAAACTGTCCTTCTTGGCTGGCACCGACTCCAGTAATAACTAAGTAATTAAAATTATTTTTTTCTTTTTGGTTTCGATTTGTAACGTTTTGAAGTCGGTTTTCATTTTTGTTAAAAAATAATTTATTAAATTAAATGACGTATAAACCAGCCAGCAACTTTATATGATACTGATATCAAAACTTTATTTTATGTTCCGCTAAATATGCCGGTGTGAATATGTATGTATTTAAAGTTAAATAATATGTGTAGTGCATCAACTATCGCTATGTTTGATAAAAATCGGTCCAAGATGGCCGTCGCCACAAAATGGCAAAATACGTATTTTTTCCTCATTATGGGTAACAAATGTAAACTCTGCGACAAGATGGTCTTCCAATTACACGTTATTACACATTAAATAATATGTATGCTTCTATTCTTATTATAATTATATATCCCACAGCAAATATTACCAGCAATACTTTCAACAGCAATTATATTATACAATCTATATTGTCTGAAGTAATGAATCGAAATGTGTCACTCATCGATTAAACAGAACTTATAAAACCTTATCCCACCCATTTTACAGCGCCCTCAGGTAGTCACTACAACTCCCAATAAAGTAAATTGATAATAGTATAAAAATAGTCAATACCAGTCCATATTCATTATCCATTAAATACATAGAAGTTAACACAAATGGTCATATTTTTATTATTTTAAGCCGGTTTTTTTTAATTTAATGAATTTTTCCGTGTAGATACAAATGTGACGTCGGTTCCGTACGACGCCATGGCGCAGTTTCCGGCGCTGCGGCGTGCGACGCTGTCCGGAGGCGCCTTCGTCTTGAGAGAAGGAGACAGACTGCTGCCGAACTTGGAAGTTCTAGAACTTTCCAGAGGGAAATTGAAAGCGATCCCGAAGCGCGCGTTCGTCAACACTCCCGCGCTGCAGATGCTCTTGTTGTTCGACAACAAGATTGAGTACTTGGATGTCGACGCTTTCGAAGGTAAGATCAATTTATTAACTTAATTTTTTATTTTTCTTATTTATTAGGGAAAAATACTGTTAAACGCAAAATTAAAAAAAACTTACACATCGACCAATCAAGTTCCACTTTCCACACAAATTTCACATTTAAATAATATTCTATTATAAACATAAAAGAACAATACTAAAAACTGTCACACAAATCTAACAATTTATAAATAATTCTTAAACTTATATTAGTTTCAGACATCCATTGATTCAATATATCGTATCTCGCGTTCCCGCCATTACGATAAAACGTAAAGTCAACTTGACAGCTCGGTCACAGATTATCAAATATAAAAATAAAAGTGATGAGTTTAACCTAATTTTATATTTTATTTGTGATTGTTATCTGTGCTGTCAATTTAAAAATAAAATAATAAATGTAATATTTTTTTTAAATAATGCCAGTTCTATGTGACACTGGCGAAGTAATATATGCTCAACTGGCACGCTTTGAGGGGTCATTAACAAGAGAATTGAATTGAAATACATAATGTTATTTTTTTGAGATTGGCATGTCCTTCTGAGTAAACCCTTTTCAACTATAATGTCGAACCAAACGGTTCGCCATGTTTGTGACTACGCCCTACGCCACATTGACGCCGTGAATTGGAACGCAGCCGCAGCCTTCAGCCTATTGGCTAGTGGATACCACGCGCAGCATGACGTGATTTTCTGGTCTTGTGATTGGCTTGATATCACGCCATGCCGCGCTCCACGCGTCTAACTGGGAAAAGCGATGCAATCATTACAAAACCCGTCATAGCACTGCGCACGCGTCGTGTCCCCTTATAGTTTTTTTGACTTTAAATTAAATCCTAACTTATCAATTGTATAAAATCAAATTAAATGTGTATTGTTTGGGGACTTTTAAATGTTTTATTTAAGTTTTGTTCCCTATAACGAACAGCCCTGTTAGATTAGCAATGCTGTCTGTCTGGCAGGTCTACCGCAGCTGCGCAACCTCAGCCTGAACTCGAACCTGCTGTCCGTGCTGCCGGCGGGCGTGCTGCGGTCGCCACGCCTGCAGCGCGTGGACCTGTACGACAACCGCCTGCTGATGCTGCACGAGGAGGTGTTCCGCGGACTGCGGGACCTCGCCACGGTCAGTGTACTCCCGGTTTTAGTTCCTCTTGGGCTCTTCTCAGCAGAATTGCCTTACAAGCCGGTTGTAGCTTCCTCACAGATTTACATACTGCCTTATCCTCACTTCGCTAAAGATCGTCTCGAAATTTCGTGCGAGCGAGTTCCACTAGTAAATATGTACAAAAACTTGACGTACTAAAACCATGCTACTATCACTATTATACTCTATTGGTGAAAACAGCATAAAAATTGGTCCAGTAGTTTTTGAGTTTATCGTGAACAGACAAACAGACGCGACGAAGTAATTGTTTGATAATATTATGTAGTGATTATTTATTTATTTATTCATTAATTTATTCAATAACTCCGCTTCCCCTCCGACAGGTGGTGTTGTTCAACAACAAGGTCCCACTGACCCTCCACAATAGAACGTTCGCGAACCTTCCATCGCTCACGGAATTAGAACTCAGAAGCAACTCGCTCACAACTCTCCCGGGCGACTTGCTATCGAACAGCACCAACTTGAAGAAGTTGACCCTGCAAAACAACCAGCTCACGTCGCTGCCACCGCTCCTGCTGTCTGGTCTCCGGCTGAAGGAGCTAGACTTGTCTTCCAACAACCTCTCGATCCTGTCGAAGCAGCAGTTCGCTGGTCAGGACCAGTTAGAGATCCTAAACTTGCAGAAAAACCGTCTTGAAGACTTGCCCGGTGCTGTGTTCCAAGATACAACCAACTTGAAAGTGTTGAACTTGAAGTACAATAATATCAGCACGCTGGACAAGTATGTTATTTTATGTGTACTAATATTATAGGGAGGTCGAGTTTGTTTGATTGTTTGTGTGTTTGTAGGAAGTCGTTACTTATTGCATCAGAAAAGACTGATAGCCATATTCAATCATTGGTGGACTAGTGAGGAGGATCTGGGCATGTCTTACGAGAACTTGCTAGTTAGATTTCCTCCCGATGCTTTCCATCACCGTAAGACAAGTGGTAATCATGTTAGAAATGATTCGCACATGAAAATATCCAAGGTGCGAGATTCGGATTTGAACCCGCATCAGTCAGTTTTCTAAGTGCGTTACCACTGTGCTACAGTGACTATTTATAATAATACTCGCAAACCCGGCCCGCTTCGCTGGGCGTAAGTTAAAATAAGTTAAACGGTTTTTATGTATATTTTAATAAAATTAAATTACTAATCCTTACATTTTAGCTAACACGCCTTCTATAATCGAGAAATACGGCACCATCTACCGGATATCTGTGCAACTAAGATGCCAAACCCCCATCTATTAGGATTTTATACAACTAATCGATAAATACACACTGAAGTTGTATAATAAACATTTAATTTGTAATAACTAATATTGAGATCAAGAATTAGGATAAAAACAACCCTATCTCTCAAGTTGGACTAAATTACAGATGCTTACAAAATTTGATAAAAATTGGTTCAGTAGTTTCGGAGTTCATCACGAACATACATCGTGGCACGAAATGTTTATATATTATTAGCATAAAAGAACAATACTAAAAACTGTCACACATAAATCTAACAATTAATAAAGAATTCTTAAACTTATATTAGTTTCAGTTATCAATTAATTCAATGAATCGTATATCGCGTTCGCGCCATTGCGATAAAAAGTATAGTTGTACTTGTTGTTTTTAAAATGTATCCCCAATAGGGAAAGGCAAAGGACTATGGTCCATACAGCCTACTAAAAAGCATAGTCAACTTGACAGTTCGGTCACAGATTATTAAATATAAAAATAATGAGCTTATCCTTATTCGGCCTCTCCTGACATTCTGACGGCCTCGTCAGAAAGAACAAGAGCTTTATAGCATTTTAGGCTCCAGCAGTATCAACATCCAGATTATCTGCACACAAAGTTATCATTAATTCACTTTGGTCTGAACCTGAGAAGTTACAAGCAAAAAGTGAATTCCAATGTTCCATAGTATTGTATACCAAGTAGCAAATATCTTTAAAAAAAAAGGTTGCACGTTCAAAAGGATAGACATTTTAAACACAGGGTCTCGTACCAACACAATCTTAGATATAACACATTAAGGTCTAGCATACTTACAAGACTAGACATAACACATCAAGGTCTAGTACACTTACAAGAATAGTCATAACATTAAGGTCTAGTATAATTACAAGACTAAACTCATCAAGACTAGACATAACTCATCAAGGTCTAGTATAACACACAAGAGTAGACATAACACATCAAGGTCTACTATACACAAGACTAGACATAACTCATCAAGGTCTAGTATAACACACAAGAGTAGACATAACACATCAAGGTCTACTATACACAAGACTAGACATAACTCATCAAGGTCTAGTATAACACACAAGAGTAGACATAACACATCAAGGTCTACTATACACAAGACTAGACATAACTCATCAAGGTCTAGTATAACACACAAGAGTAGACATAACACATCAAGGTCTACTATACAAAAGACTAGACATAATAAAACAAGGTCTAGTATACACACAAGACTAGACATAACATATAAAGGTCTAGTATTCAAGAAAGATGATGTTACTTACTAGCAAAGAAAGCAGTACATTCATTAGGAGTCCAGTACTCCTTCTAAGGCACCACAGGTTGTAACTCAGCAACAGCATCAGTCAGCTCTCTATTGACTCTTGCCAAGTTATAAGAGTCACTCATACCAAGATACAATTTTCCTTTGAATTTCTCGTTGTTACTATGTAAATCAGAAAAATCATTAACATGAAATTCTTTAAATAACGTAAACCACTTACGTCCCTTATTGATGTACTCATTCTGCTACTTTTGACACCCGGCCGTCCCTTGCCTGGATAACTCCCGCAAGTATTAGCGATTAGTAAGATATATGGGTTTCATAGCGCACGATAAGGAGTTAACAACTAAGGATAGACTCGTATAGTCTCATCATAAGCACTGCTGTACATTCAACTTCAGTAGTGTAGTGCCTAATTCAACATAATAATTGTTAGTTGACGCTATGATCAATGACTTATCTTTTAACCAAATAACAATAAGTCGTAAAGATTCATGCAATTCCGAATTACGTGAAATATTTAAAGATCGCTATTGAGTAAAGCGGCAGTAAGATCTTCGGCATTGTGCACGCTTTCCTTTATCCATTATCACAGTTATGTACTTACACCGCAATGTGAACTTATACTTTTTCACTAAAAATACGTAACAATAACCAAAAATTATCAAAAGGTGAAGTGGGCAATCCCAATTCTGATATTAGCATAAAAGAACAATACTAAAAACTGTCACACATAAATCTAACAATTAATAAAGAATTCTTAAACTTATATTAGTTTCAGTTATCAATTAATTCAATGAATCGTATATCGCGTTCGCGCCATTGCGATAAAAAGTATAGTTGTACTTGTTGTTTTTAAAATGTATCCCCAATAGGGAAAGGCAAAGGACTATGGTCCATACAGCCTACTAAAAAGCATAGTCAACTTGACAGTTCGGTCACAGATTATTAAATATAAAAATAATGAGCTTATCCTTATTATATTATATTTAGACTGTTTGAAAAAAATCTACTATTTGTTTTTTTTTTTGAAATTTTCGATGCGGCACCTCTTAATATGAATATTAAGAGCTTAAATTTTCACAGGATTTTGTTTTCGTCATTTCAAACAATATCTTCAATATTAATAAGAAAACAACAAATAGTAGTTTTTTTTAAACAGTCTAATATATATAGATGTGTGTATATTTCAGAATAATTTTCAACAAGCTCAGTCTACTGCAAACGCTGAACCTCGACTGGAACCGCATCAGCGACTTGATGGGTGTCTTCGAAGGACCCGTCAAGTTGGAGGTGAGCTTTTCTTACAAGAGTTCAGTATTTTCATTCAATTTGACGACACGTTGTGAAATAGATAGTGCTGTGTGTAATAATGTCCCAACTCTATTTTTCATCCAACAATGTCCTCCGATCGCTTCCGGCCATGGCAGCCAATCTCATTGAGACTGGCCAACTTTTTAAAAAAACAATTCTTAAAACGTTTATCTGTCTGTTTGTTCTGGCTTATCTCTGAAACGACTGGAGTGATTCTGACGGGACTCTCACTCGCAGATATCTAATGATACAAGGAGTGACTAAATTATTATTATGTTTGATTTATTTAAACTTACGCCTAGCGAAGCGGGCAGGTATAGTTATAGTATAGTAGTATAGTAGTTCATTCAAATTTGAATGAATAACTCGTGTCCCCCAGGAGCTGTCTCTCTCGCACAACAACATCATCATCTCCGAGCAGCACAACACGCAGGTCGTGTCGGAGCAGGCCTGGGCCTACAACGCGTCGAACACGCCTCGCGTGCCGGCGGACGCGCAGCACGTGTCGGCGCTGAGCGCGCTGGCGCAGCTGAAGCGCCTGAACCTCGCGCACAACCGCGTGGCGCTGGTCTGCGCAGACTGGCTTCGCCTCTTCCACCTCGAGCAGTTGGACCTGTCCTACAACAATATCAGCTCTATGTCGGTGAGTGGCGTCGCTGTACGTTATACTTTGATTGAATAAGTCTTAGTCACGGGCAAACTGAATAATAATAATAATTTGGGGTTTTAATAAAAAATGTGTGTGTGTGTGTGTGTTTGTGTGTGTGTGTGTGTGTATGTGTCAATGTTTATCCTCTTTTTTAAAAAAATGAAAAAAATATTAGAAAATTAGATTTGTTGTTAACACTCAGTTCGTCTCGTTCCAGGCCAGAGACTCGGACTTCCAGAGCAGCGCGACGGTGGACTTGTCTCACAACAACATCCACACCTACGACCTCCGGGTGTACGCGATGCAAGACCTCCCCTACCTCGCCCGCCCCACCCTCATCCTCTCAAACAACCCCTTCCGGTGCTCCTGCTCCCTCTATCCCTTCCTCATCAAATACAAATCCCGTCAAAATCTAAACATCAAAAATATGGAGGAAACCGAATGCGCATCACCCCCTAGTCTAAAGGGTGTGAAGTTGACAAATGTTCAACTAGATTCCGTAACTTGCGATTTCCCTTGTCCAAGTGCGTGCGACTCGTGTCTGACGAGGCCGAGTAAATTACAAGTTGAGCTGACTTGTAACAAAATACCCCGAAACTTCTCAGATTTGCCCGATCCTGCCCTCTCCTACTCATTAAAACTGTCAAATGTGTCGACTTCCAACCGTTTAATTTTGGATCTCCCCCCAACTGTCAAATTCGTTGATCTGTCAAATTTGAACTTGACAGCTCCACCGGTGGTGACATCTGTCACTGTCGACCTCCGAAACAACAGTCTCAGCACGATTCCCCTAGGATTGATAGAGAGCAACTGTTCCCTATACCTCGGAAACAATCCCATTCAATGTGTGTGTGGGAATCGCATGGATTTAATGGCTTTTGTCAAACACAACCAATCGATATTAGATTACCAAAGTGTGAAGTGCGCGGGAGAGAACCGGCTGGTCAAAGATGTGGACTTAACTTCCTTATGCTACTACCGAGACTTGACCACCCTCGTCGTACTCTTGTTTATCGTTCTCTTCATGTTAGCGTTTGTATGTCTGTTCATATACATGAAACGGTCCTACATCCGCTTCCTGCTGCACAAACTCGGTATCTGGCCTTTCGGTCCGAACGAGCTATGTCTTTATGACGCGTTCCTGTCCTACGCGAATGAAGAAGAGCTGTACGTGAGGTCCCACGTGATCCCGGAACTGGAGAAGCCCCCGGGACCGCTGGGCCTGTGCGTGGCGTCCCGGGACTGGAGGCTGGGAGACTCGATCAGCGAACAGATCCAACGTTCCATAGACAACTCGTCCATAGTCATCGTGCTGCTGTCTCGCTCTTACCTGAAGTCTTCTTGGTGTCAGGATGAGTTCCGTCTCGCTCACAAGCAAGGTAAGCCTCGGGTGATAATGATGGACGATTTCGATGAGAAACATACTGAATTAACGCCTGAGATGAAAGCCTACATCAAAACGAACACGTACTTAAAGGAGTCTGACCCACGTCTGTTCGAGAAGATTCGAGAATCGGTTGCGAAAGTGCAGTCCAAAGGGAGAAAGAAGTTAAAGTCAACCGGAATCGACACACAGTTGAATAAGAACGGTATGATTTTTAATAACAACCTAACACCGTCCCCTGCATAATGAGATTTAGGGTTCTGCAGTCAAAATATTCAATGGAACCCTCTACTGAGCCACCGCTGTCCGTCTGTTTGTCTATCAGCAGGCTGCGGTGAAAGAAATGGCGTGCAAAATTCTCATTCTATATGCATTTGACGAATTTTAGGGTTCTTTAGGTATGTTAAATGAACCCTTATAAGGTGTATGCTTTAAATTTGTATAGAAATTTAATGAAAAACTGTTGTAAAGTTGAAATATGTTTTTATATTATTATTTACTTTATTGAATTAGGTCTTTTTGTAGTTTCTTTTTGATTAAGAAAAAAAAAATTTAAAGTTCAAATTATTAGTGCGAAATTTAATGTAGTTAAAACGCAGTGTTATTCAAACCGAATATGACGTGTAAGTTTATGATAACAGAGTCAGTGTTGCCAATTTAGCTATTTTCACGTTAAAAATTACTTAAGCAGAAGACATTGTTTTTGGGAAAATTGGC
The DNA here is from genome assembly GCA_905231865.2 of Boloria selene. Lineage (NCBI taxonomy): Eukaryota > Metazoa > Arthropoda > Insecta > Lepidoptera > Nymphalidae > Boloria > Boloria selene. The sequence continues at coordinate 6,877,206 of HG993160.1, forward strand.
AACACTGGCTTTGCTATGATATACTTTGTTATTTTTTCAATTTTATAAAAAAATTTTGTTGGTTTTTCGGGGGTAATTTTTTTTATAATCAACGAATGAATGATTTTTTTAATTGAAAAGATAAAAAATCTCGCACATTTCCAAGTGACACTTGACGTATGAACTGAAAATGGCCAAAATATCTTGTGTTCACAGAACAATAATAAATATAAACATTTTGAACATTTCACTATCAAAATAATATTTTTTAATCTTTTTACCTACAATTGTTGGTTTACCAAATTTATCAAAACATTTGTCTTATATTCAATATTCTTAACAATAACATGTTAGGTCTTTTCATTTCGTTTTTTTAAATGATTTTATTTCAAGAATATAATACAGCAATAACTAAGTTAATATTATTGTAAAGTTAGTTTGTATGTTTTGATTTAATTTCAGTCGTAGCGTCTCCATTATTCTTTTCGTCCATGTTTTAGTTGCCATATTTTACCATTCTATAAATCACATTGCGTACATATTATTAGTTAAGTTGGCGTTGTTTGTCGGAATCGATCTCAGAAACTCCTGGACGGATTTTAATACAACTTTTTCCAATGGATATTACAATAGTTTTTAGTGGAAAAAAGTATTATTTGTCTGTTTGTCTAACTAATCTACGAAACACCTAAACCGATTTTGACGGAACTTTCACTAGTAGATAGCTGTTTTAAATTCAGGAAAAGAATGACTGAGGGTTATAAAATTAAAAGATAATCATTTGTGTGAATATTTTTGAACATTTTAAGATCTAAAATTAAATTATGATTTGTATAATAAGTTTCTATTACTTGTACCTGTTCAGAATCTACATAAATATATTTTAATTTTAAATACGCCATTTTTGATATAACTTTTATGTTACATACTTTACAGAGGTAGTTTTCTTTAGTATTTTTTGTAATCTATCTATTTTTATATAAAGAATCTCTAGTTAAATCTCAGACTATGAAATTTTAATATTTTATAAGCAAAAGTTTATTATTTTAAGGCAAAAGTGACATAATTCGATTTTTTTTTAATATAATTTTTGAGTATATTATATGGACTTCAATATGATATTAATAAAGAAGAAATGTAAATTAACATTTTAAATAATAATTTATACATTATAATGTATTGTTTTGAAATACTGTTGTTATAACACTGTTGCTCCGAACAAACCCCGCATTGATTATTTTTTAATATTCATATTTTTATTTCTCGCTCATCGCATGTATCAAACCTAAGTAAATTTAAAAGTTAAACATTTCCAACCATTTTATTGTTTGCGATGTTCTTTTTAATTTCTTTATATAGCATTATGTATTAAATGACGAATTATTTCAACTTACATACGCTATACTATCTCTGTCTCTTTCTAATAATCATTAGACAAAGGTACAGATAGTTTTTTTGTTATATAATTTTTGTATGGTTTAGATGAAAATCATCAATCAAATTAAATGAATGATGATGAAGTGGAGTTTTTAATAAAGTTTTCTTTTTTTTTGTTAGATTTAATTTGAAATACTTATAATTCTAAAATTTTTGTTTATTTTTAGTATAAGACGACGCACTGTTTTTTATTTTTGTTAAATGTGCCGATGCTGCGGTGTTGTATAATGAGGTTTAACCTCGAATTTGTATTTCCTAAGCGATATTTTCGACTTAAAAGTCGGGTTTAGTGCCTTCTTAGATATAAACATCTTGTGTACATACATATTTTATTTTTGTAAAAAAATTAAACGATTTGAAAGTCTTTTCACACGTGTAGTTGTTATTTCGTACCTAACCAAGCTTTTTGTTAAATAATATTTTTCTTTATTTATCTAGTCTATATATATATATATTTTGGTCTTTAATTATTTGTAGAAGTCCAGAGAAAGTTTAGTTATTTACTTATTTATTATTCGGAAGACAAACAGTATTTAATTACTATAAAATGAGAAAAAAATAATAATTAACATATTAAAGTCCACCAATTAAGTCTTCACAATTTACAATTTCTAAAGGTAGGTGTAATCTATGTTAGCTTAATTAAAGCATATAATAATATTACAGTAAATAAAAAATAACAAGAGAATAAAATAAAAATATTACGTAAAACTTCTAGTTAAAATTTTTAACTTATATAATGAGTGAGAATAAATCTATGTCATTAAATACTTCATTATGTAATTTGCACGAGCGGTATAAAAAGCTATTACGAGCATAATTAGTCGTTAATTTAGGCAGATTTAAATATTGACAAATTACGTATTGACTTAAATAAATATTACTAAAAAGAAATGGAGAATGTACAAGATTTCTGATAATTTTAAATAGAAAAATTTCATCCCTTTGGCGTCTGCGATTCTGTAAAGAGACTAAATTAGGAAATTTTTGATTATTTATTATTGATCTATATAATAAATGCTTATTAAATTTAACTTGAATATTTTCAATTCTATCGATATATTTATTGTACCTAATGTGGATTCCAAACGGTAGAAGCATATTCTAATATGGACCGGACATAGGCGTTATACACGAAAATCTTTACCCATTCTGAGTACAAAGCCAAGCATGCGGTTGGCCTTACCGATAATGTGGTCAATATGAGATAAAAAGTTAGTTTATGATCAAGATATACACCCAAATCTCTCACCTCTGTAACACGTTTAATATTTTTTTAATTCAAAGCATAATCTTTAATAATAACGTTAGTTTTACGTGCAAAACTTATAACATTACATTTTTTAATATTAAGAATAAGGCCGTTATTATTACAAAATTGACATAATCTATCAAAATCACTTTGTAACAATTCACAATCATCACTTTTATTAATAGTCCTAAAGATCTTCATGTCATCGGCATATAATAAAATTTCAGAATATTTAAATATCAAATTAATTTTATTTATAAAAATATTGAAAAGTAGAGGCCCAAGATGAGAACCTTGAGGGACCCCCGATGTTACTGGTACAAAGGAGGAGCAATAACCTTTAACAGTTACAGCTTGACTTCGCTCTCGTAAATAAGAAGCAAACCATCGCATATATTACATCACTGCGAGATAAGGTCAGTTTTATTTGCTTATTAAATTATATAAATAGTTAGATAAACTCATAACGAAGCCGGGAAGGTATAATTTATACCATTTTAATATATACATATCAACGAATTCATCGTTTTTCCGAAGGTCTACCCTATCTATCAAACGTCCTTGAAATTACGCCGACAACACGTACGTTGTAAAAACAACTGCCTGACATTTAGTAACTGATAAAGATAAGCCGTGTTCAGAGAGCCACTGGCCTAGATAATGCAAAGCAGAGTTCAAACGAAAACTAATGTCCTCCACCGATGTGATATTGATAATAAATTTTATTTTTGCTTGACGTTCCCTTTACGAATCTGAGAATCCTAATTCCTAACTGACAATGAATCCGAGCGATATTATCCGACTTATTTTGAATGGTTATTACAGAGATAATGTGAATATGAAATATTAGCATATCAGAATTTGTCAGAGTACTCAGTACTTATTCACAGATCTTTTAATATACTCTATGGTATATCAGTCCCTACTACGAGACACTAGTACTCGGCATACTTGTAAATACTTCAAGACGCGTTTGGACGTTGATCATAGACTAAGTACAGAGACGTCTTCGCTGAAACCTAGTCTTAAAACCTGTTCCAGTATATACGCCACACCTCTACTATTTCATTGGGGTTGGGTTTACAATCGCTTGGCAGGAGTTATTGGGTGAAACTTATATATATGGTACGCGTTTATTCACTGATCACAATAATAACACTCACGACACAAGGTAATTCATATTTTTAGAGAAAATTAATAAAAACTTAATGTGAGAGAGAAGGATAACAATAGGATTTTGTACATGTGAGACAAAGACGTAAGATCATTATGTCAAAAATATGTTGAATTACTTAAATGTCGTTGTCAACTATCCTAACGCCGTCATATTTTGTCTGCGTTTCTATGGACATGAGTGAAAGTGCTTTCATCGTAAATAACTTTTTTTTCGACTTGGATAACATAGGTTCAGAAGGTTTATCTTAAATTTTTTTCGTTCTTTCTAGGTAGGTTAGGTTAGGTTAGATATATGACCACAACACACGCGAGCGAAGCGAGCGTGCCGCGGCGGCGGCCAGTGAGTGCTACATTCAAAATTTATTTTATCATGAAGTATGAATTACCTTGTAATGGGAGTAGTATAGGGATAATAGGGAGCATCTCCCCTACCAATTCACTCCCTCCCACTGTCATCGTCCTGCCAAGCGATTGTAAACTGCTACCTATCATTGCATTCATGAATTAATAGAAGTGATACCTATCAAGAACTTGTGTTATGACATCCACAGATCGTGAACAGTGAACACCGCAAGTCGTAACATTCACAATAAATTAATTGCATCAGCGTTCGGAACCGTACGATAATTATGCCTACGTACGATGTAAAATAGCATTATTTTTTCATTATTATCGTACGCAGGTCTGTATATCACGTGTAAAACATTTGGGTTTCAGTGTTCTGTTGATTTGACAGCGGTGGTTTAAAAAAGATAAACTATAGAGTACTTGCATGCATATCAATATTACAATTTATATGATTTATTTATCTATAATAGACATTATCCTAAAAAATACGATAATGTACGATAATTTTTACGCCCCTGGTACGATAGTTAGTCCACTTCAAGTTCCGAACGCTGAATTGCATAAAGACAGTCGGATACAAATTTGGTGTCTTGTATACCTACTCGAAACATATTTTACGAATATGGTGAGGATATTTACTTTCTAATATTTTGTTGTTGATGCGAATATTTGAAATCATCACTTCATAGTATAAAACAAAGTAGCTTCCCGCTGTCTGTCTGTCCATATGTATGCTTAGATCTTTAAAACTACGCAACGGATTTTAACGCGGATTTATATTTTATTTTGATTCATTTCTATTTCCAACTTAACAATAGCTAACTTTATCTGCTTCAATTTTTTTTATATACAAATACAGTGTTAGCTAAACTTATATAAATAGGTCATACTTGGTTAACCATCCACTGTACTCCATATTGTACTTAATATATAATTAAATATGTATCTAACCAAAAAAAACAATTATCTCTAAACATCCATAATGACCTCTTGAGACACTCTAAATATGGTTTTTGGATTGATTTTTTATTCATTTATATTTTATTTATTACTAACCTAATATGCAATTACATTCAAGATGCTCATCATCCTTAAAATAATGTTAATTGATTTTTTTTTTTTAAAGTTAAGGCTTTGGTGGACATTATATGCTACGGGTCGCACTTGTCACAGATGTGGTTGCTATGAGCCAGGTTCCATATAACACTTTTGTTATATGTTTCAGGTTGAAGAGAAATTATCCCTAATGTTGTAACTTATTCCTTCATTACATATTTTGAAAAGTAATGTATGATCAGTCGTATGATGCTGTTAACAAGAAAGTTGATATGAATTATGTTGACAAAGTTGAATAATACTGGTTATAATGAATAATCACTTCACAGGTAATTATATTAAGCTTGCACTAAAATATATATTTTCTCTCTATTTCTCATGACTCCACCTGCATTGCCAAATAACACCATGTTTTGTAGTTGGTTTGTAACATTTAATTGAGATTATTCAGAAACTAAATACTTTCCCGTAGTAAAAAGAATCCTATGTTGACTCGGATAACCAGCTATCATCATACCAAATTTCATCAAAATCTGCCCAGTAGCTTTCATGTGATGTGTTCACAGACAGACAGCCATAAATTCTTAAAAACAATAGATTTAGCCTCTTTTTCAATTATTATTTAGACATTAATTTTGCCAGAGTCCATGTTCCAAAAATTAAAATGTATGATCAAAATGTTATTTTAAAATGCTCCTGCTGTTTATTCTAATGTATGAGATTTAAATTACACTTATTTATGCTTTCCAGGCACATTTGACGGAGCTGATTTAGACCAGAACAAAAGAGGTGTACTCACATTGGTATGGTATTGAAGGGCTGTTTTCCGCAACTCGACGACTAAGCGTCTATTTTGCGTGTGTGTGTACTCACATTATACAGTATAGTATATTTTAAAGGAATAAATACGAGGCTACAATGTATTCTTCAGTCAACTGATTATGTTTAAAATTCAATGAAATGATATTGAAGAAATTATTCAAATTTATAAACATTCATATCTAAGAGTATGAATTTTTGTTTATAGTAATATACATATTTTTCTTTAAAACTTTATTTATTATTTTTTTATTTATTACTTATTTATTAAAGTTAAGAAAAATGAAATTCTAAATTATAAATATTAACACAATCATTTTATGACTTTCAGTGTCTTTTGTATTTCAGGACACTGCCTCGTGCAGCTCTCCTGGAGACCTGCCTGCGCGCGTCAGTCCGCCGCCGCGACAACAGAACTATATTTCCAAGCTTCACTATAATGTATTTTCTTTAAATAAAAAAAAGAAATATTTACAAATAAAAAATGTTAACTTAAGCCCTGGTAGATATGCAATTTGTTTACGACAATAAAAGTTATTGATTTTTGTCTTTCATTTCGTCAACAAAAAACATATGGAATCGTACCAGTGACATCTAACGTCATGTACGAAACGTCAAATGTCAAGTTCGAGTCTTGTCAAAAGTCTATAGAGTTTTGAGTCTATGAATATTGTCTCTATTGAGATAGGTTCTAGCAGATGTCTAAAATGTTGTTCTCTAACAAACGATACGCACTCGGTCTACATTATATATTATACATACGTATGCACATTGGATTTGTATAACAATTATTACTAACTAATTATATACTTCTATAACTTTCTAGTTGTAACAAATTACTGATTTGAGTACATTTATGTTGTAGTTCTTGTTTTGTTATATGCAATAAATGCGATAGAGGAGTTCTACACTGTTCGATCAATGGTGCAATAAGTTTTATTGTCGTTTGAGGCGTTACTCTGAATGTATAAAGTATTAAAACTACATGAAATTACATCGTATTTTACTTAATTGCTGACCTACTTTTAAAACATTCATCACGTTAAAATTGAAGTACGCTTTTGACTGTACGATTGCACTTGTACGATTTGCCTCTAAATCATTGTTATTGGACTTGTATATAATTACATTTGTACATACAAATTGATAACTTAAGCATAATCTTAACTATTATTTTTTTTTATTTTATAAACTACTCTCACGCCTGTGTTCAAAAGTAACATATGTATATTATAAAGGGCCGAAAATATCATAAACTTGCATATATAGTACTACTTTCAATATAAATTTTCGTAACCTACCCTTCGGAAACCTTACCTTTAGAAACTTAATTTTTCAAAACCTAACGTTTCCTTACCTATATTTTCGAAACCTAACTTTTTATAACCTAACTTAATCAAACTTAACTTTTTCAAACCTATCTTTCGAAACCTAAATTGATCAAACCTAACTTTTTCAAATCTATCTTTTCGGAACTTAAATTGATCAAACCTAACTTTTTCAAACCTAACTTGATCACAACTAACTTTTTTAAAACCTATGTTTTCGAAACCTAACTTGCTAAAACGTAACTTTTTGAAACCTAACTTAATCAAACCTAACTTTTTCAAACCTATCTTTTCAGAACCTAACTTGCTAAAACCTAACTTTTTCAAACCTAACATGCAAAAACCTAACGTTATATAACCTAACTTGATCAAACCTAATTTTTCCAAACCCCACTTTCTTAAACCTAACTTTTCGAAACCTCACTTTATAAAACCTAACTTTTCGAAATCTTACTTTCTCAAACCTAATTTTTCCAAACCCCATTTTCTTAAACCTAACTTTTCGAAACCTCACTTTCTCAAACCTAACTTTTCGAAATCTAACTTTCTGTAACCTAATTTTTCCAAACCCCACTTTCTTAAACCTAACTTCACGAAACCTAACATATTAAAACCTAACTTAACGAAAACCAAAATTCTCAAACCTAACTTTTCCGAACCTAACATTTTGGAAACTAACTTCCTTAAACCTAAGTACATGAAACCTAACATTTTGGAACCTAAATTTCTTAAACCTAACTTTACGAAACCTAAACTTCTTAAACCTAGCTTTTCAAAGGTATTTTTTTTTTTAAGTTATACTTGAATGAAAAATTGATGAGAGTGAAATTTTACGATGCGCACGCACAGCTAGACACAAAATTCTCACGGGAGAAGTTAGCTAATAGTCAACAGTTTAGAGGACTTGCAACTATATTCACGACATTTATTTTCAACAATGACATGGGTGTCATTTTCATGGTTTCTCGGGGTGCTTATTGCGAAAATGAGGTCCATTTTTAAATCCACGATGGCAGACATCCGGTTTTTTTTTTTTTTTTAAACCTAACTTTTGCAAACCTACTATTTTGAAACCTACCCTTTACGAAACCTAAAATTCTAAAACCTAACGTTTTGAAACCTAAAATTGTCAAACCTAACTTTTCGAAATGTAACATTTTGAAACCTAACTTCTTCAAAACTAACTTTGCCAAACGTAACTTGTCGAAACCCAACATTTTGAAACGTAACTTCCTCAAAACTTGCTTTTCCAAACCTTACATTTTGAAACTTAACTTTTCGAAACTTTACATTTTGAAACCTAACTTTTCCAAACGTAACTTTTCGAAACCTAACAATTTGAAACGAAACTTCCTCACACCTCAATTTTCCATACCTAACATTTTGAAACCTCACTTTTGTCGTGTTATAACCACAACGTTAAAAGCGTACTTTACCGTGAACTTCACCGTGAACTTTACCGTGAACTTTACCGTGAACTTTACCGTGAACTTTACCGTGAACTTTACCGTGAACTTTACCGTGAACTTTACCGTGAACTTTACCGTGAACTTTACCGTGAACTTTACCGTGAACTTTACCGTGAACTTTACCGTGACCTTTACCGTGACCTTTACCGTGAACTTTACCGTGAACTTTACCGTGAACTTTACCGTGAACTTTACCGTGAACTTTACCGTTAGGTTTACCGTTAGGTTTACCGTTAGGTTTACCGTTAGGTTTACCGTTAGGTTTACCGTTAGGTTAGGTTAGGTTAGGTTAGGTTAGGTTAGGTTAGGTTAGGTTAGGTTAGGTTAGGTTAGGTTAGGTTAGGTTAGGTTAGGTTAGGTTAGGTTAGGTTAGGTTAGGTTAGGTTGACCGCGAGCAATACCGAAACGAGAGCCGCAAGCCGTTCTTTGCGAAAGCTAAGGTAGACTGGGGCAATACCATAGCGAGAGCCGCAAGCCGCCAAATTAAAGGCGGCGGTAAGGTGATTGTTTTGGTGTTGTTCTGGATTTCTAACGACTTGTTTTTGCTTCCCGGATATGTCTGCTTCCTCAAATGTTTGACTTTGGCTTTGTTTGACGGATTTTCTGATTTTTCTTTGTGATTTGGTTGTTATATGTTTGTTGTTGTTTTTTGTTAAGTTTTTGGTTGTTTTTGGTTTGTTCGGTGTTCGAGTTGGCTGAGGGGTCATTATGGACTCTGACGCCGGCGCGGATTCAGATTGTTCGGTTGGGCGTAAGAGGACGGCGAATGTGCCTCCGTTGCAGAGTTCTGGCTCTGAAACGGAGACAGAACAGACGGTTAGCGCGAGAAACCAGAAGGCGCGCCGAGGGTGTACAGGTGGTGGTTCAGGCACTTGCCTGACGCGTGCGCGTGCGCAACTTCGCGAGATGGAGTGTGAGGCCCGGGAGGCCGAATTTGAGAAGGCGCTGGAGGCACGAGCCTTTAGAAAGACGCGTGGCCGCGAAGCGGTCTTCGATTTTGGCCGGGAACTCTCTGACACAGAGACCCCGGCCCCCCCCAAAGAGCCGATGCAACAGACGTCGGCAGAATTGAAGGAGCTCGCCTTCGCTAGTGTGGCAGCGGTTTATGAAGTCGCCAAGAAGTCGATAAACCTGAAGGGCACTATGGTGCGCCAGTTGAAGGAGTCGGCTGCCACACTACAGGACGTAGTAGAGGCGTTCGCGGTGCGCACTGTGGCCGAGGAGTCGCGCCGCCTAGAGAAGGACAATGCCCGCCTACGCAGGGAGGTTGAGGCCTTGAAGGAGGAGTTAAAATCTCACAGGCGGGAGTTCTCCACCATGCGGGCGGAAATATCAGCGGCTAAGACGGGACCATCGCAGGCCGGTGGTGGTGACTGGCTCGAAGAAATTCAGGCATCTCTGGTCGCCACCATGGGCAACATGCTGGACGCCAAGTTAGACGCTAGGCTGTCCAGCATTGAAGCACGGCTGCCTCCTCAAGCACCGATTCGTCCGCCTTTGGCAGCGGACAGACGCAGAGAGACGGCGGTGAGGTCGGACGCAGATGATGGTTCGGCAGTCGAGGCACCGAAGCGTAAGGTGACGAAGAAGAAGGCGGCGACTGCTCGCCCGCAGATGGCGTTACCGCCACCAGTGGCTCAGGCCCCGTCCACTCCGGTGGCCGGGACCAGTCCCGCGTCTGCTCCTCAAGAGGAGACTTGGGCCACGGTGGCCAAGAAAGGTAAGGGAAAGGGGAAGAAGACGGTCCCCTCTGCCCCTGCTCCTCGAGCTGCTGAGGCACGTCCCTCAAAACCTCCCCAAGCTCTTCAGGCGAAAGTGGCCTCTCCGCCGCGCACTGCCGCTGTGATGATTACATTATCGCAAGAGGCGGCAGCCAAGGGGGTCACCTATGGGAAGGTTCTTGAGATGGCCAGACTTAATGTGGACCTGGCGCAGCTGGGTGTGAATGGGGGGCTCACCAACAGGGTGGCTGCGACGGGCGCGAGGATCCTGGAGCTCCCCGCGGCCACTGCACCTGAAGTGGCGGAAAGGTTGGCGGAGAAACTCCGCCAGGTCCTGGATGGTCTGGCGACTGTTGCCAGACCTGAGAAGACGGCGGACCTCAGGCTCACTGACCTGGACGACTCGACTACCAAGGAGATGGTGGTCGAGGCAGTTGCACGTGCGGGCAACTGCCCAATATCTTCGGTCCGGGTCAGTGAGATCTACACGGGGAAGGGAGGCTTGGGCTCAGCCGTCGTGAAGTGCCCCGTCATGGCGGCTAAAGTGGTTGCAGAGGCCAAGAAAGTCTTGGTGGGTTGGTCGGTGGCCAGGGTGAGGGTAATGGAGCAGCGACCCTTGCGCTGCTTTAGGTGCATGGGCCTTGGCCACACCGTGCCACTGTGCCCATCTAAGGTTGAGAGGGGGCGCCTCTGCAACCGTTGTGGTGGCGAGGGGCACTTCTCAGCGGAGTGTGCAGCGAAGACTCTTCGCTGCGCTGTGTGCTCCGATGCCGGACGCCCCTCTGGGCATTGGATGGGTGGTCGTGATTGCCGGCCGCCCGTCACGAAAGGCAACATGGCCCAACGGACCGGGGCCGTCATTAGGGCCGGTAGCCACCAGGCTGAGGAAGCGGAAATGTCCTCTTAATGGATAGACAAACCCGCTTCCTACAAGCGAATTTGAACCACTCGGCCGGTGCGCAGGATCTAATGCTGCAATCCATGGCCGAGTGGGAGATAGGTCTGGCGGTGGCCAGTGAGCCCTACTATATTCCCCCTCAATCTCACTGGGTGGGGGACCTGGAGGGTTCAGTGGCCATAGTGGCTGGAAGCAGCACTGGCCCCCGTCTCTCGGCAATCGAGAGGGGCCCGGGACTTGCTGTAGCAAGGTGGGGGGAGTACACTGTGGTTGGTGTTTACTTCTCTCCCAACCGCACTCTGGCGGAGTTCGAGGACTTTCTCGACTCCGTCAGGGCTGCCATAGGCCGGCAGTCGCAGAGGAATATCATCGTCCTCGGCGACTTTAACGCGAAGTCCCAGGCCTGGGGGAACCCCACGTCGGATGCTAGGGGACGAGCTGTCCAGGTGTGGGCTCTTCTCTCCGGCTTGTCCCTGCTCAATGTGGGGACAGACTTCACTTGCGTGCGACAGCACGGGGGGTCCGTGGTGGACTTATCGTTCGCCTCCCCAGGCGTCGCGCGTAATGTGAGTAACTGGAGGGTGGAGGTGGAGGTGGAGACCCTTTCGGACCACAATTATGTGCGGTTCGAGGTATCCACCCGGCCGGTGCCGGTGGCCAGCCCTAGGGGGCCCTCTCGAACATTCCCGAGATGGGCCCTTGGCCAGCTTGATACTGAGCTGGTCCGTGAGACGGCAACCGTGGAGGCGTGGAACTCCCAGGGGAGTGTAGTGGGTGACAGCCCAGACGTCGAGGAGCTGGCTGGCCGCATGCGCGACGCTCTCACGAGGGTGTGCGATGCGGCCATGCCGCGGATACGGCGCCGGAATCAACGGCGGAAGGCAGTTTACTGGTGGTCGCCTGAAATTGCACAGCTCAGGGCGGCCGCCAGTAGGTCCAGGAGGGCCTACGTGAGGTGTCGCAGGAGACACGGCATGGACCCCGACTTGGAGAGCGAGCTGCGGCAGGCCTACCGGGCTGCCAAAAAGACCCTGCAGCTCGCCATCAGCCAGGCCAAGGCGGCAGCTCGCGAGGAGTTCCTGGCGAGCCTGGATAGGGATCCGTGGGGGCGCCCGTACATCTGCGCGCGGAACAAGCTCCGGGCGCATGGCGCTCCGGTCACGGAGACAACGCCGCCGGATGTCCTACTGCGACTGGTGGGTGGGCTGTTCCCGGAATCGTCCGAGTTCGCCCCCCCAGTGATGGCTCCTCCCTCTTTCTTCGAGGGAGTGGAGGAAATCCCTCCGATTACTGCGGGGGAATTTAACCTGGCCTGTGAACAACTGCGGGCCAGGCGGACGGCTCCGGGTCCGGACGGTATTCCAGGGCGGGTTCTTTACATCGCCCTGGAATACCTGGGAGGGGATCTTCGGGATCTGTTCAATGCTTGTCTCCGCGTTGGGCAGTTCCCGAAGATCTGGAAGGAAGGGTTGTTGTGCCTGTTGCCCAAGGGGGGTCGTCCTCTGGACTCTCCTTCGGCTTACAGGCCAATAGTGATGCTGAGTGAGATGGGCAAGCTCTTCGAGCGCATTCTTGCTGCCCGTATCACTCGGCATCTAGAGGAGGTGGGACCGGGCCTTTCGGAGGCTCAGTTCGGGTTCAGGGCGGGTCGCTCGACTGTGGACGCCCTGAACGCCCTGAAGGAACGGGCCTTGGCCGCAGTGGAGGAGGGAGACGTGATGCTAGCCGTCTCAGTGGATGTGGCCAACGCCTTCAACACCCTGCCGTTCGAGACCGTACGAGAGGCGCTTCGATACCATGGGGTGCCTCTCTATCTCCGGCGGGTGTTGGACGCGTACCTCCGCGACAGGCAGGTTGCGTGGAGAGGGGCAGATGGGACGGTCGGTCGGCGACGTGTCGAGTGTGGGGTTCCACAGGGGGCTGTCTTGGGCCCGGTCCTGTGGAATCTTGGTTACGACTGGCTCCTGCGGTGTCCGCTTCTTCCCGGGTTGGGTGTAATTGCTTACGCCGATGACACCCTCGTCACAGCCCGGGGTCGTTCTTATGATGAGGCGGCACGCTTGGCCACGGTCGGCACTAACCTTGTCGTCGACCGGATAGGAATGTTGGGCCTGAGGGTCTCCATCTCCAAAACGGAGGCCCTCCTCTTTCATGGCCCACGGAAGGGTGCCCCACGCAACGCATGTCTGCGTGTCCAGGGTAGGATGGTGGAGGTTCGGGCCCAGATGAAATACCTGGGCCTGACCCTGGACAGTTGCTGGACGTTCCGTGTCCACTTCGCCCAGCTCACCCCGAGACTGATCAGCGCCGCCTCGGCCCTCGGCAGACTTCTGCCGAATGTCGGGGGCCCTGGATCTCCTTGCCGGCGGCTATATGCCGGCATTGTGAGGTCCATGGCGCTGTACGGCGCTCCCGTTTGGTACGACGCCCTCTCCGCACCTAATAGGGCCCAATTGCGCAAAGCGCAGCGGGTCCTGGCGGTGAGGGCGATAAGGGGATACCGTACGGTGTCCTATGAGGCGGCCACACTTCTGGCGGGCGATCCGCCGTGGCATCTCCAGGCGGAGTTGCTCGCTGAAGTCTACCAGTTTCGGGCGAATGAGCGGGCAAGAGGAGAACGTCCGGCGAGGGAGGGAGTCGCGCGGATCAGGCGCCTTTGCGACGCGGCCCTGATCCGGCGATGGGAGGAGCAACTGGGGAATCCAGCGGCTGGCCTGGCGACGGTGGGTGCGATTCTTCCGCACCTGTCTCGCTGGGTTAGGAGGCCACACGGCGTCCTGACGTTCAGACTGACGCAGATGCTTACCGGGCACGGTTGCTTTGGTAGGTATTTGTGTCGGGTTGCGCGTCGGGAACCGTTGCCCGTATGCCATGAGTGTGGTGCGCCCGAGGACACCTCGCACCACACCCTCGCGGTATGCGCCGCCTGGTCTCCCCAGCGCCATGCCTTGATGGCGGTAGTGGGTGGAGACCTCTCGTTAGGCAGTGTGGTGAGGGCCATGCTGCGTGATGAGAGGTCCTGGTTGGCGATGGTCTCCTTTAGTGAGACCGTCATCTCACTGAAGGAGACGGCGGAGAGGGAGCGCGAGGCTAACGCTTTGCACCCTCTTCGTCGCCGTCGACTAGGGGAGAGGAGGCGTCGCTATGCGCACCTTCTCCCGCCACCCTAGAGGAGCTACCGCGGGGGGGTCACCCTTCGACTCCCCTGCACGTCATCGAGGCGGTCGGGATGCCCTGTGAACAGAGGGCATCCTGATTCAGGCGAGGTGGCCCGCGTGGTTCGGGCCGTCCGCAGGGACGTTACGGTAGAATGCGAAAGCGATCCCGTAACGTCCCATTGCACTGCGGCGAAGTGTTCCGCTGGAGGTTTTAGTGAGTAGGAGTCTCACAGTCCCCACTGGCTGACGGGCCGGTGGGCCCTCATGATGAGTTTCCTCCAGCGACAACAAAAAAAAAAAAAAAAAAAAAAAAAAAAAAAAAAAAAAAAAAAAAAAAAAAAAAAAAAAAAAAGGTTAGGTTAGGTTAGGTTAGGTTAGGTTAGGTTTTTTTTTTTTTTTTTGAAACTCCTACTTCCTTCTATATCAACCCCCGCGATTTGATACGGGCGATTGATATATTAAGTTACATTCTTGTTACAATGTTATGATAAGTTATTACCATTAAAGTTATGTTATACTAAAAGCTAGGTATATAAAAGAATGTTTTACTTAAGGTACTTATTTGTAGTGATTTACATTACTTATTGTTAATTATTAATTATGATTCCTTATTCTAAGATCCTTATTCGAGTATTAAATCTTAAAAAAAATAGTTACATATTTACATTATTAGTTAATGTGTTTTTTTTTTTTTTTTTTTTTTTTTCTTTATATAATTCTCCTCAGAGCTAGTCATACAAAACAATGTTTTACTCAAGGTACTTACTTGTAATAATTTACATTTCTTAGCCTTAGTATTAATTACGATTCCTTATTCTAACTTTCTTATTCTAAGTTCCTTATTCTATTATTATGTCTGAGAAAGTAGTTACATATTTACATTATTAGTTTGTTAAAGTTATTATACATGTTATTTTATAGTATATGAAGTTGATTTCTTACTGCTGTCCTGTTCTTAATTGACGTCCTTGTTAAATTCTTTAAGCGTGGTAACTATAATTTTAGCAAATTTGAGGAACGATTGGAGGCACACTGGGTTTTTTATTACTCTTGCCAGGTCATAAGGATCAGTGCTATTTGCTCTGCAGATGCTTTCGTGGGTGTGCCTTGGGATCGTGTATTTCGGGCATTGTTTTAAAATATGGTCTATTGATTGAATGTCGTTATTGTTGCAGGGGCACTTGTCTGTTGCTTTTATTTTAAATCTGTGCAAATATTGTAAATGGAACCCATGGCCAGTTAGTAATTGCGTGAGGTGGAAGCTGGGCTTGGTGGCTTGATTCAATTGGGCTATTGCGTCGATGGTTGGTAGGATTGCTCTTGTATGCGCACCTGTTTCAGCTGAGGTGTAAATTTGGTTTGCTTCTATTTTGGATTTTTCTTTCAGTTTTTGTTTTATGTGGCTCAACGGAACTTGTGAGTATGAAAATGATATGTGCGAAGCAGCGGCAGATTTAGCAGAGAGATCAGCAGCCTCATTTCCGTCTAGGCCCGCATGGGCTTTGACCCACACAAATACGATGCTGCCGTCCCTGCTCAATCTCCGGATGGAGTCATGGATGTTAGTGACTATGGGGTGGGTGTTATTCCTGTTTTGTATAGCTGTAAGCCCAGATTGTGAGTCCGATAGTATACCTATGTCTGAGATATTATTGGTAAGACACCAGTTCAGTGCCTCATGTATCGCGCACAGCTCCGCCTGGAAGACTGTACATGTCGGGTGCAGCTTGAACTTTTTGATTGTACAGTCTCCATCGGGACCATACGCAACAAACGCAGCGCCAACCCTGTCGTCGCTGTGCTTACTGCCATCGGTGTATATTTTTGTAAAGCTAGGTGGTACTGATTGGACTATGTCCTCTCTATTAACTGCGGATGCAAACGTTAATGATAGCCTGTCAGCTGGGTGTGCAAGCCGGGCTATGGGTGTCGGTTTTTCGAGCGTTGCGCCCTCTGAGAGCATGGTGGTAATGCCGGTGAGTTTAATGTTTTCTATTTCTTCTATTTCCTTTACTTTTATGTGGAGAGGTGTGAGTGAAGCCAGGGCTATTGAAGCCGTGGCTGAGATGGTGCGGAAGCCTCTGAGTATGCGGATTGCGAACATACGCTGCGTGGAGGTTAGGCAGTCTCGGACCGTTTTGTATTTGGTCGAACCGCCCCAAATTCCAGCAGCGTATGTGACTATAGGCTGGATGACGTTTTCGTAAATTATCCTCAGGTTTTCAGGTTGTATACCCCAGGTTGGGCGCACAAACTTGCATATGGACCGGTGTATTTTATTGGCTTTTTGTGTGATGTATTTGGCATGGTGGATGAATTTTAAGTTACTATCGAGGATAACGCCTAGGAGTTTAATTTTATTTACTATTTCGACTGGTTTATTTTCTATTGTCACTCGAATGTGTTTGGCTCTAGTTGTAAATGGGATGACTTTAGTTTTATCTGGTCCAAATGTCAGTTTTACGCTGTTGCCCCAGTTTATGATTTTTCTTAGTGCTGCGTTGGTGTTTAACTCTAAGGTTTGGATGTTCTTATTGGCGGCGATTAGTAGGACATCATCTGCGAACGCCTGAATGTAGCATCCTTCAGGGAGAGACTCTTCAAACAGGTCGTCCAGGATGACGTTCCAAAAGAGCGGTCCGAGTACTGACCCCTGGATGCACCCTCTGGTCATAGTTTTCCCCACAGTACTATCTACGTAATTCAGAGAAATATGTCTATTTTTGAGGTAATCTTGTATTAGTACATATAAATTCCTTGGACACCGCATGGTTTTGAGCCTCTTCAGTAAGATAGGCCACCATGCATTGTCAAATGCGGCCTGAATATCCAAGGAGACAGCTATTACATGTTTTTTGGAACTTTTTTCCGTTTTGATTTTACTAATGGCGGAGTGGAGTGCATCTATTGTAGAGGTTTGCTGTTTGAATCCAAATTGAAGGGGGTTGTTTAAATTGTTTACGTGGATGTGATGGGTGAGGCGCTGAGCTATTAGCTTTTCCAGGAGCTTTCCGAATACATTTATTAACCCTATGGGTCTGTAGGATGAGATGCTGTTGTAGTTTTCTTTGCCGGGCTTAGGTAGTGCTATGATGTGGGCCACTTTCCACGGCGTCGGGAAATGACCAATATCTAGGCAGCGATTTAGGAGTGCGTTAATGAGAACAGGGTAGGCTTTTATGACTCTACTGCATATGTCTGATGTGAGATGATCGGGGCCTGGTGCTTTGTTAGGGTTCATATTATTGATGCAGTCTGTGATTTCGTCTAGGGTGAAGTGTTTATCATTACTGGTATTTGGAGGGTTGTTAGCGGTTGCTCGGATTATAGATTGGTTAATATTGTCTGTTGTGTCGTCCGGATAAAATTTGTTTGTGAGTATGGTTGCTGTTTCTTTGCTATTGCTAGTGTACGTGCCATCTGGTTTGCAGAGAGTGGTTGGGGGAGTAGGAGGTGGGCCAGATTGGAGGAGGCGGTTTGTCAGGGACCAAACGTTCTCCTTGCCCTGCATCTCGCAAAATTCCCTGAAGCTCTTCGTGGATTCCGTTGTAATGGCTTTCACGTAAGAGGCTTTGGCTTCCTCCCTTTCTTTTAGTATATTATTAATTGGCTTGCCGCTGCGCTTGAGGTCAGAGATCCGGTGGTGGAGCTTTATGAGGTGTTTTTTGAGTTGGTCCAGTTCTTCATTCCACCACGGAATGCGTGTTTTGTATTTAGGTTTTGGTTGGAGTGTTCTATTGCATGTTTTTTGAATAATGTGGGTGAGTTCGTTAATTACGTTATCTGAATCAGTTTCGTTTAGCTGGTCTATGGATGTTGATTCTATTCGGCTACGTGACATTAGTTGCTTCAATTCGGTGTTAAATTTGTCCCAGTTGGCATTTTTAGTTGTATATTTGAAAGTGGATTGTTTCTTTCTTTTGATTGTTTTATTGCTTCTAAGTTCAATTATGAAATCAATAGCGTTGTGCTGGGATGTGATGCAGGCATCTGGGTTTACGGTCCAACTATGTATTATATCTGCTATGTTTGAGGTGGTTATCGTGAGATCTATTATGGAGGTTCTGAGTGTACTATGGGTAACTGTTTCAAAAGTTGGAGCGCTTCCGGTGTTGCTAAGGGCGAGATCATTTGAGGCGATCAGACGCATGATGTCATTTCCGCGTTTATTATCTTTGATCGATCCCCATTGTCGGTGCCATCCGTTGAAGTCACCTCCTATTACTACCTTGGAGTGTGGATGGTGTTTTAGGAACAAGTCGAGTTTATTGAGCGTGCCATCTGCGTCTATTTTGGGTTCTATGTAAATACTGACTATATATAAGTTAAATTTTTTCGATGAGAGGTAAATTATTGATAGGTTGGATGAGGAGTAGTTGATGATTCCAACAGTGGCGCCGAGGTCCGCCCTGACAAGGACTGCAGCTTTGACTCTGCCTGTGGTGTTAAATTGGTATGTATTTATGCCGGGTGTGGTTTTAATGGAGCCTGTGCTCGATGTATAAGGCTCGGCGATTAGTCCGATGTCATATTTATTAGCTGTGAAATATTGAAGATACTCATGTGTGGAGTTGTAACTGCGGTCTAGATTACTTTGCAAAAATCTTATTTGTTGGTTATTAAAGCTGTTTTTGTGTTGATTGTTGGAGTTAGCAGCCATAGTCTATGTTGAATTTTACTTTTTCAGCAGCCGCTAACTTACGCGGACATGCAGCTGAAGTGGATGAGTGATTTGTTGCATTTTTAAGATTAAATTTGGTGTTATGATTTTTGCAGTTATAACATAAAACGGACGTAGGGTTGTTCTTATGGGGGCATTTGTTGTACAGGTGGTCGGGAGCGGCGCAGTGGGAGCAGTTGGATTGAGTGTTGTTACAATGCTTTGAAGTGTGCCCGAACATCAAACACTTAAAGCACTGCAGCAGCGGGATGTGTTCAAATGCATGTATTTTTTGATGGTCAATATTGATTTCTGTAAGATTGAGCATGCTACGCCAAACCTGTGGGGTAGCCCATAAAACTGCGTTGTAGAGCTTGGGATTTTTGTTGTTCCGCTTGAACCTGAATGCCAGATCGTCGGCTGCCGAAACTATTGCTCGAATAGTTTCGTTTTGGCTTAGGATGATGTCCACCAGTTCTTCCGGCTTTACGTCAATATGGATGCCTTTTAGGACAACCATGGGCCGGAGTCTCTTAGCAGGTTCAGCGCTGACTATGTTAGAAGAGCTGAGTTTTTGTAGCACCTGACTCTGCTGTTCGTTGTCTTCGAACTCAACTCTCAGCTTATTGTTTGATATGGGTACTGTACGAAATGGGGCAAAGCTGGAATTCCGGAAAGAAATGCTTTTTCTCCATGCGCTGTACAATTCTTCCTTACTCTTCACCTGTTCCTTAGCTGAGATGATAATGGCCGGTTTAGATGCCGTGGGTGGTTTCGGCTTTCTCTTGGGTGGCGCTGCTGCCACACTAGCATAGGTGTTATTATTTTGGGGAGTAGCAGGTGAGGAGGAGGAAGTTGTCGATTTAGGTATTTTACTCATTTCTTCCCGTATGGTGTCTCGAATTGTTTTAGGTATGTCAATTTGCGTAGGATGTGAAGGTGGCATCTCTTCTAGTGCTTTGCCAATTTCCTCTCTAACAGAGTCTCGAATGATTTGTGGCAAGTCTATTTGGGTTGGCTGGTCGATAATTGTTGAAGCAGATTTGGCAGTCTCCATGCCTTTCAAAATTTTCTTAACGTCTTTGATCTCCTTAAGGAGTTCTGGACTTGTGTCTGTCACCGCTTCGATCGTGGGCATTATTTCTATAACATCGCTGTCGCTCAGTCTCCCCATCGTCTGTTCGCTCTTCTTAACGAGATCGAAAAGGCCTTTGATACAATCGAGAACTTTCTTCTTGATGGTTGTTTTTATATTGCCAGACATAGCCATCTGGGAGTTAGCTTCAGTGTATAAAACCTTGGCCGCAGCAATGAGAGAAACCTGTTTTTCTGGTCCTTGGGCTGTTTTTTTTTCAATTACTAGCGTCTTACTAATAAGAGCTGTAGCCTGTGCTGCTGCCGAAGGGCCGGGTGAAGCTGTTGGAATTTTGGTTGGAGCATTGGCTGTCGGCGAGGTCGAGGGCATGGCCTTTACTGGCGGCGATATGCAAAAAGTGGTATTTTTCTTAGGGATTGTACCCTTTTTACTTGGGGAGCGTGGAATCATGTTTACAAATAAATTATCTATATATGCTATCTAAAGTTAGCCTAATTAATCTATATCTACCCTAAACTAACGAATCTACAATAAAAATCCGTAAAAAGCTACTACAAACAGCTACAATAAAGTTTATTATTCCCAAGGTCACCAAAATCGATATAGTCAATGAAGAAAGGGAGGGTGGGAGGTCCTTTTTTTTCGATTTCCCGCTTTAAAAACGGGAAACAAACTA
This sequence comes from Boloria selene, assembly GCA_905231865.2. Classification (NCBI taxonomy): domain Eukaryota; kingdom Metazoa; phylum Arthropoda; class Insecta; order Lepidoptera; family Nymphalidae; genus Boloria; species Boloria selene. The sequence continues at coordinate 6,898,279 of HG993160.1, forward strand.
TGGGGCGGTGTTGCAGGTGAGTATACGATTAATTGAAGACCAATTTTAACATTGAAGTGACGAAAAAATATTTTTAACGTAATTATAATTTTTATATGAACTTTTTTATTTCAGATCGAATTTAGATTTTAATGGCGAGAACGAGCAGGGAGACTACAAAAACTACTAACACTAATCAAAACTAAGCAGAAAAAGACCAAAGGAAGACATTATTTACACTTTTTAAAATTTTAAAATAATTATTATATGAACTTTTTTATTTCAGATCGAATTTAGATTTTAATGGCGAGAACGAGCAGGGAGACTACAACAACTACTAACACTAATCAAAACAAAGCAGAAAACGAAAGGAAGACATTATTTACATTTTTTAAAAATTTATTTATATGATTGGTTAGGTTAGGTTAGGTTAGGTTAGGTTAGGTTAGGTTAGGTTAGGTTAGGTTAGGTTAGGTTAGGTTTTTTTTTTTTTTTTTTTTTATGTAAATTTGCTGTTACTTGTCTGTTGCTTTTTATTTTGCAACAACCTTTTGTCTGTCATTTTAATATACTATTCTTTTAGTAATTTATACTTTTTCTGTTACTTAAAAATTTTTTTATTCATTATCATATTTATTCTATTTTCATTGATTTATCGTAATTTCTTCACACTTATTATAATTACCTTCTAATTTATCATATTTACACTATTATCATTGATTATTTATCAATTTTCATCAATCATTCTCAAATTAATCTTTTTTTTTTTTTTTTTTTTTTTTTTTTTTTTTTTTTTTTTTTTTTTTTTTTTTTTTTATTATTTACTCTTATTTCTCTTATTTACTAGTTTTACAATTTGTGTAGCATAGTCTAAAAATATGTCTCTGCTTTCATCTTTCTCAAGTAAAATTTCTAAATTTTCTTTCTTGATATCTATATTTAATATTATTTCTATATCTAATCTTTTTGTTGTGAATTTCGTACATTCGCACAACACATGTATTATCGTCTCGTCTGATATGTCATCGCAGTCGCATTTTGGTGAATCTTTTATTTTGAATCTATTCAGATATTCTCCAAACCCTCCGTGTCCTGTTAAAATTTGAGTTATTAAGTTGTTTATCTTTATTTTCTTTAATATTTTGTGTCCTTTTCTTACATCCGGGAGAAATATTTTAGTTGTAGCTCCTGTATTTTCTGCTGTATATTTATCTTGCCATTTATTTATTGTGTTTTGTCTTAACATCCATTTCACTGTGGAAATGGGAATTGCGTCGTAAACGGATGCTGTCTTTTTTGTAAGTGCCGCAGCTTTTGCTAATTCATCTGCCCTTTCATTGCCTGTTATACCAACGTGTGCTTTGATCCAAAACAATTTAACAGCACCCCCTGTGTTCTCTATTTGTGTAATAGTATTTCTTATTCTGTTAACTAATGGATGTAGATTGTTGGGATCTTCTAAGCTTTGTAGAGCGGATTTGGAGTCTGAAAGAATATTAACTGTCTTTGATTTCATCTTTTTGCTCGTTACTAGATCTAAAGCACGTGATATAGCCATCAACTCAGCCTGAAACACGGAACAGTAACTTTCGAGTTTAAAATTTCTGTATGTTTTCTCTCGTTCTCCTTCCCACCACGTAAAAGCTCCTCCCACTTTCTCCTCTGTTTTACTCCCATCGGTATATATTTGTGGCCAGTCATTATCTATAATTGAAAGATCTACGGTGCTTTTTATTTCTGTGAACGCAAGAGATTTTCTATCGGAGGGATGTGGAAGATCGAATGGACTTATATTATTTTCTATTGGTCTACCGGGTAGACTTGGCATAGGTTTTCCTTTTTTAATTTTGTACAGTTCAGCAACTTCTTGTACTCTATAATTTAGTGGCAGGATACTAGCTATCATGGTGGAAGCGTTAAGAGAAATTGTTCTATATCCTTTACTTATTTTTATTGCAAACATACGTGTTATTCTATTTAATATTCTTTCAGCATATTTTCTTTCTATTACAGGCTCCCATACACTGGCGGCATACAAAACTATAGGTTCTATAACTGCTATGTACAAAGTTCTTACTATTTCTGGGTTTAATCCCCACGTGACTTTTACGGTTTTAGCTATTGATTGGTATAACTTTGTTGTTTTACTATATACTGATTCTAAATGTAATTTGAAATTGAGTCCTGAATCTATTGTTAAACCTAGTAGTTTTAATGAAGAAGAAATGTTGAGGGTATCGTTATTGAGTTTAAATATGGGGCTTTCATATTTTATCTTTTTTGTGACTACGATTACTTGGGTTTTTTGTGTAGCAAATTTCATTTTATTTTGTATTCCCCATTCCGATATGCAGTTTAATGTTTCATTTACTTTTTTATTTAAATCTTCTGTATTGTCAGCTGAGGCTATCACCAGAATATCGTCGGCGAAAGCTTGCACATGTGATGGTAGAGTCTTGGCTTTTTCCAATAAGGGATCCAACTGTAGATTCCACAGCATTGGGCCACCCGTAGAGCCCTGTATACAGCCTTTATTTGTAAATCTTGTCGTTTTGCATCCCGCATACTGTACTGTGACTTCTCTTTCGCTGAGATAACTGGCGACCATTCTAATCAGATACGGGTCACATTTCTTGTTAAAAAGTTGTTCTATTATTTTCGGCCACCATGTGTTATCAAACGCCCCTTCTATATCTAAAGATACTACTGCTACGAGCTTTTTATTGTTCACTGCATATCTGATAATAGACATAGCTTTAAATAGGGCGTCTTCAGTGCTTCTTTGAGGTAAAAATCCGTATTGTAGTTCGCAAATTTTATTTGTGTTTCCTAAATGCCAAAGAATACGGTTGCAGAAGAGTTTTTCTAATATCTTACCATGAATCGGTAGTAAGCCTATTGGTCTATACGACTTTGGTTGGGAATAATCATCTTTTCCTGGTTTTCTTAACACTTTTATAATGGCTATTTTCCAAACCTTTGGGAAATATCCTACCAACAGACACTTATTAAATATTTCCAAGAGAACTTCGGGTTCAGTATTATAAGCATTTGTACATATATCTGCAGTGAAGCCGTCGTGTCCAGGAGCTTTTGATGGTTTTAAGCTTTTCATAATGGTGTCTAATTCTGTTTTATTAAAAGGTATTGTGTCGTCCTCTTGGATTTGGTTTTGCAATGAGGTTATTTTTTCTTGGATTTCCTGTCTTAATTTTTGATGGTAAGGGGTGTCCGTATTTGGGTCATCAAGAGGATAAAAACTCTCAGCAAGAAGGTCTGCGGATTTTTGAGCGCTAAGGTCTATATTATTTTTGTTTTTAAGGAGTGTATCGTCCGAGTTTTTGGTAGTCGTTCGTAGGATTCTATACACCCTGTCCCAAATGGATTCTTTCTCTTGTGATGTACAGAATTCTTTCCAGCTAGATGTTCTACACGATAATATTTCATTTTTATATTCTTCCAGGCTTTTTTGGTACTCTTCTATGATATATGGTTTTCTATTCAGGTTAGCTTTTCTAATTTTTCTTCTATTTTGTACAACTATCCTTTTTAATTTTGTTAATTTTTTATTCCACCAGTTTATTTTCTTTGTGATGTATGGACTTAGTTTAGGTATAGACTCTTCGCACGCTGTTTTAATACATAAAATATATTTATTCACTATCTGCTCCAGTTCAATTACTGTATTTGCATTAATTACTTGGTTTTTGTTCATATTTTCTTGAGTTAGTTTGTTAAGTAGTGTTTCATTAAATTTTTTCCAGTCAATTTTCTTAACATTGTAAATTCTTGTACTTGTTCGCTTAATTTCATTACTCTTAGTTTTTCCGGTATCTATTTCAAAAGTTATTGCACGATGATCAGAAGTGGTTACAAATCCTTCGTCGACTTTCCAATTTTTAATTTTATTCAACAAGACTTGGGAGCATACGGTGACATCTACTATACTTTGATAGACTCTGTTTTGGCGAAATACGTGAAACGTTGGCGTAGATCCTTCGTTGACCACCTCTAGCTCCTTTGCTGCTAAGAAATTTGCATAGATAGTACCTCTTTTGTCTTCCTCGTTGTGACCCCACCATGGGCTTTTGGCGTTAATGTCGCCGCCTATGATTATTAGGTCTGTTTCGAGTTTCTCTATTATGGTGTCTAATTGGAGTAGATATTCATTAAGGTCTTCCGTGTCTTCAAAGTATACTGATATTAAACCTATCTTTGTATTTTCTAATTTAATTATTGTGGCTGCGATATTTTCGGTTACAAAGTTATTGCTGCATATTATTTCTATATTTGGGTTTAGTATTGTTATTGCTGCTTTTATTGGTTTAATTCTATTTGTAGTTTTCTGTACTATTCTAAATGGTGAAGAGAATGTGCCAGCTACTCCTACGTACGGTTCTTGGAGGAGAAGTGCTAGGTAGCCCCTTCTGCTTCCTTCGTGCAAGACCTCTTGAGTAGCTGCAAGTCCTCTTCCCAAATTACACTGTGCTATTTTTATTATATTGCTATATTTATCATTTGTCATAACTATTTGTTTCATCGAGGTGCCCTTTTTTAGGAGTAAGATACTGAGTTTCTGGCTAGTTTATCCCATTTTTTCCAAATGGGGCATTCTGGGCTATACGCTGGGTGTGTCTTATCTTCGTGCTTTGCTTTCGTGCAATTGCTACATACTGGTGCCGTGTTTCTGTTTGGGCATTCTCTGCTGTCGTGTCCTTCTGAACAATATCCGCAGCTAATATTATTGTGACATTCTACTGCTTTGTGTCCAAAAGTTAAGCATTTGAAGCATTGGATGACTGGTGATTGATCTATTACCGGAATTATTTGGTACCCTATGCGAATTTTCTGATCCTTGAGATACTGCCAGAGAGTCGGGCTCACTTCAGCAATTACATTGCATAGTATGCTTGTCCTACCCTTTTTCCTCTGTATGATCTTAAACGTTTTCTGTGTAGAATCCACTTCCCTGAGTAATCCAGAATTTTGTTTGTATATGGCCTCCTCTATTTTCTCATTTGTTAGCTCCGAAATAATTCCAACTAGCTTAACAAGGGGGTTTCTGGTGCGTGCTGTCTGAACTGTTAACTTGTTTTCTTGCTTCCTTATTGCGTCCTGCATAGCCTCTCTATCCTTTGCAGAATCGCAATTTATAATTACCCTTTGTTTGCTAAGTTTTGATACCTTGTTAACTGCTATTCCAAGATCTATGATGTCGACCTTACTCTTGACTATTTCTATGATGTCTTCGCTGGTGTGACGAGGGTCAGCGGACTCAACCATTATGGGAAATCGAGGTCTATTTTTCACGGTCTCTGCAAAGGTAAGTGGGTGTGTTGGTGGTGGTGTGTATACATGTGCCTGATTAATTATTTTGCTTTCTTGTAGGTTGTACGAAGACTGGCTCAGTGAAGATGGATTCGGTGAGGAAGAAGAAGGATTGTGCTGCTTGGTGGCTTTGGTGAGTATAGGTTTAATATTTTGTGTATTATTATTTGTGTTATTATTTTTAGTCAATTCAATCTTTAATTCCTCTAGTTTCAATGTATTCTGTCTAATTATTTCCTTTATCTCAGATTGTTCATTAATATTCTTTAAGATTGCGTCCTCAATAGCTTGGGCAACTTTTCCCTCTTTGTTTTGTAAAAGATGTTCGTAATGAGATTTTAAGTTTTGATTTTCCTGAGTTTTAAATTCTTCTATATTCTTTATATTAATTACTAGGTCGTATAATCCTTTAATGGCGCTGCGTACTGCCGCCTTGATGTCCCGGCTCATATTACGAGACTCTTCGAGCTTCCTGTAGCCCTGTTCGGCAAGGACTTTAGCTACTTTGCATATTTCTTCCGATGACGATGAATTTATTTGTGGCCTATAATTGTATTCCGGTTCAAAAGTATTTTCCATAACTATAGTGGAAGTGGACTTTTGTGAAGGGCTAGACGGCGCGACGGGGCTGCTGGAGGCCTCTGATTCCTCAAAGAGACGTCGGGGGGAGAGTGACTGTTTAGTAGGTGTACGTATCATCGTTGAGTTTGTTAAGCTAGACACTAGGAACAAGAATCTAAAATAAAATTCCCAAAAAGTTAATTATAAACTGGTTAAAAAGGTTTTTAATTGCCCAAGGTCACTAAAATCTATATGGTCAATGAAGAAAGGGTGGGTGGGAGGTCCTTTTTTTCCGATTTCCCGCTTTAAATACGGGAAACAAAGTATGGAGCGGTGTTACAGGTAAGTACACGATGAATTTAAGCCTAATTTTACAATGATCTGACGAAAAAATATTTTTTACGTAATTATAATTTTAATATGAAATTTTTTATTTGTGAACGAATTTAATTTTAGATGACGGGAACGAGCAGGGGGACTACAAAAACTACTAAACTAATCGAAACAAAGCACAAAAAGAACCAACGAAGACATTTTTAACTATTTTTAAAATTTTTATATCAATGAAGTATGGGATGTTCGAATCGCTTAGGTAGACTCGGTTTAGGTATATTACTGTTTTTCCGATTTCCCGCTTTAAATACGGGAAACAAAGTATGGAGCGGTGTTACAGGTAAGTACACGATGAATTTAAGCCTAATTTTACAATGATCTGACGAAAAAATATTTTTTACGTAATTATAATTTTAATATGAATTTTTTTATTTGTGAACGAATTTAATTTTAGATGACGGGAACGAGCAGGGGGACTACAAAAACTACTAAACTAATCGAAACAAAGCACAAAAAGAACCAACGAAGACATTTTTAACTATTTTTAAAATTTTTATATCAATCGGTTAGGTTAGGTTAGGTTAGGTTAGGTTAGGTTAGGTTAGGTTAGGTTAGGTTAGGTTAGGTTAGGTTAGGTTAGGTTAGGTTAGGTTAGGTTAGGTTAGGTTAGGTTAGGTTAGGTTAGGTTAGGTTAGGTTAGGTTAGGTTAGGTTAGGTTAGGTTAGGTTAGGTTAGGTTAGGTTAGGTTAGGTTAGGTTAGGTTAGGTTAGGTTAGGTTAGGTTAGGTTAGGTTAGGTTAGGTTAGGTTAGGTTAGGTTAGGTTAGGTTAGGTTAGGTTAGGTTAGGTTAGGTTAGGTTAGGTTAGGTTAGGTTAGGTTAGGTTAGGTTAGGTTAGGTTAGGTTAGGTTAGGTTAGGTTAGGTTAGGTTAGGTTAGGTTAGGTTAGGTTAGGTTAGGTTAGGTTAGGTTAGGTTAGGTTAGGTTAGGTTAGGTTAGGTTAGGTTAGGTTAGGTTAGGTTAGGTTAGGTTAGGTTAGGTTAGGTTAGGTTAGGTTAGGTTAGGTTAGGTTAGGTTAGGTTAGGTTAGGTTAGGTTAGGTTAGGTTAGGTTAGGTTAGGTTAGGTTAGGTTAGGTTAGGTTAGGTTAGGTTAGGTTAGGTTAGGTTAGGTTAGGTTAGGTTAGGTTAGGTTAGGTTAGGTTAGGTTAGGTTAGGTTAGGTTAGGTTAGGTTAGGTTAGGTTAGGTTAGGTTAGGTTAGGTTAGGTTAGGTTAGGTTAGGTTAGGTTAGGTTAGGTTAGGTTAGGTTAGGTTAGGTTAGGTTAGGTTAGGTTAGGTTAGGTTAGGTTAGGTTAGGTTAGGTTAGGTTAGGTTAGGTTAGGTTAGGTTAGGTTAGGTTAGGTTAGGTTAGGTTAGGTTAGGTTAGGTTAGGTTAGGTTAGGTTAGGTTAGGTTAGGTTAGGTTAGGTTAGGTTAGGTTAGGTTAGGTTAGGTTAGGTTAGGTTAGGTTAGGTTAGGTTAGGTTAGGTTAGGTTAGGTTAGGTTAGGTTAGGTTAGGTTAGGTTAGGTTAGGTTAGGTTAGGTTAGGTTAGGTTAGGTTAGGTTAGGTTAGGTTAGGTTAGGTTAGGTTAGGTTAGGTTAGGTTAGGTTAGGTTAGGTTAGGTTAGGTTAGGTTAGGTTAGGTTAGGTTAGGTTAGGTTAGGTTAGGTTAGGTTAGGTTAGGTTAGGTTAGGTTAGGTTAGGTTAGGTTAGGTTAGGTTAGGTTAGGTTAGGTTAGGTTAGGTTAGGTTAGGTTAGGTTAGGTTAGGTTAGGTTAGGTTAGGTTAGGTTAGGTTAGGTTAGGTTAGGTTAGGTTAGGTTAGGTTAGGTTAGGTTAGGTTAGGTTAGGTTAGGTTAGGTTAGGTTAGGTTAGGTTAGGTTAGGTTAGGTTAGGTTAGGTTAGGTTAGGTTAGGTTAGGTTAGGTTAGGTTAGGTTAGGTTAGGTTAGGTTAGGTTAGGTTAGGTTAGGTTAGGTTAGGTTAGGTTAGGTTAGGTTAGGTTAGGTTAGGTTAGGTTAGGTTAGGTTAGGTTAGGTTAGGTTAGGTTAGGTTAGGTTAGGTTAGGTTAGGTTAGGTTAGGTTAGGTTAGGTTAGGTTAGGTTAGGTTAGGTTAGGTTAGGTTAGGTTAGGTTAGGTTAGGTTAGGTTAGGTTAGGTTAGGTTAGGTTAGGTTAGGTTAGGTTAGGTTAGGTTAGGTTAGGTTAGGTTAGGTTAGGTTAGGTTAGGTTAGGTTAGGTTAGGTTAGGTTAGGTTAGGTTAGGTTAGGTTAGGTTAGGTTAGGTTAGGTTAGGTTAGGTTAGGTTAGGTTAGGTTAGGTTAGGTTAGGTTAGGTTAGGTTAGGTTAGGTTAGGTTAGGTTAGGTTAGGTTAGGTTAGGTTAGGTTAGGTTAGGTTAGGTTAGGTTAGGTTAGGTTAGGTTAGGTTAGGTTAGGTTCTCGGGGGGGAGGCTGTACCTCTACCGGGCGCGTCCTTTCGGTGGCGGATGAGAGGGACGCCACTCGCTCGTCCTAGCCAGTCGAGCGGGTGGTAGCGGGGAAACCCGCCGCGGACCAAAAGCCATAAAGGTGGCACCTCTGGCTGCCGTCACAGCTAAGAGGTGCCACTAGGGGCCGCCTAGCGGCCACCGGTTGCGCGACCGCTTCGGGGGTTTCGCAACCGGACAGATGGGGGTGTCATCACCGTGGGGGACCCCACCGTGAACGGGCACCAACCTGGCGGGGCCGCTCGTCGAAGCTTCGGCTGAAACGTTGCGGCAGCCGTCGGCGCGGTGTCTCTGGCCGTTGTCACGGTAGGAGGCACTGCGCGGGGGCCGCCCGTCGGGACTAGCTCGACGGGGGGCGGCCGGGAGTGGGACTGCTGCTCGGGCGGGCGGTGGTTCCGCGACTGGTGAGGGGCCGGCAGCACTTTCAGTCAGGATCGTGGCCGGCCGGTAGGGCGGGCCGCGGGGGGAGAGGAGTGCCGGTATTGCGGTGCGCCGCTCGACCCTACCCTCCGCGGCCCAACGGGGCCGCCACCGTGGGATGGCGGACGTGGTGGGCTCGCTTCGGCGGGCGTTTGTGGTGGGTCCGCTTCGGCGGACGTGTGCAGTGGTGCCGCCGACGTCGTCTTTGATGGCGGAGGCGGCAGGGCTGCAGGGGGCGGGGAGTGTCGGTGATAAGCCGCGCTCCCTGGCCTCTGGAGCCGGTGGGGCAACAGGGGGTGGGGAGTGTGGTGATGAGCCGCACTCCCCGCCCTCTGTAGTCGTTGGGGCAGCAGGGGAGAGGGAGTGTCGGCGTTGTCGCATCCCTGTCCTCTGCAGCCGTTGAGGTTTGGTCCCTTCGGGGAGTTTGTGGTGGGCCCCGTTGCGGGCGTTTGTGGTGGGTCCGCTTAGGCGGAAGTGTGTAGTGGTGCTGCCGATGTCGTCTTTGATGGCGGAGGCGGCAGGGCTGCAGGGGGCGGGGAGTGTCGGTGATAAGCCGCACTCCCTGGCCTCTGGAGCCGGTGGGGCCGCAGGGGGTAGGGAGTGTGGTGATGAGTCGCACTCCCCGCCCTCTGTAGTCGTTGGGGCTGCCGGGGGGTGGGGGGGACCGGTCTCATTAGCCGCACTCCCCGCCTTCTGCAGTCGGTGAATGGTGGTCCACTTCGGTGGGCTATGTTTGGTTGGGGCTGCTCTGGGCACTGCTCTGATTAGCAGAGTGGTCTTGGGAGTGGCCCCGTCTTTGGTTGGATGTCTTCCCATAATGGGGCTGTCCCTCTCGGGGCGGCCTCATGTTGGTGGCTTCGGCCAACCGTCGGGGCGTCACGGTTGTATGCGAAAGCGATCCCGTGGCGTTCCACATGGCGGCAGGGGTTGGGCAGTTGGGTTTTAGTGGGTATGCCGGTCTCATTAGTCGGAGAGTCCCACATAACCACCCCAGGGGAAGTCGGGTGGTATCCGTAACAGGATTTCCCAACGTTAAAAAAAAAAAAAAAGGTTAGGTTAGGTTAGGTTAGGTTAGGTTAGGTTAGGTTTTTTTTTTTTTTTTTTTTTTTTTTTTTTTTTTTTTTTTTTTTTTTTGTATTTCTAAGCCGTAATCCTCTGACATGGGAGATCAGAGACCTTGTTATGCTTTAGAAATTGACTGCTACTTTAATGTGAACCGGAAGGGTTTTATTTTTTCTACTGCTATTTTTATTTCTAGCTATTATTATTACTTGAATAATGCTGAAATAGATAGCTACGTTATATGATGCAATTGCTATGCCAGAATGGGAGAATACATTTTTAGAATGGTTATCTAATTTACTTATCTGGGTTTTTATACATTATCTATATTTACTTATGAATGCTTTAGAGATTAACATAATTTGATGCCTAATTTGATATTAATCTTAGTTGTTAACTTATTTTTATTATCTTATGCTATTTATTTACAATTTAATTTTTTGTGATTAACAGTATAGTTGTATTTTAATCTTAATGAATTACTTCGATCTATTTAAATATGAGGTGAGCGGAATTTTATGTTACTAATGAGCGATGTACAATTTACATTTCTAGTTTCTATCTTAATCTTAGTTCTTAACTTATATATTATGATTTCTTAATGATATGCGTGATGTGATTACTATTAATACAATGAACTTTGTTACTGTGCCTTCATTTTAAAGACATGTCGACTGTATTGCTTACAGAATAATAGTACTGTGAGTTATCACAGATAACCCAGTATCTATTCAGAGACATGATAAGTACAGAGTACGTTTTTATAACTTAATTCTATTATAATGTACATAGTATATATTAACAATAATATATATATATACTTATTTTCTTACTGACTACTTATATTTTATTACTAAAGTACTGATTCGGTTTTGTTGGTTTTTTTTTTTTTTTTTTTTTTTTTTTTTTTTTTTTTTTTTTTTTTTTTTTTTTTTTTTTTTTTTTTTTTTTTTTTTTTTTTTTTTTTTTTTTTTTTTTTTTTTTTTTTTTTTTTTTTTTTTTTTTTTTTTTTTTTTTCAGTACTGTTATTTATCTTTTTTACTTACTCTATTTGGGTTTAGTTGGTGTAAATGAGCTGTAGTGTTGTGAGGTATAGGTCGTGTTAATTGGTTTGAGCTTTTTCAACTTTAATGCGGCTGGATTTAAGCGAAACTTACTTCCTGAGCATCGTTATGATGCTCTGCGCTTTCCGAGTTTGATGCTGTATTTAACCTGCTAACAATAGGCGACACTTGACCTTGCTAGGGCATCCCACTTCTGTCTAACTGGGCATTTCATGTCAAAGGCGTTATGGTCGGTTGCGTGCAATTTAGCGTGTTGGCAGTTTCGGCAAGAGGGTGCTTCTCCTGCCATCTTGCTAGGGCACTGGTCCCTCATATGTGGCCCGGCACAGTGGCTACACAGGTCGATGGTTTCTGTGCACCATTTTTTGCCGTGGCCAAATTGTAGACACCTGGAACATTGCACCAGCGGTGACAGGTCGTATACCGGAACTCGGTAAATGTCTACATACATTTTTGATGCCGTTGTAAGCTTTTTCCACACAAGGGGTGAGACCTGCAGGACCACATGGCTCTCGTGTGGATTTCTTGCTTTACGTCTATGTCGCACTTTTATCCTATACTCCTCGTCTGGGATGTCTTGTACCAGTTCATTGTTTTGTATTTTGACTGCGTTAACTAATTCCTCGTCCGTGATGCTTTTGTTGATGTTTCTAACTATTACTAGTGGGTCTTTGTTTAATTTTTCTTCGATCCTAAATTTTTCATTCTCTAAAGCTGTTTTTATTTCTTCAAAATCTTCCTTACTTTCGCTACCGATTAGTATTCTCTGATCTTTTACCTTTCGTAGTTTTGATACTTTTAACCCTTTTTCTTTTGCCTTAAGCACCTTCCTCACTTTCGTTATGATATCCTCGCTTGTATCGGCTATGTCCTCCGTGCCCACAAGTAGGCAACGGGTTGGTTTGAGCTGTTGAGTGGATGTCACTTCGGCGTAAGTTCTTGGTGGTATTGACTCTTGTTGTTTATTGCCGGTTCCTTCGTTTTCCATTGTCTTCAGTTCTTTGATCTCCATTTGGGTCTCTATGGCTATGGTATTTAGTTTAGCAAAGTCTTCCTCTAGTTTGATCTGACCGTCGCTTATCATCTGTATGTTCTCTACATTTATATCAGCGCTTTCAATTATTTTGCCTTCCAGTCTTCTAATGTTGTCCACGATATCCTGATTTCTTTCCCCGTGAAGTAGCAGTCCGTCCATGTATTTATCGCCGAAATCCATGATTCTTTTGTCGATTTTCACATAGTACTCTTCTAACTGGGGTTTAATAGTCATTATCTCTTGTTCGAGTTTTTCGCACGACGTGCACCTATCCACGATCCTTTCTGTTACTTTTTGGCCCGCCTGTCTTACTTTGTCCATTTCTTCGTCCATCTCTGACAAGGTTTGGACAACCTTGTGGACTATTTCTTTCAGGGCATCTGCTTTCTCCGCGATTTTATCCTTGATGCTCCGCTTTATATTTCCCGATATAGATAGTTGGTATTTTATATCTTTAACGTGTCTTCCAGTCTCCTCGTATAGCTTCCTATACGAGCATGTTTGGGTTTCAGGAGGCGGAGACGCTCTCGTTGGCTTAGGTGGTGTGGGTATTCGCGAATCTGTAGATGTTCGTGCTGGTGCCTGAGATGTGGATGGTTTGATGTTTTTCGGCGTATGATACATGTTTAGGATTGGCTTACGTCAAAATGTAAATGTGAAGTATGATGTAGAGTCGGGTGTATAGAGCCTGACTGTCTGTAGGAGTCAACTTAAAGTTTATATACAAAAAAATTTTTTCAAAAAGTCAATTTTACAAAACTTAAAAACTAACTTACTAACTAACTTACTAACTACAGGTCTGGGAGACCTAATTCTGTAGAGGGGAGTTAGGTTTTGTGGCGCTCTTTCGTTTGAGCCCAAACTCGGTATCTCTAGGTCAATTTTTGGCAAAGTTATTGAATTTAATAATTTAGGGGTTGATTCTAGGGTTGCTATTGAATAATTTTGAAATTTTAATTTTGAATATTTGTTATTACCGGATTTTCTAAGCTCTAAATTTTTTGCGAAAAAATCGTAGGACACAGTTCCTGAAAAACGGGTTTTTTCCGGGTTTTTACAGGTTTTTTCCCTGAAGGGGTTGTTTTAAAAATATGAACCCTAGTGTGTTGGATGCAGTAGCTGAAGACCTTTCACCCGACACCAAGATTACCAAAATCGGTTCAGTACTTTCCGAGAAAATCAAACTTCTGTCCGAGGGGGGGGTATCTTCTGGGGGGGGGGGGGGGGGGTTTCGTGGGTCGACGTTTGGCGGGGTCGAAAATTTTAAGTTGTTAAGAATGGGGTAAGGGGTCCACTCGCCAAATTTGGGATTTTGGGGGGGAAAGTGGGGGGGGGGGGGGTGGGGAAGGGGTGTGGACTCGAACAAAAGCACAAAAAACAAAAATGCAATAAAATAAGTTGGAGAAATTTTTCCGAAATTCTGGTGTGCGGGTTCGATTCCCGTCCCAGACCTATACCTAAAACTATAATATAAATAATTTTCCTAAATCTATAAAAATATATCAAAGTCGAGAAAATTCCCGATCCCAATTTTTCTAATAAATTTAATAGGTTTAAAAACCTATGTCAATAAGGTCGAAAATATTCAATTTAATAATTTATATACAATTTCGATTCGAACTTTGCCAACAAAATTAATAGATTGGAAAATCTATGTCACTAAAGTCGAAAATCTAATAAAAGTCAATTTTAATAATATATTTTACAATATCGATTCTAGCTTGGCACTTTGTATTATAAGTTCGAGAACATTCGAGATTCTTCCGGAAGTTTCTCGATTCAATGGAACAATTTACTAAATAATATTATAATAATTTACAATACCGCTCGAACTTGGCGATCTTATATACAAACAAGCTCCTCCCACTAACTAATATAATTTAAAATTGTACATTTTTTGTACGTTGAAGTAATAATTTATTACTAAGTCTAGAATGATGCGACTTTTGTTGGGCCAAAAATTTTTTATCTTTATTTGATGCAATTTTCTGTAATATACACTATTTAAATTTTTTATTTTCAAGAATTTTTGGAAATTTTTAATATTTTTAAATTTAAATTGTGAGAAAAATAAAAGATTTTTACCTGAAAAAATTTTGAAAATAAATTTAATTAATTATTGTCTAAAGGTTCCGAATTCTGTTTTCCTAAATTTTTTACTTTTTTGAAAATATGAAAATTTTAATCAAAAATATATTCTTCAACGTACAAACAATTTTACAATCAACGATCTATGTATGGAAAATTACGTAAAAAATATCTTAACTTAAATGTTCATGAACTTTTTCCTTAAAAAATATGAACACCAATATCTCAGGATCCCCTGAACGGATTTGGACAAAACTTGGACTGAAAAATTCTTAAGGAATTGTACTATCATATATATTTTTTCCAGGGGGGGTCGTCACTGATAATTCCTAGATATTAGTGTTTAAACTTAGGCCTAAAAATTTACAAATTTACATATTCTATAACTTCGGTTCTAATTGGAATATATTAATGGGAGAAACCTTGTCGTGCTCTGCTCGGTCCGGGCTTCGATCCTGGGCAGTTTTCGGCGTTCGCAATTGCTCGACTTAGAAAGGAGCAATTGCGTCACTTTTGTTTTTCTGCTTTTTTGGCCCACTTAGCGTTGTCAGAAAAATCTGAAACTTGGGTCACAGATGGGGGTCACTGATCACTACACGACGCGCACTTAAAATTTGGGGGTCGTAGATCATCTGAAGGCAGCGTTCGCAGAAAACTGTTTGGTCAAAAACGAATTTTTGGTTTTTCAACCAAAATCGGTTTAAATCGTGCGATTTCCAAAAGACAAAGTAGCACACGATGTTTTCCGACACTTTTCACTCCGGATTTAACACTTTTCAGGTCTTAACACGTCACTTTTACCACTTTTTCTTATTTTTGTCATATCTTTCGAACCGTTTGAGCTAGCGGAGCGCGGTTTTCAACGTTTGGATGCGTGCGCTCTCTACCGCGGCTCGAGCGGGACTGGGTTAGGTTAGGTTAGGTTAGGTTAGGTTAGGTTAGGTTAGGTTAGGTTAGGTTAGGTTAGGTTAGGTTAGGTTAGGTTAGGTTAGGTTAGGTTAGGTTAGGTTAGGTTAGGTTAGGTTAGGTTAGGTTAGGTTAGGTTAGGTTAGGTTAGGTTAGGTTAGGTTAGGTTAGGTTAGGTTAGGTTAGGTTAGGTTAGGTTAGGTTAGGTTAGGTTAGGTTAGGTTAGGTTAGGTTAGGTTAGGTTAGGTTAGGTTAGGTTAGGTTGGAACCTAACGGTATAACTTGTATTGAGCCATAAGGTGACCGCGAGCAATACCGAAACGAGAGCCGCAAGCCGTTCCTTGCGAAAGCTAAGGTGGACTGGGGCAATACCATAGCGAGAGCCGCAAGCCGCCAAATTAAAGGCGGCGGTAAGGTGATTGTTTTGGTGTTGTTCTGGATTTGTAACGACTTGTTTTTGCTTCCCGGATATGTCTGCTTCCTCAAATGTTTGACTTTGGCTTTGTTTTACGGGTTTTTTGATTTTTCTTGGTGGTTTGGTTTTTTGGTTGTTTGTGTCGGGTTTTTGTGGTTGTTTGGGTGTGTCGTGTTGGTTGAGGGGCCCAAATGGACTCCGACGCTGGCACGGACTCGGACTGCTCGATAGGGCGCAAAAGGGCGGCGAATGTGCCTCCGTTGCAGAGTTCTGGCTCTGAAACGGAGACAGAACAGACGGTTAGCGCGAGAAACCAGAAGGCGCGCAGAGGGTGTACAGGTGGTGGTTCAGGCACTTGCCTGACGCGTGCGCGTGCGCAACTCCGCGAGATGGAGTGTGAGGCCCGGGAGGCCGAATTTGAGAAGGCGCTGGAGGCACGGGCCTTTAGAAAGACGCGTGGCCGCGAAGCGGTCTTTGATTTTGGTCGGGAACTCTCTGACACAGAGACTCCGGCCCCCCCCAAAGAGCCGATGCAACAGACGTCGGCCGAATTGAAGGAGCTTGCCTACGCTAGTGTGGCAGCGGTCTATGAGGTCGTCAAAAAATCGACGAATCTAAAGGGCACCATGGCGCACCAATTGAAAAAATCGGCTGCCACACTACAGAACGTAGTTGAGGCTTATGCGGTGCGCACTGTGGCCGAGGAGTCACGCCGTCTAGAGAGGGACAATGCCCGCCTACGCAAAGAGGTTGAGGCCTTGAAGGAGGAGCTGAAGGCTCATAGGAAAGAGTTCTCGAGCATGCGGACGGAGATTTCTGCGGCTAAGTCGGGACCATCGCAGGCCTGTGGTGGCGACTGGCTCGAAGAGATTCGGGCCTCTCTAGTCGCCACCATGGGAAACATGTTGGACGCCAAGTTAGACGCTAGGTTGTCCAACATTGAGGCACGGCTGCCTCCTCAAGCGCCGGTTCGTCCGCCTTTGGCAGCGGACAGACGCAGGGAGGCTGAGGTGATGGCGGGCGCAGATGATGGTTCGGCAGTTGAGTCGCGGCAGAAAAAGGCGACCAAGAAGAAGGCGGTGAAGGCTCGCCCGCAGACGGCATTACCGCCACCAGTGGCCCAGGCACCGTCTTATCCGGTGGCCGGGACCAGTTCCGCGTCTGCTCCTCAGGAGGAGACTTGGGCCACGGTGGCCAAGAAAGGTAAGGGAAAGGGGAAGAAGACGGTCCCCTCTGCCCCTGCTCCTCGAACAACTGAGGCTCGCTCCTCAAAACCTCCCCAGGCCCTCCAGGCGAAAGTGGCCTCTCCGCCGCGCACTGCCGCTGTGATGATCACATTATCGCAAGAGGCGGCAGCCAAGGGGGTCACCTACGGGAAGGTTCTGGAAATGGCCCGGCTTAAGGTGGACCTAGCGCAGCTGGGTGTGAATGGGGGACTCACCAACAGGGTGGCTGCGACGGGCGCGAGGATCCTGGAGCTCCCCGCGGCCACTTCACCTGAAGTGGCGGAAAGGTTGGCGGAGAAACTCCGCCAGGTCCTGGATGGTCTGGCGACTGTTGCCAGACCTGAGAAGACTGCGGACCTTAGGATCACGGACCTGGACGACTCGACTACCAAGGAGATGGTGGTCGAGGCAGTTGCACGTGCGGGCAACTGCCCAATATCTTCGGTCCGGGTCAGTGAGATCCACATGGGGAAGGGAGGCCTGGGCTCAGCCGTCGTGAAGTGCCCCGTCATGGCGGCTAAAGTGGTGGCAGAGGCCAAGAAGGTTTTGGTGGGTTGGTCGGTGGCCAGGGTGAGGGTAATGGAGCAGCGTCCCTTGCGCTGCTTTAGGTGCATGGGCCTTGGCCACACCGTGCCACTGTGCCCATCTAAGGTTGAGAGGGGGCGCCTCTGCAACCGATGTGGTGGTGAGGGGCACTTCTCAGCGGAGTGCACGGCGAAGACTCTTCGCTGTGCTGTGTGCTCCGATGCCGGGCGCCCCTCTGGGCATTCGATGGGTGGTCGTGACTGCCGACCACCTGTCACAAAAGGCAAGATGGCCCAATGGACCGGGGCCGTCATTAGTGCTGGTAGCCGCCAGGCTGAGGAAGCGGAAATGTCCTCTTAATGGATAGACAAACCCGCTTCCTGCAAGCGAATTTGAACCACTCGGCCGGTGCGCAGGATCTAATGCTGCAATCCATGGCCGAGTGGGAGATAGGTCTGGCGGTGGCCAGTGAGCCCTACTATATTCCCCCTCAATCTCACTGGGTGGGGGACCTGGGGGGTTCAGTGGCCATAGTGGCTGGGAGCAACACTGGCCCCCGTCTCTCGGCAATCGAGAGGGGCCCGGGATTTGCTGTAGCAAGGTGGGGGGAGTACACTGTTATTGGTGTTTACTTCTCTCCCAACCGCACTCTGGCGGAGTTCGAGGACTTTCTCGACTCCGTCAGGGCTGCCGTAGGCCGGCAGTCGCAGAGGAATATCATCGTCCTCGGCGACTTTAACGCGAAGTCCCAGGCCTGGGGGAACCCCAAGTCGGATGCTCGGGGACGAGCTGTCCAGGTGTGGGCTCTTCTCTCCGGTTTGTCCCTGCTCAATGTGGGGACAGACTTCACTTGCGTGCGACAGCAGGGGGGGTCCGTGGTAGACTTATCGTTCGCCTCTCCCGGCGTCGCGCGTAATGTAAGTAACTGGAGGGTGGAGGTGGAGGTGGAGACCCTTTCGGACCACAATTACGTGCGGTTCGAGGTATCCACCCGGCCGGTGCCGGTGGCCAGCCCTAGGGGGCCCTCTCGAACATTCCCGAGATGGGCCCTTGGCCAGCTCGATACTGAGCTGGTCCGTGAGACGGCAACCGTGGAGGCGTGGAGCTCCCAGGGGAGAGTAGTGGGTGACAGCCCAGACATCGAGGAGCTGGCTGGCCGCATGCGTGACGCTCTCACGAGGGTGTGCGATGCGGCCATGCCGCGGATACGGCGCCGGAATCAACGGCGGAAGGCAGTTTACTGGTGGTCGCCTGAAATTGCACAGCTCAGGGCGGCCGCCAGTAGGTCCAGGAGGGCCTACGTGAGGTGTCGTAGGAGACACGGCCGGGACCCCGACTTGGAGAGCGAGCTGCGGCAGGCCTACCGGGATGCCAAAAAGACCTTGCAGCTCGCCATCAGCCAGGCCAAGGCGGCAGCTCGCGAGGAGTTCCTGACGAGCCTGGATAGGGATCCGTGGGGGCGCCCGTACATCTGCGCACGGAACAAGCTCCGGGCGCATGGCGCCCCGGTCACGGAGACAACGCCGCCGGATGTCCTACTGCGACTGGTGGGTGGACTGTTCCCGGAATCGTCCGAGTTCGCCCCCCCAGTGATGGCTCCTCCCTCTTTCTTCGAGGGAGTGGAGGAAATCCCTCCGATTACTGCGGAGGAATTTAACCTGGCCTGTGAACAACTGCGGGCCAGGCGGACGGCTCCGGGTCCGGACGGTATTCCAGGGCGAGTTCTTTACATCGCTCTGGAATACCTGGGAGGGGATCTTCGGGATCTATTCAATGCATGTCTCCGCGTTGGGCAGTTCCCGAAGATCTGGAAGGAGGGGTTGTTGTGCCTGTTGCCCAAGGGGGGTCGTCCTCTGGACTCTCCTTCGGCTTACAGGCCAATAGTGATGCTGAGTGAGATGGGCAAGCTATTCGAGCGCATTCTTGCTGCCCGTATCACTCGGCATCTAGAGGAGGTGGGACCGGGCCTTTCAGAGGCTCAGTTCGGGTTCAGGGCGGGTCGCTCGACTGTGGACGCCCTGAACGCCCTGAAGGAACGGGCCTTGGCCGCAGTGGAGGAGGGAGACGTGATGCTAGCCGTCTCAGTGGATGTGGCCAACGCCTTCAACACCCTGCCGTTCGAGACCGTACGAGAGGCGCTTCGATACCATGGGGTGCCTCTCTATCTCCGGCGGGTGTTGGACGCGTACCTCCGCGACAGGCAGGTTATGTGGAGAGGGGCAGATGGGACGGTCGGTCGGCGACGTGTTGACTGCGGGGTTCCACAGGGGGCTGTCTTGGGCCCGGTCCTGTGGAATCTTGGTTACGATTGGCTCCTGCGGTGTCCGCTTCTTCCCGGGTTGGGTGTAATTGCTTACGCCGATGACACCCTCGTCACAGCCCGGGGTCGTTCTTATGATGAGGCGGCACGCTTGGCCACAGTCGGCACTAACCTTGTCGTCGACCGGATAGGAATGTTGGGCCTGAAGGTCTCCATCTCCAAAACGGAGGCCCTCCTCTTTCATGGCCCACGGAAGGGTGCCCCACGCAACGCCTGTCTGCGTGTCCAGGGTAGGATGGTGGAGGTTCGGGCTCAGATGAAATACCTGGGCCTGACCCTGGACAGTCGCTGGACGTTCCGTGTCCACTTCGCCCAGCTCACCCCGAGACTGATCAACGCCGCCTCGGCCCTCGGCAGACTTCTGCCGAATGTCGGGGGCCCTGGATCTCCTTGCCGGCGGCTATATGCCGGCATTGTGAGGTCCATGGCACTGTACGGCGCTCCCGTTTGGTACGACGCCCTCTCCGCACCTAACAGGGCCCAATTGCGCAAAGCGCAGCGGGTCCTGGCGGTGAGGGCGATAAGGGGATACCGCACGGTGTCCTATGAGGCGGCCACACTTCTGGCGGGCGATCCGCCGTGGCATCTCCAGGCGGAGTTGCTCGCTGAAGTCTACCAGTTTCGGGCGAATGAGCGGGCAAGAGGAGAACGTCCGGCGAGGAGGGGAGTCGCGCGGATCAGGCGCCTTTGCGACGCGGCCCTGATCCGGCGATGGGAGGAGCAACTGGGGGATCCAGCGGCTGGCCTGGCGACGGTGGGTGCGATTCTTCCGCACCTGTCTCGCTGGGTTAGGAGGCCACACGGCGTCCTGACGTTCAGACTGACGCAGATGCTTACCGGGCACGGTTGCTTTGGTAGGTATTTGTGTCGGGTTGCGCGTCGGGAACCGTTGCCCGTATGCCATGAGTGTGGTGCGCCCGAGGACACCTCGCACCACACCCTCGCGGTATGCGCCGCCTGGTCTCCCCAGCGCCATGCCTTGATGGCGGTAGTGGGTGGAGACCTCTCGTTAGGCAGTGTGGTGAGGGCCATGCTGCGTGATGAGGGGTCCTGGTTGGCGATGGTCTCCTTTAGTGAGACCGTCATCTCACTGAAGGAGACGGCGGAGAGGGAGCGCGAGGCTAACGCTTTGCACCCTCTTCGTCGCCGTCGACTAGGGGAGAGGAGGCGTCGCTATGCGCACCTTCTCCCGCCACCCTAGAGGAGCTACCGCGGGGGGGTCACCCTTCGACTCCCCTGCACGTCATCGAGGCGGTCGGGATGCCCTGTGAACAGAGGGCATCCTGATTCAGGCGAGGTGGCCCGCGTGGTTCGGGCCGTCCGCAGGGACGTTACGGTAGAATGCGAAAGCGATCCCGTAACGTCCCATTGCACTGCGGCGAAGTGTTCCGCTGGAGGTTTTAGTGAGTAGGAGTCTCACAGTCCCCACTGGCTGACGGGCCGGTGGGCCCTCATGATGAGTTTCCTCCAGCGACAAAAAAAAAAAAAAAAAAAAAAAAAAAAAAAAAAAAAAAAAAAAAAAAAAAAAAAAAAAAAAAAAAAAAAAAAAAAAAAAAGGTTAGGTTAGGTTAGGTTAGGTTAGGTTAGGTTAGGTTAGGTTAGGTTAGGTTAGGTTAGGTTAGGTTAGGTTAGGTTAGGTTAGGTTTTTCGGTGGCGGATGAGAGGGACGCCACTCGCTCGTCCTAGCCAGTCGAGCGGGTGGTAGCGGGGAAACCCGCCGCGGACCAAAAGCCATAAAGGTGGCACCTCTGGCTGCCGTCACAGCTAAGAGGTGCCACTAGGGGCCGCCTAGCGGCCACCGGTTGCGCGACCGCTTCGGGGGTTTCGCAACCGGACAGATGGGGGTGTCATCACCGTGGGGGACCCCACCGTGAACGGGCACCAACCTGGCGGGGCCGCTCGTCGAAGCTTCGGCTGAAACGTTGCGGCAGCCGTCGGCGCGGTGTCTCTGGCCGTTGTCACGGTAGGAGGCACTGCGCGGGGGCCGCCCGTCGGGACTAGCTCGACGGGGGGCGGCCGGGAGTGGGACTGCTGCTCGGGCGGGGCGGTGGTTCCGCGACTGGTGAGGGGCCGGCAGCACTTTCAGTCAGGATCGTGGCCGCCGGTAGGGCGGGCCGCGGGGGGAGAGGAGTGCCGGTATTGCGGGTGCGCCGCTCGTCCCTACCCTCCGCGGCCCAACGGGGCCGCCACCGTGGGATGGCGGACGTGGTGGGCTCGCTTCGGCGGGCGTTTGTGGTGGGTCCGCTTCGGCGGACGTTTGCAGTGGTGCCGCCGACGTCGTCTTTGATGGCGGAGGCGGCAGGGCTGCAGGGGGCGGGGAGTGTCGGTGATAAGCCGCGCTCCCTGGCCTCTGGAGCCGGTGGGGCAACAGGGGGTGGGGAGTGTGGTGATGAGCCGCACTCCCCGCCCTCTGTAGTCGTTGGGGCAGCAGGGGAGAGGGAGTGTCGGCGTTGTCGCATCCCTGTCCTCTGCAGCCGTTGAGGCTTGGTCCCTTCGGGGGAGTTTGTGGTGGGCCCCGTTGCGGGCGTTTGTGGTGGGTCCGCTTAGGCGGACGTGTGTAGTGGTGCTGCCGATGTCGTCTTTGATGGCGGAGGCGGCAGGGCTGCAGGGGGCGGGGAGTGTCGGTGATAAGCCGCACTCCCTGGCCTCTGGAGCCGGTGGGGCCGCAGGGGGTGGGGAGTGTGGTGATGAGTCGCACTCCCCGCCCTCTGTAGTCGTTGGGGGCTGCCGGGGGGGGGGGGGGGACCGGTCTCATTAGCCGCACTCCCCGCCTTCTGCAGTCGGTGAATGGTGGTCCACTTCGGTGGGCTATGTTTGGTTGGGGCTGCTCTGGGCACTGCTCTGATTAGCAGAGTAGTCTTGGGAGTGGCCCCGTCTCTGGTTGGATGTCTTCCCATAATGGGGCTGTCCCTCTCGGGGGCGGCCTCATGTTGGTGGCTTCGGCCAACCGTCGGGGCGTCACGGTTGTATGCGAAAGCGATCCCGTGGCGTTCCACATGGCGGCAGGGGTTGGGCAGTTGGGTTTTAGTGGGTATGCCGGTCTCATTAGTCGGAGAGTCCCACATAACCACCCCAGGGGAAGTCGGGTGGTATCCGTAACAGGATTTCCCAACGTTAAAAAAAAAAAAAAAAAAAAAAAAAAAAAAAAAAAAAAAAAAAAAAAAAAAAAAAAAAAAAAAAAAGGTTAGGTTAGGTTAGTTAGGTTAGGTTAGGTTAGGTTAGGTTAGGTTAGGTTAGGTTAGGTTAGGTTAGGTTAGGTTAGGTTAGGTTAGGTTAGGTTAGGTTAGGTTAGGTTAGGTTAGGTTAGGTTAGGTTAGGTTAGGTTTAGGTTAGGTTAGGTTAGGTTAGGTTAGGTTAGGTTAGGTTAGGTTAGGTTAGGGTTAGGTTAGGTTAGGTTAGGTTAGGTAGGTTAGGTTAGGTTAGGTTAGTTTGGTTTAGGTTAGGTTAGGTTAGGTTAGGTTAGGTTAGGTTAGGTTAGGTTAGGTTAGGTTAGGTTAGGTTAGGTTAGGTTAGGTTAGGTTAGGTTAGGTTAGGTTAGGTTAGGTTAGGTTAGGTTAGGTTAGGTTAGGTTAGGTTAGGTTAGGTTAGGTTAGGTTAGGTTAGGTTAGGTTAGGTTAGGTTAGGTTAGGTTAGGTTAGGTTAGGTTAGGTTAGGTTAGGTTAGGTTAGGTTAGGTTAAGGTTAGGTTAGGTTAGGTTAGGGTTAGGTTAGGTTAGGTTAGGTTAGGTTAGGTTAGGTTAGGTTAGGTTAGGTTAGGTTAGGTTAGGTTAGGTTAGGTTAGGTTAGGTTAGGTTAGGTTAGGTTAGGTTAGGTAGGTTAGGTTAGGTTAGGTTAGGTTAGGTTAGGTTAGGTTAGGTTAGGTTAGGTTAGGTTAGGTTAGGTTAGGTTAGGTTAGGTTAGGTTAGTTAGGTTAGGTAGGTTAGGTTAGGTTAGGTTAGGTTAGGTTAGGTTAGGTTAGGTTAGGTTAGGTTAGGTTAGGTTAGGTTAGGTTAGGTTAGGTTAGGTTAGGTTAGGTTAGGTTAGGTTAGGTTAGGTTAGGTTAGGTTAGGTTAGTTAGGTGTTAGGTTAGGTTAGGTTAGGTTAGGTTAGGTTAGGTTGAGTTCCGCTCGAGCAGCGGTCGCGAACGGACGCGTCGGAGCTCGAAAACCGCGCTCCGCTAGCTCAAGGCGTTCGTTTTAATCTTTAAAAATCGCGAAAAGTGGTAAAAGTGTCTAAAATCAATGTAAAAAAGTGTTAATTTTAGTGTAAATAGTGCCTCTGAACACGATAGTGCAAGTTAAATTTTCAAATTCGGACGATTTTCGCCAATTTTCATAG
This sequence comes from Boloria selene, assembly GCA_905231865.2. Taxonomy (NCBI): domain Eukaryota; kingdom Metazoa; phylum Arthropoda; class Insecta; order Lepidoptera; family Nymphalidae; genus Boloria; species Boloria selene. The sequence goes on from HG993160.1 coordinate 6,922,369, forward strand.
AAAAACTCAATTTTAGTTATAGTGAAAAACAGTTTTTTGCGAACGCTGCTCAAACGCGATCGACGACCTAGTTTTTATTAGTGTAAAATGTGCGTATTATAGTACTCTATAAGTGACAGAAATTTCGGAATTTTTGGACAAAGTTTTCATAGTGAAAATAGTGAAAAACTGTTTATGACGAAATTGCTCGTTTCGCGTACGAGCAAACCAGGGCATCGGGACTAGTGTCAAAATAAAGCCCTTGTCACGACGAGTCAAGAAAACGAACTTTCATCGAAATCTGCCTACGGGGTCCGAAGTTATTAAGGTTTTTATGTAACCTATTTTTATGACCTAACTTTGGGACCTAATATCTCGAGAACAAGATCTACGACCCCCCCCAAAATTTATTAGAATCGATGGAGCAACTCTCCAGCTCCACATAGAATCCAAGATCTTCGAAATCCGCTCAGGGAATCAGGAGATATTTAACTTTTTCTGAAATGTGGGAAACTCCATAGTGAAAAAACTACATGTTAAAATATATTTTAAATTTAAGTAGAAACATACAGGTAGCATCACTCGGGTGCTGTCTGCTCATATTAAGATTAATTTTAATTATAAACTTTGCCATTAGTATGTACATTAGTTATTTTAAATTGTTATTAGTCAATATAATGGGAGAGTTTTAGAATACAATAGTTTTTAAAATTTTAGGATTTATATTTAACAGTCAAATTCAGTAAAACTTCTTACGTTGAACATAGAATGTACGACTTCTTTTATTAGTAGATAGATGGGCGGAGCCTATTTCTCGAAGTGACATACAGGTAGCATCACTCGGGTGCTGTCTGCTCATTTCAAGATTAATATTATATATAAATTTTTACAATAGTATTTAAAATAGTTATTTTAAATTGTTGTTATAAAATAGAATTGGAAAGTTTTAGTATACAATAGTTTTTAAACTTTTGGAATTACATCTAAATAGTTAAACTTCATAAAAATTATTTTGTCATACATTAAATGTTCAACGTTTGTTGTTATTAGATAGATGGGCGGAGCCTATTTTCTTGACTCGGCCAATGAGCGAAACTGTCCTTGTATTAAACCGGTTTTCAATTCCTTTGTTCTATTTTTAGAATTCGTATTTTATTTTGATGTTAGATGCACCTTTTAAGCAAGTTTTCAACCGACTTCAAAAAGGGAGGAGGTTATTCGTTTAAATATTGTAGTTTTAATATTTTATTATATCAATGAAGAGAATTGATAATTATTTTAGTATAGATATATATATATACGAATCTGGGATTTGAATATATTTTTGTCTGTTTGAATTAGGATAATGCGTGTTTAATACGAATTGTTAGTAATTTAAGTTTTTATAAATATTATTATATTTTGTTTTGATGTTGGATATATTTCTTAAACAAGTTTTTAAATATTGTAGTTTTAATATTTTATTTATATCAATAAAGAGAATTGATAATTATTTTGGGTGTGTGTATGTATGTATATGTATGTATGTATGTATGTGTGTGTATGTATGTATGTATGTGTATGTATATAGGTATATATATATTTACGAATCTGGGATTTGAAATGTTTGTCTGTTTGTATTAGGATAATGCGTGTTTAATACGAATTGTTAGTATTTTAAGTTTTTTATAAATATTATTATATTTTGTTTTGATGTTAGATATATTTCTTAAGTAAGTTTTTAAATATTGTAGTTTTAATATTTTATTTATATCAATAAAGAGAATTGATAACTATTTTAGGTAGGTATATGTATGTATATGTATGTATGTATGTATGTGTGTGTATGTATATAGGTATATATATATTTACGAATCTGGGATTTGAAGTGTTTGTTTGTTTGTATTAGG